>JARGSG010000047.1:0-417316 GCA_030374805.1 Gracilaria gracilis | reverse complement strand
CTTCTCCGAGACGGAGTAATTCTCTTATGCACGTTTAAAGAAGGGACCAGTACCCAATTGGCTTGCGTTCCCCCTCTGGGGTGGTTTTAAACAAGGCGCAGCCTACCTGGTAGTCATTAGAATCCGTGTCCACGGTATATGAAAGTCCCGGTTTCGGTAGTGACAATACTGGTGCCGTGGTTGCAGCCTCTTTGAGAGAGTTAAAGGCTTCCGTCTGAGTAGACGTGAATGGGTCCAGCTTCGGCGGTTGACCCTTCCGCAGAAGCGCGTTGAGAGGTGCCGCAATGTCCGCGAAGTTGGGAATAAACCGTTTATAGACATTGACGAATCCTAGAAAGGATCTCAGTTCGGTCTGGGTAGTCGGTTCCGTGGCCTGTTTCAGCGACTTCACACGAGCTTCCTCGATCATGACACGTCCTGGACGGATTATGTGACCCAGATACTTGACTGTATCCGTGAAGAATTCGCATTTCCTCAGCTTGAGTGTCACTCCGGCGTCCCGTAACGTGGCCATTATGTCTCTCACATGTGTGAGGTGATCATCCAGATTATCTGAGAATACAATGACGTCGTCAAGGTAGACGAGACAAGTACGCCACTTGAAGCGGGCCAGTAGGATATCAATAGCACGCTGAAAAGTAGCGGGAGCATTGATTAAACCAAAGGGCATCCGTTTAAAACGGTAGAGGCCAGAGTGGCAGACAAACGCTGTCTTCTCCTGATCCTGCTTTCTCACTGGAACCTGCCAGTATCCCCAGTTAGCATCCAATGCCGTGAATACGGTAGCATTTCCGAGAGAATCGATGTATTCATCCATACGTGGAATAGGGTACACGTCCTTGACGGTAAGAGCGTTCAGACGACGATAGTCGATACAGAAGCGCCAGGAACCATCCAGTTTCGGAGCCAGTACCACTGGTGATGCCCACGGAGAATGTGCGGTTCTATAACTCCTGCACGGAGCATCTTGTCCACCTGAAATTGCTCTTCTTCTCTGGCCTTGGGCCCTGCCCTGTACGGATGTTGGGCTACTGGCCGAGAGTTCGGAAGGAGATCAATCCGGGGTTCCGTGGTATTTATCTCTCCGAGAGAACCATCCCACATTGTGATGAATTCACGAAGCATATCGCGCAGTCGTTTGCGGTGTGTCTCCGGAACATGTCTGAGGTCGAGTTCTTCCAATTCCTTCACTGGATCCAATTGGTCGAAACTCGTCGGAACGCGTGTCTTCTCTGTCTTAACAGGTTGCTGACCCGAGAGACTTGGCGACGGAGCCGAATGAGATTCAGACTCCTCCCCCTCGTTAGAGTGAACGATTCCGAGCACATCGGCAGCAGTCATCTTCGTCGGTACCAACGCAGTTGGATGCGGCATGACCGAGCCAATCACTTCGGTTTTTACCAGATACTGGGTTGTTTTGCCTAGATTGGCTATCAACACGTAAAACGGATTATCTGGTTCCACCTGGACCACTCTATTAGCAATGGCAAGAGAGTATTTATCATACAACGACGGCAAGGGCTGGACGATTCGTAAACCGTGTTGACGGGAATTCTCCTGTACCCAGACTTGAGACTCTGGAGGCACGCGTGTCGCGGAAGCAACACGAAGCTGCGTAGATTCCCGAGAACTCGGTGGTGCTTCCGGCGCCGCAGGTAAAGGTACACGCTTCTTGGAGACATGCCTCAAAGGACGACGAACAATCGGCACGGACGAACCATCTCCCATTTCAACACGCCTCTGGCGGGGCCTAATGGCATCGACAAAGCGGTCGCAAAAGTCACAACCCAAAATGACTGGGGCGGCCAGGCACCTACAAACGACAAAGTCGAGCTTCACCACGCATGAGCCCAAGCGGATTACCAACTCGATGTATCCTACCGTTGACAACGGGTTGTTATTCGCGTCAGCGACGTCAGGAATGTCGCCACGGCGAATGTGTGACCGCAAGGCGGGTGGCAATGCTGTCTAAACAATGAAGTTCGGACCTGCGCCTGTATCTAATACAGTGAGATAACGCACCATAAACTGGGGTGAAAGGCCAAGGTCTGCATAGACGTTGTAATTGCGTTTGGCCATCACCATAACTCTATCCAGGAACCGGTTATTTCTTACTCGTATCCACGGTCGACGAAGAACACCAAGGTGTTCTGAGTTCACGTCTTTGACGGCCTGTTTCCTCGAGAGGATTCGGACCTGGGAGCGAGGCAGGGACGCCTCGGGCGCCTTCAGCCTCAACTCTGAGGGCGCCTCTCCAAGAGAGGAGACTCCCACAATTAGTTTTTCTGAGCAGATTCCGCCTGAGGCGTATGCTCAGTGTTCTGAACCATTGATGCCTGGATACCAGCGGCAGAAGCGTCCGCAGTAGCGGTTGAATTTCCCTCGAGAGGGGCACGGGGGTGAGAGGTCACCATGTTCTGGACAATCGGAGCCGCAATTGTGCGTGGAATATCCATCTTCGCGCGGATGTACGATGCCATCGGAACGGAAGCCTTCTCCTCAGGTGAGAGGGATTCGTAGTTGGCAATGACTTGTGCCCATTCACGCATGGTTAAAACGCACTGCGGAGAAGTATGCCCTCGCGTAGAGCAGAGGTGACAGATCAATCCAACAATGGCATTGACGTTCCGAGTATCCGAGAATCGCACCGCTGGGCGGGAAGCTTGTCAGCCAGTCCGTGAAGCCAGGATTCCACCGTTCTTATATGACAGTCGAGGCGGTCGAACTCGGTTCGAATCTGCATACAGCAGTGTATCGTCCGGAGCCGTTTGAAACGAGGCATCCGTGGTTGAGGGAAGCTCCGTTGTCGGGATTGAAAGCACGTCGCTACGGGCAAAGTTCACCTGATCATACTCCTTATTGGAGTGTTCCTCAGCCAGCATTGACGCCGACGGGGTTCCCGATTCCAACATCAACGTTTTAGCGGACTTCAACCGGGTACCCGGGACTCGTGCGCGTAGCGCATCGCCTTCGGCGCGTGCCTACTGCACCAGTTCCAAGTACGTGAGCTTACGGTTCTCTTCACGGCGACGGGCCACTAGGGTCCGTATAGCCAGATCTAGTCCATCAACGAACATGGTACAACGCTCTTGAGCGGAATAAACATTGCCACAACGGTGGAAGGCCTTATTCAGGCGCACCGAGTAATCGGTTTTCGTTTCGCCGGGGCGTTGTTTGGTTTCTCTCAGAGCGAGGATAGCCAACTGGATGGCGGTACCAGTGGCATAGGACCTCAGTAGATACTGAACTGCTTCAGGCCAGCAAGTAACCCTTCCTTCAGAGGCGCGCGATGAACCTCTTACAGGGTTGTACTCATCTTCCGCAAGTCCGCGTAGAAAATAGGGCAGCGCGACAAACGCCTGTCCTTCATTCATCCCAAGGATGTCGGCTTCCGCTACAAAGCGTGATAAAAAATCCAACACCAAGATGGGATCATCGCCTGTAAACAGTTGATTACGGAGCGACAGCTGCATCCGTTTGATACAGTCTTTGACCTTTCCCGTCCCACGGGGAGTTCTATCCAATGAGGAGTCCTCCAAACGGTAATACCGGTATGACAACCGCTTCTTGTAGAGCAGATTGGTAGGCTTCAACTCTTTTAATCCAGAATGCTTCCTTCCCTTCGAGCGGGCGCGTATCACATCTTGGGTGGCTGATGACCGCTTTGAGCGTGACGAACGCTCACGAGAGGCTTCTTCCACCGACGAGTCGGACGAATCGGACCCGGTTGACCGGCGTGCAGTAAGAGAAGATGCTGACGAATCAGAGTCGTAGTTCTTCCGCTCCTTGCGTCCTTTGGATCCACTGACCTTCTTGTCACGGTGTGAAACAGCAACCGGCTCAGACGTGCAACTGGCTTCAACCAAGATGGTCTGTTCTACCGTTTCTAGACGGGCGCGGAGGCGAGTAAACTTCTCAGCAACGTCCTCCACAAAATTAGCGGGTCCTCCGAAAGCTTCCAAGAGGGAGTTGACATCACCACGCAACACGCGGAGATCCTCAGAAAAGTCCTGCAAAGCAGTGTCATCCACCTTCTTTCGAAGTAGCGACAACTTTTTAGCAAGGGTAGCATGGGCAGCCCGCGAGGCGCGGAGCTGCTCTTCCACAGTTAAGTGGGGGGTGTCATTGAGAGTAGCCCTCAGAGGTGCCTCAGTGGTGGGAGCTACAGAAGGTACCGTACCTCCTACGATAGGGGCGGGACCAGCAACGGCAGCAGCCGGTCCATCACCTCGATGAGGGTTGATCAACGACGTGGGCGGAAGTCGAGTGGTCATTGGCACAGCTTCAGTAGCCGGCATCCCTTCGGTCCGGGACCGTGAACGGGTGAGGGTCCGTGACGGAAGTGGCGGATCCGATCTTCCAGTCTGACTGCGTGTCTTCGGACGATATGACAGCGTCATGACGAGAACAACCGTACAACGGGATAATCGACAGCCAATTGGCGGGGACTCCCAGTGAACTTCCAAATGGAGACAAGGGCAAAAGAACTAACCTCGCCACGAGTGAATTCACGAGTGAATATTCCGACAAAACTAGTCGTTTCTAGGTCGGGAGACCACTTGTGGAGCAACGTCTTTGACGGGAAAAGCGCATGCTCACGAAGACGTTCGGAATCTTTCCCTCGACAGGGCAGCACAGCGAACGGAGCACTCCGGGAATGACACAGCTAAGCCGGGTATAAATATGAGGTCAAACCATCACGACAAGCGTCGGAGCGTAAGGCTGATTAGTAGTCGGTAGAGATCCACGTGTTCACATGGTCATGAGATGAGTCCTCGAAAGAGAGTACCACGGCAACGACAAGGTGTCGGAAATAGGCCACTGAGAACAGGGCAAAAACGCAAACCCGAAAAGGGGAGAAAGCAAACCACCAGAGTGGGGAAAAGAGAGACAGAATAAAGCAAACCCAGTACAGGGGCGAGTATACGACAATAGGTCGGAACGAGGCACACAAATAGTGGTTATACTCTGAGCGCCACAAGGGGGGGTAACTATAGGTGAACAACGCAGTCGTCACTCCACTTGGAGGTGAACAATCCACGAAGGCGTGATAGTTAGAGCCAGAAGCCCTTGCTTGGCAAGGGGCAGTTTACTTGGGGGAGCGGTGCTCAACCCTCTAAGTACTGAGCTCGGCGCACCACTGACAGTGGGTGCGCCGGGCAAAATAATCTATAAAATATCTAAGTAAATACAGAAATGCTGGATGCACTGCCTCTGGTATATCGGTGCTACAGTGTGATATTCACACCCGCTAAGCGGTGCCATGAGCCGTGCAATCCATGTGTACATGTGTGGAAACTACCTCAGTGAGGCGAAACGCTAATAGAAGTGTAGCTCATATATATCTACTAACGCATGATGGGGAAATTAACTAAATACCTCAAATCGCCTCCAAAGAGTGTTGTCCTTCACAGAGAAGATGTTCCCTACATCAAAAGAACGCCAAACCTTAAACCATAAATCAAACTCCCCTTCTAACGAATGGATATTGTTATTAGACAAATTTGAAATTTTACTTTGTCAAAGTTATTCAAGAATTTAATAAAATATTTTGGAGTCAATAATTAATCTAAATAAAAAAATAGCTTTCTTTTTTGACCTTCATTGCTTTAAAAAACGTCCATTATTGGCGACGTCAGCTATTAAAATTACGATTCTTAATTTATAATGCATATTTTAGTAGTAAGATGCTTCCAAGCTATGGATTCGTCAAAGGTTTTGTGGAGTGAAGTAATACGATATACAAAACAGATGAGCCAAAATTTTAGTAAATAAAGAATCAGAATTGCAGCATAGTTTTGTTTCAAAGGAAAAAGAGCTTTTTTATATACAGAAATCTTAAGCTGCATACCAAGTTCAAAAACCGTGTTGTATTATACGGCACCAAGCTCTCAGAACGTAGCGGAACATTTGTGCGTGTTTGTCCGGTAAAAAAGAGGGTCGTTTTTGCAAAATAGAGCATTTCTAGTGAGCAATTTGAAAGCGTGGAAGGACAGGACTAAACAATGTAGGTCAAACATTGGAGAACTGAAAGGGTTTCAAGGCTATTGTAGACTAATTATGATTGGCTTTTGCGGCTAAAACGATTGAATTACGTTTGCAAGTGTTCAAAGTGAGGAACCTTACTTGAATTTTAGCGTCCAGTGTTCAACACTACTTACTTTACAAATGGCATTATTGAGCGTTCTTAGCGGGCCAGGTCGCGCTTCGAAATGTGAAGCAAACATCGCCGACTACTATCTTGAGCATTCTGTAATATATACAGGGCAGAGAAATATTTTTGTCTAGTTTTTTCCAAACTGTTCAAGATTTTAGGGCACCCCTCAAAGACCGTTTACACAATAATTCGACAAGGCACAAAAAATGAGGCGAATGTTTTCAATAAATTCTCCATACCTTCAAAAGTAAGCCATCAATTTAGCTATTGTAAGTGTATCATTCAAAAAACCGTTAGCTATTAAGGTCCAGATTAAGAACACCTGAAACTACATAGTTAAATTGTCTTATAATCGCGATCCTTGTAAAACAGCTAACTAGCAGCGCGTGTGTTTTAATTCCACAAATCATTTGTGAATTGTAGGCCAATTACAATCTAGAACTTTGCCTCGTAATCGACTTACATCGGCGGGCCCTCTATTTTGAACGAATACAAACATAATCGACAACCGTTTGTCTTCACGTTTCTTGCTCAATGAAGATGTTTCAGTCTACAAAACAATAACTCCAGCGCCCTAAAGACACATTATAACATGTATTTAGACCATATATCTAGAGGTTTTTGTCGTTTGTTGTCGTAAAGAATGATAATAAACTGCGTTTATGTAAAACAAGAACCAATCATATGTAGATGATTATCTGTCGTCTTTAAGCGTACTCTGATTTATCCAAGCAAATGGCTAATTTTTCAAAACATTCCTTTTGTACATTGACAGTTAAGTTTTGCAGATACCACAACTCTATAATTGCCATGATGCAGTACTCAGCTGGAAACTACCAGAAAGTATTGTCTCCAAGTTTGTATGCAACTGTAGTTTTTGAAAACAAAACTAGTGCTACACTAGCAAGCAAGAATAAATTTTCATATCTCTGTTTACTGACATCATAGCGCGATCAGCTTTCTACCTGTGAAAGATTTATCGTGTAGATTTGACTCCGTCTTAATTCATGAAAAAAATCGGCTATTTCAGGGGTGGCAGGGTCTTGTCGAGCTAAAAATTTCTGCCGATTTATTTTGTGAACGTTTACCTTCCAGCAACGCAGAGCAGCACTACCTGTAGGTACAGAAGCCTCGCCGATTAAAATAATGCTGTTTTAAGGCATGTGAAAAATGATTTATTTGCCAAGCCCTCGGCTTGAGTTCTAGCCGCCCCATCTCCGCCGTCGTCGGTCTCGACCCCGAAAAGCTGCGCTTGAGATTGACGCCCTTAAGAAGCCATGTTTGAAGGTGGCGCAATCTAGCACGGCTCTTTGGAGTCGAGACCGACGGCGGCGGGGATGGTGCCGCTTGAGGTTGGTGCCCTGTTTCCCGCCATATATGTCCGCGCTTCTGGCTTTTCCCCTCTCATCACTCGCGGATACGGCGTGCATGCTGGAGATGTAATCACCCAAAGCTGCGTTGGTATCTTGCTAAACAAAAGTTTGTCTGGTGGCAGGAAAAACCTACCAACCTTTCGGCATCGTTCTAGTTAATACAGACGTTATTATGGATGAAGCGGACAAACAAACACAGGATAAGAGAACGTTGCAAAGCTATATGATCGATCAACTGAAAGCGATGCAGTCGACTCTCAAGCGGCAAAGACGTCTTATTTACTGGTGCGGTGTTGAAGGCAAAACACAAGCAGAGCGCGACCATCAAAATCGACGCTCTGCAGCTTAACGAGTAGTGAGTTATAAGTCTAGTACACATACATATCTCCTGCAACGCAACGTCCGACGCACATGGGTTGAGGTGCACCTGCACGGTGACGCGCTGAGCCTTTTGTTCAATCGGAGGCAACAGCAACGCCGCCGATAGGATTGATACGAAGGTAGATAGATAGCGCGAGCAGCTCAGCCGAGCCATGAAATCAACGCAAAGACGAAGGGCCAAATGAACGAAGTTCGTTCAACGAACGAAACGAATTTAATTTCGTTTCGAAGGCGGCGAGGATCACACGTGTAATGAAAATTTAAATGAAGGAGAGCGGCGGTTTGAAACCCCAAAAAAGCTTTATAGCTTTGTCTAAGATACCACGGTTCCAACGGTACCGGGAATGGTATCCACAGCGCGCTGAGCCGACTGACGAGTCCTCACGTCGCAACTCAGCGCGCTGAGCCGACTGTACCAATCCCGTAGAAACTAATAGCACTCTGGTGGCGAGGGCGACGAGCTGCAAGCTGCCGCCTGCAACGCGATGTTTCACGTGGTGGCGCTACTGGTATCGCTCGCTTCGCCCTTGTCGTTCGCGTGTCGCGTCGGTCGAAAGCGGCTCAACGACCGCAAGCGGCGGCTGAGCGAGGGCGTGGCGCACGAGCCGCCCGAGCTGACGCGCGACCTCACGGCGGACGGGCTGCGGCGCGACCTGTGGCAACGGCAGCGCGCGTCGCTGCACAAGGACGTGTGGTCGCAGCAAGCGCGCGCGCGGCTGTGGCACGACGGCGCGCTGCGCGGGCGTATGAAGGCGCTGGTGCGGCGGCGACATTATATGATGCACGAGTTTGATGGGCGCGAAAGCGTGTCCGTTCCGTGGGGTGACTGGCGGCGACGGCGGCGCTGCGAGAACGCCACAGTTGCTGGACGCTCGCTCCAACGCGTTTTGCGCTCCATGGGGCTCGAGCCCGAGTGAGTTGACCGGGCCAAACGCAAAACTTGCGCAAACCCCCCCGTGTTTTGCAAAACAATGGGCCGCTGCGCAGCGCCGGCCGCTGTGCGTGGCTTTCGTTCGCTACGTGTATCTACAGTTTTTACGTAACTTTACAAGCACGCGTGTTTCGCTTCGCTTCTCATCGCGCCAAGTCGCTTTGTTGTTGTTCAAGCTGCTGCCGCCGTCGCCGTCGCCGTCGTGCAGGTCGCCCCGTCGCTCTCGTCTCACTCGCCGCCGCGCTTCTACCCTTCCGACCCGCTTCTACCCTTCCGACCCGCGCGCGCGCGCGCGCCCGCCGTGCTTCCGTGCTTCCAACCCGCGCGCGCGCACCCGCCGCGCTCAATCCTAATCCACGGAACCGTCCTCTTTTCACCGTCCCCCTTTCCAACTCCGTGGTCGCCACGACGCATGCGCCGTTCCTTAGGTCTGGCCGTCTAGACAGCTCATCGTTGTCACAAGCGTGCGCGCGTCGCCCTGTCGTTCGAGTCCGGCCCTGCCGTTCGAGTCGGGCCCTGTCGTTCGAGTCCGGCGCGGCGCTTTGCAATGAGCGCCATCTGCCGCATCTGCCAGTGCGAGTGCGGCGACCTGGACGCGTTCGCATGCACCCGCGCGTGCGACCGCGCGTGTCTCATCCGCGCGTGCGGCTGCCAGGGCACGCAGGCGCACACGCACGCCGCTTGTCTGGAGTCGTGGATCCACCGCCGTCTGCTGAGCGGCGTGCCACTGGCACTGGCAACGCGCTGCGAGCTGTGCAACGTCTCGTACCGCCATGTGGTGCGGCGCGCGCCGCTGACGCGCTTCTTGTTCGGCGGCGGCGCCGCCCGTCGCTGGCTGCACGCGGCGTACGTCGCGCTCATGGCGGCGCGAATGGGCGCGCAGCTACGCGCGTTGGCTCGCCCTTGTGCGCGTTCGCGCGCGCGCGCCGCGCTGTCCACGGCCGTGGCCGCGCACTACGTCGCGGTGGTGGCACTTCATGTGCGCATGCTGTGGCAGGAGCTTCGGCGTTGGCGCGCCGCCAATTTGCGCGTAGTGGTGCGCGACCGCGACGCTGAATGCCCGCCGTGACGGTCCCCCACGCGTCACCCGCATGCGCACGGCGCTTGCGGACGGAAAAAATGCGCCAAACCAGCTGCGTTGCCGCCGTTTTTGCACCGCATTCTCCCGCCATGTGCGCTTTCGCCCAGCCGCATTCGCGCCAACCGCCCCGTGATTTCACGCCCTGCCGCTGCGTGCTGCGCCCCGCCGCCGCGCCGCGCCACAGCTTAAATAGCGCCCGCCCGCGCTTACTCCCCTCCTCCTCGTGCTCCCCACCCCCCACCGACCGCTCCTCCCAGCTGACGGCTCTAGCCTCTCGCTCCCTCACAACACCTCCCTCCCGCTTACCCTTCGTTCACCCCTCCCCCCCCCCCGATTACCCCGCCGTTCACCCCGCCGTTCACCCCCGTTTACCACCCCGACTGTTCATCTTCCTTGATCGCCATCCTTTCTGACTCTCAGTGTTGTGTTTCCCTCTCCCCCTCCGCCAACTCCACCCTAACACCATCACTCGCTTTCCTTCCGACTCACTTCTGACTTACCAACAATCGTAATGGCCAACACCACCCCCGCCAGCCTTTTCTCCGCCCTCCGAGCCCGTGAGGAGGGTTTTAACTTTCACCGTACGTAACCCTGCCCACTTTCTTCCACCTCTTCATCACCGACCTAACCATTGTCTTCCCCATCTCACAACAGGCCCCGACGATCACATCCTGGGCGCTCTCCGCACCACACCAGAAGATGAGTTCTCCTTCTGGAACTGCGAGCCGCCGTTTGCTCCGCAGGCCGTCCCGCCCTTCTCCATCGCATTCTCCACCTATGCGTTGCGCGGCCATGCCCTTTTGGCTGCCGACGAGGCTGGTGTCATCACCATCCTGGACACCCGCCGCTCCTTCAGGGCCCAACTGCACGCCTTGACCAATAGCCCCGAGGCTCCAGTGACACGCTTCCGCGCTCATGAAAACGCCATCTTCGACGCCATCTGGATGAACGACGACATGGACGTGGTGACGGCCTCGGGGGATACTACAGTCCGCGTGTTCGATGTGGAGAGGAATTTGCGAAAGGCCAACTGCCGAGAGGGTACGGGAAGTATTAAGGCTGTGCGCAATCTCACCAACTCGCCTTACGTGTTGGGATCTGTGTCAAGGGATGGTGGAGTGCGTGTGTTCGACACGAGGACGCCCACATTTTCCAACATTGACGACCTGGAAAGTTATCACTCCTCCATTTTCGCAGTCGAAGACGCTCACGCCAAGCCGGCGACCACTCGCGCGCCCGGCCGCAAGAGGCGTCGTCGGGTGGACAGGGACGTGGGCGTGAACAGCGTAACAGCATTGGCGACAGTGCCTGGGAAGCCGCATTTCTTCTTCACTGCTGGAGCCGCCGACGGAACCGTGAAGCTTTGGGACCTCCGAAAATTTGGGAGGACAGACGAGGATCCCGTGTTGTTATCGGCTTGCCCCGGGGATCAGCTTCGGCTCGACTGCGAGCCGAGAAGGAGGCAGTATGGGCTGGCTTCGCTGGATGTGAACATGGCTGGAACGCACTTGATCGCATCCGGAACAGACAGCACGATCTACATGTATGACATTGCAAACATGGATCGTGGGTATACAAACGTGCTGGGCGGGCACAAGCAAACGTCGTTCTACATCCGTGCCAAGTTCAGTCCATGCGGACGGTTTGTCGGGTCTGGGTCGATGGACAGCAAGGTATACATCTGGGATACCTGGGAGGGCGGTGAGCTCGGCAGATTGGACCCGATTTTGCTGCTTGACGGGCACCGAGGAGGAGACGCAGCTGGTGTGGACTGGTGTAAAGCGCAAGAACACAAGTTGGTGAGCTACTCTGATGACTCGACGGCGCGGGTGTGGAAGGTTCACGCGGGTTGCAGTGCGGGCGGAGTGAAGCGGGGGGACGAGGTGCCATCGATGAGCGCCAGGAGAGTGGAGGTGAAGAGACGGACGTTACCTCGGAGGAGATGGCATGCGAAGAGGCAGCTGAAGGACTCGGACATTCGGTCTTACTTCAAGGTGGGGTCGTCGAGCCGGGCGACCTCACAGCCAAAGGACGAGGGAGCGCAAAGCGTGGACGAGACGGTGTTGCAGAGAGTAGGCAACAAACGAGTTTTTCCGGACGGGCCTTGACGGCGAGAGGTGTAGCAGCAGGTGTAGAGGAACACAGTCTTTTCTTTTGCATTTGGTGAGGTTGGATAACTTTTCCCGTTGTACAGTAGATATTGGATAAGGGTTACCTTCCGTATCTCTAGATATCATCATCATGGATGAGCCAGCACCCGCGCCATACGGAGGCGGAACGCAACACGTGTCAATATGCTCGTTCCGTCGAGATCGTGCGCTCACCGTGTTACGTTACAGGGACCTAAACGACGAGCCCCTCGGCCCCCCCATCACAAGTGCGCCTGTAAGCCCGGCCTGTGCGTGCGTATTACAGTACACCTCTCCTCCGGATCTACGAGCCATTTGCACCCGCGGGTGAGGTATCTACCGCCTCCCCCGTTAACGCTACCAGCGGTAGCGTTACCCGCACGCGAGGAGCACAGCCCGCCGCACGCCATGGCTTCCGCCTTCATCGCGCACCCCCTCCTCCCCACCGCGCCGTGCCGCCGCCCGCACCGCCGCCGCCGCCGCCTGCTCGCGCCGCCGCGCTGCCAGGTGGGCGGGCGCGACCAGTTCGGCCAGTACGCGGCGCGCGACGTCGCGCGCCTCAAGCAGCAGCAGCACATCGCGCACGCGCATGCGCACCGCCAGTTGCACCACCACGTGCTGCTCAACCAGGGCTCCGCCAACGCCTTCTTCCCGGCCGTGCGCCGCTTCGTCGCCGCGCTGCGTCACGACGCGCTCTGGCACGACGCGAAGCACCGCCTGTGGCTGCTGCGCTCCGCGGCCGACCCTACCTTCGGCTCGCTGCGCGGTGAGCCGTTCCCGCCGCGCGTGCTCATGGTGCAGCTGGGCGCGCAGCACGCGCTTGCGCCCGACGCGCCGCCGCCGCGCCGCCAGGCGGAGCGCGGCGCGCGCGCGGTGCACACTTGGCTGCGTGCGCTGGATCGCGCGGGGCGCGCGCTGTCGTCGTTCAGTTCGCATTCCGTCAGCTATGCGCAGTGGGCGTGCTTTACCAATCGCGCGCGCTTTCACACGCTGCGCGAGCATCATGTTGTGGCGGTGGAGATTATCAACGCTGACTGGACTGATGCCGACACCGTGCCGGCGTTGCGCCAATGTTTGTTGCGCCACGCTCAACGCTCCACGCAGCAGGGAAATGCGCTTGAGTTTTACGTGCTGCAAAGTACCACTGAGCCTACTTGTTTCAAAACGCTCGAAGTTTATAACTCTATCCACGACCTTCAACAACATCTGCAACGGCTGGATCAACAGTTTGACCACGAGATCGCGCCTTGCAGAGCTGCCGTCAACCGTGTTCGTCAACTGTACAGTTACATCGACGCTTTATGAACCAATGTTACAAAAGTCGTCCGCAAACAATGCTTGCCCAAACCAACGAGCCAGTGATCTGGTGGCTCAGAAACACATCCATGCAATCGCTCGCGTTTGAAACATCCACTTTGTTCAGCTGGTATCCACTGTGTATCATCGCTGCTGTGATTCCCATGTAATACGTCGTTCCGAGTCCTGCTGAGGCGCCGGCCGCTAACAGAAATGCCATCTGTCCGCCCATGAAACCAGCCAACACCTGTTTGCTACGGTCGCCAAATGCCAGCGCAGTCGAGCCTATGCCCAGCTTCTTGTCGTCACTCTTATCCTGATGAGCGTAGATGGTGTCATAGATCATTGTCCAGCAAATCCCAGATCCGTACAACAGCGCGCATGGCAGAGTGACTGAACCTGTTGTGGCTGCACAACCGAGCAATGCCCCCCAGTTGAATGTCATTCCTAACGCGGCCTGCGGGTAAACAAAGCGCCGTTTTGCAAGTGGATAAAACATCACTGGTAGAACGCTGAGCGACGCCACCAAAAAGCTTGCTTCATTCAAGCAAGTAAGGATGCCCAAAGCCGTCAGCAGTTTGCGACCAGAGAAGCAACCGCCCCGTTGACGCTTACTTCACCGGAAGCAATTGGTCGATTACGTGTTCGAGCCACCCGGCGATCTATGTCTACGTCCCATATATCGTTAATGGTACATCCAGCTCCGCGCATGACTGTGGCCCCGGCGTAGAACAACGGCAGAAGATACATCATCTGTGGAATGCTGCCGTGCATTCCTATCGACCATGCACATGGAAGAAACAGAAGATTGATGCCCACAGGTTTGTCCAGGCGCATCAAACGACCATAAGGAGATGTAGAGATCATAGTGTATGCGGCCTTTGCTTGTCCTTGTAATGATTTAAGCTGCAGGAACAACGGCGATGACTGAAAGTTTTTGTTTGGGGATTGGGTAGATGGCTGACTGCCGAACGAACGTGGCACCAAATGACGATGGTGACCATAAGCGTCAATCGGTGACTGTCGCGACGGTTGTTTAGAAGAAGCGCCCTTCCGAAATATCACAGACGAAAGCGACATCATGCGACTGCGGGATGTTGCGGCAGCAGAAATGAAGCGCGGGAGGAAAATCATGGCGGACTATGTAAGGAACGACTGGAAAGTTTAGAGTACGGTTACGCGAATCTATTGTGCGAGAAGAACGGACCACGATGAAGAATTGGGGATCAAAGGCATGCACGTGTGCGTAGTGGGAACAAAAAAAAGGCGAAAAACGGCACGTGCGTGTGATTTTGGCAGGCCAATGATGACCGTGCTTGGACAAGTGCCGTGACGTGATGCATGTGTGGGGGCTCGATAGCTGCGGTGGAAGCGCGTGGAGCATGTTGACCGCAAGTGATGCGCGTGGCTTAAGTTGAGGATTTATGTATTACTTGGTTTGTGGTACTAGACGATCGCCGGCGACTGGAACCATGCTGGCACTGAAGTTGTCGACAGAAAGAATCATTTTGATGAGGACCATTTTTCTGCCGAGTTCGTCCTCCAGCTTACGTCTGATGGGCTTATCCTTTTCATCAAGAGAAGTAACGAGTGCCACGTAATCGTCTATCATCTTCAAAGCCTGATCAGCACCATTCGGTGGAATCTCAGTCTTGTCTGCGTTGCAGAAGAGATGCTGTAATGTGAGTCGAGTGAATGCGCAAATGGTAGGTCGGTACAACGCAGCGAAAAAGCGGAACGGGGATCACGTACCTCCAAAGGCACCTATCATGTCCTCATGCTCGCGAATGACAACTTCAACGAACTCCGAGTAGGCATCAGAAATCTTAGCAGCCTCCTTTGCGACGTAGAGCTGTCTGACTCTGTCGTAGAGTGGATGCGATTGCATATCGTGCGTGTATATGGCGCGATAGTCATCGATGACAGATTGAGCCTTGTCGGTGAGCGCGTGAAGCGACTCGTCGGTGTCTACCCAGTCTGCATCCTATACAAAGCACGGTGAGTAAGCGGCCGCGACGCTAACGTGCGAGGAAGCGAGAAGGAGAGCGGCAGAAGCGTACCATGAGCTCGTTCCACGCGCCTTCAACGGAGGCGCGCAGCGGCGCCAGCGAATCGGCATCGGCAGCCGCACAAAAGCGACGATGGGCGCCAGTCAGTCGCGCCGTGCGCGCGGCGCGCACAGCCAGAGAACGGAGCATCTCGTAGATACGAGGCGGTCGCCAACGATGGACGGCAGCGCCGGAGACACAGCGGAAGACAAACACGAAGCAGAACAATGAATACAATGGCACCGGCACCAGTGAACACGCAATTGGCCGTGGCACGCGTGTGCGATTTACACGCGCTGTCAGGGCGCACCATTGAATGCAGCCGGTCGAAGACGGTGCTCTCCCTTGGCTTTGGCCGCCCGCCCCCATGTATATATATGCGCCGCCTCTCTACCGCCAGCAGCGCGCCCCCGCCGCCATTCTTTTCGCCCCACGCACCGCGTCGCAGTCCCCGACCCGTTTCTCCCTTCCCCTTTCTTCTTCGTCGCGCACCTTTCCCCAGCCTCCTCGGCCTTCCCCAGCCTCCTCGGCTTTCCCCGCGTTCCTCGGTCTTCCCCGCGTTCCTCCCCTCTCCCCGCCTCAAATGGGGGCCTCCCAGAGCGCCGTTGCGCAGCAGCGCGACAAACCGGAACGCGAGGGACTGTTACCCACAGTTACTTCACCCTCTCCACGCGCCATTGAGAGCTTTTCAGAACCGCCTACTCACAATGACATGACTGCTATTACCCTTCCGCCTACCCCCAGTGCGTCCGCCGATATTGACAAACCGTTTCATATTCTCGTGCTCATGTCTGATACTGGCGGCGGTCACCGTGCTTCCGCGCAGGCGCTCGACGCCGCCTTCGATTCCCTGTATCCCTCGCGCGCCCAAATTACTACAGTCGACTTTTGGACTTGCGTTGCTGGTTTTCCGTTCCACAATTTCCCACGCCAATACTCGTACATTGCAAAGAGACCATGGATGTGGAAATTTGTCTACCTATGGGCACTCTTTCCTCCCACTCGCTGGCTCACAGAGGCTGCATTTTCTCTCTTTTGCCATGGCAAGGTTCGCCGCTACTTTGAGTCCGTTGATCCCGACCTCATCATCTCTGTGCATCCGCTTGTCAATACTCTCTCCCTTTCTTGTATCGCCGCCATCAGACGTGACAAGCGCGCACCCTCCCCTCCCTACGTCATTGTAGTCACCGATCTGGGAGGTGCCCACCCCACCTGGTTTGATCCCCGAGCCGACATGGTGTACGTCCCGTCAGAGCCATTGCATCAAGCTGCCCTGGATGCAATGGTGCCAGAGGATCGTCTCCGTCTGTTTGGTTTACCCATCCGTCCGGCCTTCTGGCAAGAAACCCGATCTACTTCTCAGCTTAGAGTGGATTTGGGGATGGCTCTAAATATTCCCGCCGTGCTTCTTGTCGGTGGTGGAGATGGTGTGGGTGGCTTAAAATCAATTGCCATCGCTGTAGCCGCCCGTATCGCCGAAAACTGTGGCTCCACCGCCGCACAGCTTGTGGTTGTGTGTGGAAAGAACAAGTCACTTTTGAATCGCCTGCAAGCCACCAGCTGGCCAATCCCCGTCATTCTTAAAGGTTTTGTCAACAACATGAGCGAGTGGATGTCTGCTTGTGATGTTCTGTGTTCCAAAGCAGGACCAGGTACAATTGCCGAGGCCTGGATTCGCGGGTTGCCAATTATTATCACTGGCTTTTTGCCCGGGCAAGAGGAAGGGAATGTCAGACTGGTCACTGAGTCGGGCAGTGGTGAGTTTCACTCACAGCCAGACGACATTGCCGAATGTTGCGCAAAATGGATCAGCGACCCAGAATTGCGAGCTGCCATTGCGGAGCGGGCAAAAAGTCTCGGCAGACCCAAGTCCTGTCTGGAGATTGCCTCTGACGTATGGGAAATTGGTCAACAGAGACAGCGAGAACGGGACGCGTTCCGACTTCGCTCGCTTTCTTCTCCAAGTCAACACGTGCCGAATGGATATATTGCAATGGCCAGGTTTTACGTCACCAATGGTTTCCGAAGTATACAAAGAAGTTTTCGATCTGCGTTTGGTTATTCCAGCGTTGCAATCGGCGGTCAACGCGACTAGCTCGCGTTATTTCCATTGGCTCCGCATGAGGGGTTCTTATCTTGTCTATACGTATTTAGCCCTTCTGTTTTGTATAACTCTATTCATTTTTCCGAGCATCTGCTACATGCTCCGTGGTCAAGTCATCTGCCAACATGCCTTGAAGGCATTTGATGCTACTTTCGACTCGAAAAGAGACGTGATAAGGGTAAAGCGCCGTATCTACTGCAACCCCACCCCAAGGCCCGCATTTATCATCATCCTCTACGAGACGAAACGAGGCGAGCGGCAAACCCATTTCCTAATTCTCATCAATAAAGCATTCAACATGAGCATTGTCCGCTATAAGACGACGCAAACACTCTCAAACTAATACCCAGAGGGCTACAGATTAGTTATAAAATAACCAATCTGTAGCCCTCTGGATATAATCATATGTACAGTATGATATCCCTCGTGATGTCTGAGGAGGTTAATCGTACTGACACCTCGCCGAACTACTTTGTTGTTGTTGTTCAAGTGAGTGCGTACGTTCCTTCCTCATAAGGCGTGGGATTTGCTTTGATTTCCCAACACTACAGTACCGCATAACTCTTCTGGGATAATATCTGTTCCATACTTAAAGGTCCTGATCGCAACCGAATACGAACAAAAGGTAACAGCTGCTACTACACTACTATGTTTCGCTTTCCACTTTCTTTGTTCTTCTTTATTATGGTCAGCCGCCCCTGATTCCGAGGCGGCAGCAGTTCTATCTAGAGATAGTTCTCTCTCTTAAAGAAGGCCAAAAACCGTTACCACTTTCGTTTTCCACCATATACAATTGGGATGAACGTGGTGTAAACAGGGTGTAAATGCATGTTTTTGCCCCAACACACCGAAGTCTACTAAACATGATCAGGAAGCCGCCGCACTTGGGACGAGCGCGGCCCAGTGCTTCTTTAGCCGCCGCTGCTGCGCCTCCCACGCCTTCCTCTCCGGCATCTGCGTGGAGCATCCTTCCAACACAGACAGTGCCTGCCACCCGCCTGTCGGCGTTCATGTCGCAGGATGTGATCACATTTGTCGGACAGCAGGTGCCGCACATCCGTTGAACCTATACGATGGTGCATTGGGGGCGGTTTCTGAATAAGAACGAGTGGATACACCGGCCAAAACTGGTTCGCATAAGCAATTAAATACCAAGCACAGGTTCTAATGAGCATGCTAGTCTAGCATTACTAGACGTTGGAACAATGTTATCGAGAAGTCTTTCGTCCAAGCGGCTCTTAGGTAATCAATTGGACTTCATTGTAGACGACGAAGCGGGAAGAAGTGCTTACACAACGCAGACGATCAGTGACTGAGCCATTTTTGCACCGGGCGCCTACTAAGTTAGTAGTATTAACCCTTCACCCGGTTGCTACATACTGTATCTAGAGATGGACAGGTATGCCGTTGTCAGTGTGGCCATTAGGCGAGATGAGCCACCACAAACAGAACGACGCTATTGTTCGCTTTTAGAAAGGAGTTGAACGCTCGCTTTGTGAAAGATTTGCAAGGAAGCTTGCAACCGCGCTACACGAAAGAAAGTCGAATACACGTCTATCGATCTAGCTTTTTACCCTTGTATCTACTGAAGGTAACCTGTTTAACGGTACCAACGGTACCTCGAGCGGAAGGCTGGGGAAGGTTTGTCGAATAAACTTTATTCCCTTCAACAACCTCACCGAGATCTTGTTTCGGTCATACGCTTAGTGCGTGACAAGCGTGACGGTTGTGCAAATATCGAGATGAGCGTGACGCCTCAACAAGAACGAAGGCTCCGTCTGTGGTGCACCTTTGGCTTGTGTAGACGCCAGTTGCCCTTCTCAGGTGTTTCTTACTCAGTATATCCATCCCTCGATGCATTATTTCTCCGTTTGATCAATAGAGACTAACTTTCAAGAGTGCATCAGAAGTTGGAAGCATTGAACATGAACTGATGTACCCTGAATCCACCACAAGTCTGTTCTTGTTCTATATATTCTCGTTGCACACTTGCTTGGTAGGCAAAGGCTGATCGTTATCCTCTTAGATCTTTCGCTGGTTTGGGATTAAGATATATCTTTTCCTAGAACTGCTTGCGTCAAAAGGGACTTTCCATAATGCCTATCGTAACAGTCGCGACGTGCAGCCTCAATCAGTGGGCGATGGATTTCCAAGGAAACTTGAATCGTGTGAAGAAATCTGTACAAAAAGCGAAGCAACAACATGCACGATACCGGTTAGGACCGGAGTTGGAGATTTCAGGATACGGGTGTGAAGATCATTTCCTAGAGCTTGATACTTTTACACATACGTGGGAATGTATTGCGGCACTCATATCGGAGGGTTACTCGGACGATATTGTCCTTGACATAGGCGGTCCCGTCATGCATCGCGACGTTGCTTATAACTGTAGAATCCTGATTCTCAATAGAGAAATACTATTGGTGAGACCGAAGATTACCTTTGCCGACGATGGGAACTACAGGGAACCGCGCTGGTTCACACCATGGCACCGGCATCGTGCTGTGGAGGAACTGATTCTCCCAAAAGCCGTTCGCGACGTTACCAGCAGCAAGAAGCCGCACTGTCCAATCGGTCAAGCTATAATTGAGTTCTGCGATGGAATAGCAATCGGATGTGAGTCATGTGAGGAATTGTGGTCACCGATGTCGACACACCTTGAACTGTACTCGGAAGGTGTAGATATAGTTGGGAATGGAAGTGGTTCTCACCACAGCCTCCGAAAGCTTAATGAACGTCTTGAGCTATTCAACTCAGCAACTCGCAAATGTGGCGGTGCGTACCTCTACTCGAATCAAATCGGCTGCGATGGAGGGCGACTTTACTATGATGGATCCGCGCTGATAGCTTTAAATGGGACCATTCTAAAACAAGGCTCTCAGTTCACCCTGGAGACAGAAGTGGAAGTCCTCATTGCGACCATTGAGACCAATGATATCTCCGCACATCGGCGTGCAAAAGCTTGTATTGGTGTCCAGGCTGCAGACTCTCGGTCCAAAACCCGGATCCCGAGAATCCACCCAGCAGGATCTTTCCAGTTGTCCAATGATGACTCTTCTAAACAACACCCAACAGAACCTCTCCCTGAGTTAATGCGGTTTCGTCCAGAGGAAGAGATCGCCCGAGGTCCTGCATGTTGGCTTTGGGACTATCTGCGCCGCTCTGGAATGAACGGTTTCTTTCTACCTCTGAGTGGAGGGGCAGATTCCTCTTCAACAGCGGTCATCGTGGGGAGCATGTGCCAAATGCTTGTAGCAGCCGCCAAGAGTGGTAATTGTGAAGAGAGACTGCTCAATGAAATCCGTCGAGTGTCGCAAACAGATCATGAATACGTGCCACGGGATGCACGAGAGCTAGCAAATCGAATTTTCCACACAGTGTACCTTGGAAGTAAGGGATCATCGTCAGCAGAGACCAAAGGCAGGGCAGCTGCTCTATCTGAAGAAATTGGAGCTTGGCATGCATCAGTGGACATACATTCTGTGGTAGACGCCGCTATCACTGTGTTTGTGAGTGTTTTCGGATCATCCGCAAGACCACGGTTCAAAGTACATGGAGGGTCTAATGCCGAGAATTTAGCGCGTCAGAATCTGCAGGCTCGAATACGAATGGTTCTCTCATACCTTTTCGCTCAATTGCTGCTATGGGCGCGTGTAGGCAAAGGTTCGCTACTCGTTCTAGGGTCGGCGAATGTAGATGAAGGGCTTCGTGGGTACTTGACAAAATACGACTGCAGTTCAGCCGACCTGAACCCTATAGGAGGGATAAGCAAAATGGATTTACGTCGCTTCCTGCGATGGGCAGCTACTGAAGAAGGGCTTGGGTACGGGGTCTTGAAGGAGGTTGTAGACGCACCGCCGACTGCTGAATTGGAGCCGTTGACAGAAAGCTATGTTCAGACTGATGAAGAAGATATGGGTATGACATATGAAGAACTGTCTTGGTTTGGAAGGCTTCGCAAGCTTGGACGATGTGGACCTTATAACATGTATGTGAAACTGGTATCTATATGGAAAGATCGGTTCGAAATCCAGGAAGTCGCACAACGGGTAAAGTTCTTCTTCCGAATGTACTCAATCAATCGACACAAGCTGACTACACTTACACCTTCTTATCATGCTGAAGATTACTCTCCAGAAGACAATCGCTTTGATCTTCGGCAATTTCTTTACAACGTGCGATGGACATGGCAATTCCGAAAGATTGACGAAGACGTCGTTGCCCGTCAGGCGCAAGCAAGATAAAGGGACGCGTCCAAAGCAGGTGCAGGCCCCCGTCCTCTTGTGAGCTGTTTTGTTAGGAGGTTCGTAAGACTGTGGATGCAGAAAGTGAAACAGCGGTTGGAAACAACCGCACCCTGACATCTGTTCCCGAGCAAACATCGAAACAGTCACGCGATCCACCCCACATTTTTTTTAGATAAAATCGGTCATGGCGAGGTGCTGACTCTGCCGTATCTTTACAAGGGTAGATATCTACCAAAGACACAAGTATGTACGTGTACATAGTATGTACTACATACATACTATGTACTGTTGTCCCGTAACTATAAACCTTACAACCTCATTCCTCTTCTGTGCCTCTGTAGTAAAGGGTTAAACCTTTTCTACAGTCTGTATAACTAGTAGATACTCTCATTCACACCTTAGTTCTCCTCTTCGCGTTCCAGTATCTGTTATCGTTCCTGGACTTCCGACGACGATAGCGTCTCAGTACGATGAAGTCGAATTCGCCTCGGTCGCCTCCCCTCCCGGTCACGCAAACAACGAGCATATCGGATTCTAAGCCGTCCACCATACCTCCACCTGTGCTTGTAGCGCTTTCTACTATCTGTTTTACCATGATGAACACTATCGGCCGTGACGCCGCACACAGGCATAACGTCTCGTTCTCTGTGGTAACAATGTCTCGCGGCGTTGTTCAGCTGGTGCTGTGTCTGCTTCTCATGTCCCAACTCTCAGTTCCGAAAATTTCTGCATCTCAGAAGGCTATTCTTGCTTTACGGGCTCTTCTAGGCGGGACGGCATCTCTGTGCCGTTTCTCCAGTCTCTCGCAGATGAAGGTGGCTCTTGTGAGTGCCCTCCTCACTACAACACCAGTGTTCGCTATCCTGTTTGGTGCCGTATTCTTACGTCGCTCTGTGCATAAACGCCATATGATTGCCATGTTGTTATGCTCATCAGGAGCAACCCTTATAGCTTATGATTCGGTTGCGGGCATTTCCGGAAGTCAGGTGTCTTTAACAGCGGTTATCACTGGTCTTAGTTCGGCAGCCCTCACAGCAGGAGCCTATGTCACGGTAAGCATCATGGGAGCAGGCGTGCACTTCATCTTAAACGTTTTCGCCATAAGTATCGCGAACATTCTGGTTCCGATTGCTACAGTGGGGATGCGCGAGCGCAGAATCCCTTCAGCTTCACACTTTTTTCAAGAGGAGATTAAGCGGATTGACGATTGGAGCACTTACGGTCGTCTGGGTTTGGTTGGAGTCCTAGGTTTTTGTGGCGCCTCCTGTCTAAACAAAGCTTTGCAAAGCATACACCCCTCCACCGCAGCTATTATCCGCTCTATGGACATTCCCGTCAATGTCATTATTGGTTACATACTTCTCGCCGAACTTCCGTCTTCGCCTTTTCAATATCTCGGGTGCGCGCTTGTCACGGTCGGGGCATACACGAGTGCTGTGAACAAAAGCACCTGAGATCACGGCTTGTATCACTTTTTACCATTTTCCTTACGCGACGACAAAGAGTTGCTCTGGTACATTTCAGAAATACATCTCGCGTTTGTGTTGAGGAACTTCTTGCGCAAAAATCTCTCGTACGCTTCAGCGTGTCTCACAACGAATCCGCGGACTCCTCTCGAAGAGTTGGTTTTAGAGGCAGAGTTTTTGAACAGCAGTCCAGACTTGATAGCAATTAACTGATCCGAGCTGGTCGGGGTGCCTTCTTCCGAGTCTGAGTGGAGAGTCGTGTCAAACAAATAAGCGGAGTCCACCCAGTCAATGTATGTTTCAAAATGCTTTGAGAAAAGTGCGTGGGACTTCAACTGATTGGGAACAGGAACGCCCCTTCCTGTGGTCATCTTACGAACAATTCCGCGCATAACCGCAATCTCCGGGTCTGTCGTTACGCCCACAAGTTCCACACGATAAGGCGCTACCGGTTGGGGTCTCTTCTTGGAACGGACCCAGTAGATTTCGCTGACGTCACCATTTTCTTTTTCGACATAACCAGGTCCGCGCTCATATTCGTAATCCGTGTCGCGCAGCATGTCAATAGTTTGCTTGGCATATTCGCACCAAGACATGGTGCCGTCAAACACGAGATCTCTTCTTGTATTAACGGCTTGCAGGAATAGCTGTTCCGCGGCGTCCATTGAGTCCTTGTGCACAATTCGAGACGCAAGGGGAGTGACACTTTGAAGCACTTGGAACAGTGGGTCACTGAGCTTAAACGCATCGGCCTCAACTACGACAACATTGGCCCCATGTTGCTTCCAGAAAGTGGTCTCAGAAATCATACCAACCACTGTAGTTTTGCCAGCGCCCATTCCTCCTCCAAGCAGAACGCAAAGCGGGGATTCTCCACCGCTCGAGTCCTGACGAGAACTGACTGGGAGGACATCACAGCTGCTGCCGCCGCAATGAATAGCTTCGTCAATCTTAGAATTCAATACCTCTGATCTCTCTGACACGAGGGCATCAAGCTGGTCTATTCCTTGTCGTCTGAGCATAGACTTCCATTGTGAGTGGGCGCGGCGCGGGGATGTGAGCTCGAGCATTTCCGCCTCCTCGTCTTCGGGGTTGGGAGGAATTTCATTCTGAAACATGTCGCCGTTTGCAAACGCGATGAGGTTGGCCAAGTTCATGTCACGGCGGAGTTTTGGGAACTCGACGCAATTGGCGTAGTCGTCAAAGCGAACGATGGTTGGGTATGACGTAATATTATATTGTTGCTTGAAGTCTGGGGACTTGGGGCCATTGAGCGAAACGCAAATGATTCTGCTTCCCATAGCGCGCGCCATGTCCTCGAAGACAGGTCTGACCGCCTTACACACAGAGCAAAAATGGGCGTAGATGAAGAGTACGATGGGCATATTATTCTCGTGCAGCGACATGAGTAAAATTGGGTCCACTTCGGGGACGCTGGAGGCTGTGGAGAGGTTCTGCTGCAGTTCATCGAGCTTGGTGTTCTGCAGGCGCAGATGGGTGAGATTGCTGCAGTTGGCGTTGACATATTGCGACACATCGTCCCAACGCTTCTCGAAGTAGGTTTGGGCGGCGTCACTCACGCTGTGAGTGAATAAACGACGCGCCTCCGGAATAGACTTGCCCGAGGCGTCAGCTATGGAGCGCGAGAAGGAGTCGATATGGTTGCGCACAAAGTGCACAGAGAGACGCGAGTCGAAGCGGAATAGGAAGACATTTGCAGCAAACTTGGTGCGGTCAGGACGCAGTAAAGAGGAAATGTGCGGATAGCGGTTGGAGAAGTACACGGAGAAGTAGTCGCCAAACGACAGCACCGCACAATGGGGCTTCTTCATGGGGGAGAAATGGCGGGCGCGAATGGCGCGAGCGGAGGGCGACAAGCTGCAGGGGTGACGACCTGCCGAGGGAGGCGCGACGACGAGCGGGAGATTGTGGCGACTGCGGCGATATGAGGGGCGGTGGAGAGCGGCGGAAGATGGCGACTGCGAGCTGTGCGACGGCAGTGGGCGAGCGAGACGCAGCGTAGAAAGCGGTGCGCGCGCGCGTGGCGCGCCTAGATATAAGCCAAACACGGCACATTTGCGCACAGCCATGCGCCTTTTTCTCGCGAAGAAACGCGCCAGGAGGCTCCCGCGTGGCGCCTCGCCCACGCGTGCCTGCCCCTTCTCGGGCTGTTGTCTGCGTCGTCGACGACGTGCGCGTGGCGCCGAGCTTTCCGCCACGCCGCCGCAGCCGCTGTGCACCAGTCGAAGCGACCCTTCACACGTACTTTCGCGTTGTTGCCTTGTTTTGCCCACTGTGGCCTGGTGCCATCTCCCCGCCGCCGAGCTCCCTTCACTTAAAAAGTTACATTTCCAATTCCATGCAGCACCCAGTCCTCCCTCTTCATCTTCGTCACCATCTTCATCACCGTCATCAACTGTTCATAGATAACTTGCTCGCCAAACGCCCTCACCCGTGTTTCTCTCTTTTCCGCTCTGCGTCTAGTGCTTCGTGTGCTCAACCTATTACAGTATCTAAGTTACCCGGTGCTGCTTTGTCACTATCTACTGGCTAACAATCTCACAACCACAGCTCTTCTTGCCAGCTCCATTGAGCTCCAACGTGAAGTTCTCGACCAAAACAAAATAAAACCACTTTCTACAAGTAGTTTAAAGAATCGCAACCCAGCAGCAGGGCTTTATTCCTTTAATATGTAATACTTTTACTACTGTAAAATTGTATTGCCAACATTTAAGCGATTCATCAACTCAACACCCAGCGGAGCAAATGAAAATGCAACCATGACGACGAAGAGCAAGACGCACAATGAGGTCTGAGTTGTTGCATGCATCCTTCGAGGACTAGCTCGAGAATAAGCCATACAAATCTACTGCAACAGAAGCCAGAATAAATTTGATTCCAGTTGTTCCGTTTAGAAAAGGTTCGTATACCGGTAACTCTACCTTCGGTAAGTTATATGAGTGGGGAAACGTCTTGTCCTGCAAACACGAATGCTTGGCAGTCCCTTGCGCAAGGAACAAGTCCCGGTTTTCCTTCTCATTCCTCCCAAAGATATCTATTGTGCAGTTGTAAGACATAGTGCGGACATAGACAGTTGGGACAGTGAAGATGAGCTCAAGCAATTCAGTATTGCTTGGTAAATTAGAATAATCTTGTATTGACGAATACACTGCCTATTCACCTACGCTGTTGTTACCACTCCTCGACATTACAACAGTAGATGAAGCGAGAGACCAGTGAATGAAGTGAAAGTGCTGAATAATGGTTTTATTAGACAACAAACCATAAAAATCACTTGCGCGAAAATCTTTTGTAGCGCTCACGTTGGTGGTGTCGATGTGGAGAAAG
The DNA here is from genome assembly GCA_030374805.1 of Gracilaria gracilis. Classification (NCBI taxonomy): domain Eukaryota; phylum Rhodophyta; class Florideophyceae; order Gracilariales; family Gracilariaceae; genus Gracilaria; species Gracilaria gracilis. Next base: position 390,755 of record JARGSG010000047.1, on the reverse strand, counting down.
TAATTGAACCAGCAGCACGAGCAATGAAGTTGGAACTTATCCATCACTGTATTTCGGAAGCACTCGTTTTTCAACGATGTTCTTTAGACGTTTCTTGGGGTAAATGAATGCTATAGACACAACGTGTACACGGAAGCCAAATTGCTCATGAACACATGGTTCACATCGCCAATTCGATGAGCATCTTAGTAACTTACTAATAGTAAGTCATCGTTAGTAAGGTTAGCCGAGGGTTTCCGTTCTGCATATCCTACGAAGTATTCCGTTGCAGCCCTGAGGTAGTGAGATTCATGGAAAGAAGGGCGCTTCAGCATTTCTGCACGTCCGCTGCAAAGTATGTTGGAAGTGTTGAAGACGATGATATCATGCATGAGAGGCACTTATTGTGCCACGCGTGTTAGCGGGACAGCAGGCAATCCGTGTCTCAGAAAGAAGTTGACATCAGCACGTGGCAGCGAATTGCAAATACGTTCGACGCATTGTGCTCCTACAGTACAGCACGTAGTGTTCTAATGTTTCGTTGCTAGTAGCCATATATACGAAGGTACAATTGGCAAAGATGAAATGCATTTCAGCTTGGTCAGCAGCTTTTCGCCCAGGTCATTGCTTTGAACGCGCAAGTTTGCGGACGCAGCAGTTAGAAGTCGCACTCGCAAATTCGATGGGCTTCTACATGCGGAGAAACTGCTCGACGAGGGCAGCAAATGGCACGACTGTGACTATCAGGTAGCATCTTGGTTGCAGCTCGAAAGTGGCGGGCGCCTGAGCTGTACATTGGTGGTACTGGGAAGGAGTGAGTAATAGGGGCGGCGAGGAACACAAGTTACACTATCTGCTGGATATACGTGCAGCAGCTTACATGTGAGACACAGCACATGATGATCAAGCATATGGGCAATTGCCGCAAATAAACTCTCAGGAGTTGAGCAAAACTGGAAGCAGACAAGGTGTTGAAGCCATGGGCCGCGGTGGAAAGCGAGTGACACGGCTGTTGGGCATAGCAAGCGATATTTATATACCTGAACTGGTCTGTATGTGTAGCGAAAAAGCAGACAGTTATGCTTGCAAGGATGATGATGAAGCACGACAAACAAAGAACGACGGCAAGCAACAGAAAAACGACGAGCCGAAACAGTTTTTAGAATGAGAAGCGACGAAGAACGCTTCTAGAACACAGGGAAGGGTATGTGGAAAGGCGGTAGTAGCATGGTAGTAGTAACAGTGGTAGTAAAGAGGCAAAAGGAGTACAAGCATCTATTGCGCTTTGTTTAACCTCTTCTCAGCGACACTTCTACCCTGTTGCACAAGCTTGTTGACAGTAGGACCAAGATTCCTGGCATGCTCCTCGCCAGCCTTGTACAGCTTGGTAGCAGTCTCGTCAATGACAGCCTCGTGCTTCTCCAGCTGCGGCTCAAGCACGAGCTGGTAAATACGCTCGTAGCCCTTGGTCATGGGCAACACGAGGAAGGCAACGAAGCCGATTTTGAGCAGATTCCACAACGGCACGCGATCATACAGAACGGGCTCGACGATGAGGGACAGGAACGCGACGACGCTGAGCACCAACCAATACTTGAGCCACGCCTGTTGCTTTGGCACGTTCACACGCTTGACCGCCTTGAACGATTGGTAGCCCGGGTACACAAGCCCCAGCATAACGATAGCAGCCCTCGCGATATAGTCTCCGAAAGCCATGACTGGTTTGGCAGCAGCGATCGCGCGCACGCACACAGAGCCGAAGCAAAGCGCGGCAGCAAGAGCAAAGTTTGCTTTGCTCAGCAAAACCCGACAAAGAGAGCACGACACAACGCCACCACCAAAGCAGCTCGTGGAAGGGGGGAGGCGCCGCGGTGAGCTGACTTATATCTAGGCCGCGGGGCGGGTCCACATTGTGGACTCCACAAGCCCCGAGGTGACCAGTGCTGCGCAAGCGCTCCGCAAAGCAGCTGTAAGGCGGCGCGCGTCCGACAGCGCGCTCACATTCGAATTCAATTTCGAAGCGCGCGCTCACGCCATCGCCGCATCGCCTACGCGCCCATCGCCTTCGCTCGCGCGAGCGTGCCCCCGCGGCGAGCCAGCGCGCCGCCACCACGATGAGCACCGTCGCCGCCGACCGCCTCCGCACGTGGGAGACGCTGTGTTCGCGGCTGGGCGCGCCGCCAACGTCACAGCACGCGGGCGACGCCACCGCGCTGCTACCGCACGCGCTAAGCGCCGCGCAGCGCCGCCACCGCGCGGCCGCGGCCGCGGCGCGCCACGCCGTGCTGCAGCAGCAAGCGTCGGCGCCGCCGGCTGCGGCCGCCATCGCCCGTCTGTCCGCGGCGTTGGTCGAGCTGCGTTCGAACTTCCACCACATGCTGCACGAGCGTCGCCCGCAGCTGGCGGCCGCGCTCGCGCCGCACGCGCCGCAGCGCGTGCTGTGGCTTTCGCCGCAGGCCCGACAGCACTTTGCCGCCTTCGTGCACGCGCTGTGTCACCGGTGGGCGCCGGCTGCTGCGCAACGCGCGCCGCTGCATCATGTCGTGCAGCTTTGTCTGGCGGTGCCTCTTCAACAGGTGCTCAGCCATCCCGCCACGCTGCACGCCGCCAAGTCGTGCGAGTCCATGCAGCGCGCGTTGGCCGTCTTCAAGCACGCGCTCACCGACCTTGCAGCTTCGCGCGAGCTCTTGCCTTCGCCTTCAGTCGCCCCGCCAGCTCCCGCAGCTCCTCATTAGCGCTTGAGTTTCGTTTCTTGTTCGAGTGCTTTGTCTCACCCTGCGCATCCGCCTCCCGCCTACGCATCATCTCCGTCATGATTCTCTGGTTCGTCTCGTTGTCCTTGAACTTGCGATGAGTTCGGTCAATCGCGAACAGGTGTGAGTTGTACATCTTGTCGAACCGCTCGTCTTTCACGTCCATCGCGCTACTTCTCGCCTTTTCTTCTTTGATTCGTTCCCGCCGCGCTTGTCGATGCCCGCCTTTGCGCTTATCACGCCTTCGGCTCCGCTCTTCGTCATCTGACTCATCTGCCTTTAGTAAACTTCCCGTCACCATGTCCAGTGTCTGCAATTTGTCTTGCATTTCGTGCTTGCCTCCGTAGTCGTCGCTTGCATCACTGCCGCGCTTGCGATCTTCCCTTCTGCTCTTCTTCTCCTTTCTTCTCGTACTTGCTTTCCTTCTGCCGTCAACCTCAGCTTCATTCTCAGCGTCTTCAAACGAACGCTCCACCGAGAAAAAGTCGTCATCGAATCCACCGTTTCCTTCATCACCTGCCTTGATTCCCTCTTCCTCTTCGTGTGTATCGCCGTTTTGTACCCCATTATTCTCCATTCTTGCCCTTCGTGCTTTTCGTTTCTCTGCCTTGCGCTCCGCACGCCGACGCATACGCGCCTCCCACATACTCTCATTCTTTTGCTCTTCGCGTGCCTCCTTTCGCTTCACTATTTCCTCTCCCTTTTCAAACATACCTGGCTCAAACGAAATCTGCATATTCATATCCTCGTCCTGTTCCTCCTCCGCACCCTCATCACCACCCTCTATCGCACCCAGCAGCAGTCTTTTCTTCTCTTCAAGTCCCTCTCGTCCACCGTGCTCTTCGTCTGACGAAGAGGCTAGATATGCCTTAAGATTTTGTTCGTCCTCTTCGCGTTTACCCACCATCCTCCTCTTCAAAATCACCCGTTCAGGATCGTCCGCATCCCACGATAGTTTTACTCGAGACGTGTTGAGCGAAGACGAAGCGATTTCAGGAGGGGCATACCCGTCTGGTATTTTGTCCGCGCGATCTCTTGGTTCGGTTTCAATCTTCATATCGCTCGGAATGAAGCGAAGGTCAAAGTCTAGTCCAGACTGAGCGTACTCTACCCCATCACACTGCTTGTAAACGGCATCAGCGCTCGCCTCGTCTGCAAATTGCACGACAGCATAGTAGTACTTCAGTCTTTCCTCTTCATACTTTCGCAAAGCTAGTTGCTCCTTCCACTTCTTCTCTTCCTCGTTCTCGTCCTCTTCCTCCCCGGAAGACTCATTCTCTTCTTCATCCTTCACGCTTTCGTTCTCGCGTTCATCTTGCACGGGTGACTCGGGCGCACCATCTATTCGCTGCTGACGGGCGTTTTGTACGACGTTCCAATCGGTCTTCGAGATTACCTGCGGACCAAGAGTGGCTTCCTTTTCAAGGCGTTTCAGGCCGAATTTGGATGGATGAACCTCAACCGACACGACATGCTTCCCCGGGGGACAAAAGCTGTCAAGACTGGCCAAAATATCCACAGCTCGCGTGGTAGACCAGTCAAGACCCAAGACAGCCAATCTTTTCGTGGCCTTTCCAAGCGGAATAGTTTCCATCTTAGCATCATGCTTCTGAGCCATATCTTCTATCATGTCGTCGGACTGCTCGTCATCATCCGAACTGTCATACCCCTGGTAGCCGTCGCCAAATTTCAAGAGTGGGTCCTCCCCTTTGCTGATTCCAAACTCATCGTCGTCGCTCTCCACAGCTTCCTGAATAGAATGTGATAGTCTGCCTTTCTTCGGTCTCCCGAAACGGTCCACCGGCGTTTCCAGGTCGCGAAATCCTGGGTTGGATATCAGAGCAGCCTTAAACCTTTGATCCGCAACATGTCGCTTAGCCCTCTTTGGAACTCTGCTGAAGCGCGGATCGACGCGGGCAGCTGCGAAACGCTTGTCGCTTGTGTCTTGCTCGTGTTGTTTATGGTGGTCGGATGGTGTTGCTCGCTTCCGGGGATTGGGTGTTTTTGGTGTCGGAGTTGCTCCCGACTCTACTGCCATGATTGGAACTGACAACGAGTCGACGTCGTGACGGGGGTCGAAAGAATTGGTTGCCGGGGTTTATACACATGTGCTCGATACTCACGTTTACTGGCCTTGTCTGCATTGAGGCTCTCTTGCCCCGGCGACGGGGCGCCGTGCCGTGATCGGTTGATCCCGATTGTTTAATTGGTGTCGATTGTTTTCAATTACTCCATTGTTGTTTTATTTGTTTCATCAATCAGAGCAAGGGCTTGGGCGCTTGGAGGGAATCCCTCGTCGAAGTCCCAACTGCGAACAGCCAAGTGCCTTCGTAATTCTACCAAGGGTAACGTTAGCGTTAGAGCATGGCCACCGGGGGTCCAATTTTGAGTTCCAATTCATTTTTTGGAAATGAACTGCGAATTGTGATCGCACCAATTCAATTCAATCCATTTCAAAATAAATTGAAATGGAACTTGGATTGAAACCAAGCAAATCTCAGTCCAAAAACGATACATTTGGACCACGATTCGCTTCGTTTCAATCCAATACCAAGCACGCATCTCGCTGCAACCAGCGTGGTTTTGGCGCCAAAAAGCCAACCAATACAAACCTGCGTCGCGCAAACATAAAACAAAGCATACTATATAAACACAGTTCCATAGCTCAATCCACCCACTCCAACATTGCTCCGTCCAAACAGCATAAGAGCCAGTATGGGCACCGGAAAAGGGTGGTCCGCACCAGAAACAGTTTCTGCTTGCCGTGCATTCATCACAGCTTCCGAAGATCCCAAGTCAGGGAGGGGAAAGAAAACTCAGCTCTTTGAAGCACAGGTTCTCAAAGCCTTCAAACAGTTTACTGATCGGGATCGTGTAACGTTTCCAAACATCACCTTCTTTGAAAGAACTGGTGATGCCATTATTCAAAGGTACAAAAAGGCCCGCGCATCTTGCGTAAAGTATGAAGGCATCATCTTTGCTATTAAAGCAAAAAAACCAACTGGGTCTCCGTCGGAGGAGGATATCGAAAGAGCGGCACTTGCAGTTTATAATGGAGACGCAACAATAGGAAACATGTATACCTACTTTAACGACCAAACACTGTCTGCTGGGAGCCCTTTTCCTTATGTTCAAGCTATGAAATTTTTGCGAAGCACTCATGGTTGGGATATGCTAAATGCATCTCGGCAGAATTCAAAACTGCTATCACGTGCATCATCTTCAAACGAGGCTTGTTCAACTATGTCCACCTCACTGGGACAGGATGGTGAAGTGTCTGGTGAGAACTCATCTAATTTGGAAAAGTATGATGGGAGTGGACCAAATGGAATGCCTTCATCACCTCCGAAGGAAAAGCTGCGTCCGATCGGTAACAAGCGTGCCCTAGAAATTTCTAAGCAAGTGGCGGCATTGCATCGTGGGGCAGATGGAATCGATAAACTAGGAGAGGCTGCTCACAAGAGAAACAAATTATCGGAGCAGTTTCTGGAAATAGAGCAAAAGCAGTCCATGTTCAAGTTGTTTTCTATTCCGGGTACGGACCCTGCGATGCTTAGTCGCTTTTTGGATCTCACGCAAAGAGAGGCATTACGACGACTGGAAAGTAGCATATGCCACAGTGAAACTGTGGCTGACGCCATTCCACCATCCGTACCACAAGGCGCTCCTTCCGCTGGTACTACACCTTTCATTAGGAATTCTTTTCCGAAAGACCTTGGTGCTACATCGTCTTTTCCAAATAGTACAGAGACAAACAGTCTTGTACAAGGAGCAGGAGAGACAGACACTGGTGCGGAGAAAACGAGCTAAATGTCAGCAGACTGTTTCTGTTGTATTGGGATTTCCTCTTTGTTTACTTCGGAGATAATAAAACTATATGTTTCTCAACCTCACACTCACGTTAGATTCCCATGCATATCCCATATATGCTGCACAAGGGCCTCCTTTAGTCGCCTGTGTAACGCTTTTACTTTGATATCATCCGCAATGTTTGCATGGGATTCCAGAAATCCTTGAACCGATTCATCTCGGATGGGCTCAAGTACAACATCAGTCTCGTCTTCTTCTTCTGAAAACATTGCGCTCCTGCCGCCAACCCCATCGCTACCGTAAAATTCTCGCCTCACCTCTACCGTCATGTTATGTAGAATGACACAGGCCTTCGCAATTGTTCGCATCCTTTCCACCGTCCAAAGCTCAGATGCATAGAATAAGTACTTGAATCGCCGAAACAATACGCCAAACAAGCGCTCCACACACTTCCTAGTACCTTCTTGTAGACTCCGAAATAGCTTCTCCTTGGCAGTGTTGCCATCACGAATAGTTTTGATAAACACTTTCCAATCTGGATATATACCGTCTGTCAAATAGTAGAACCAATTGAACACCTTCCCGCTTATTGTGTATGACGGACGCACCGGCGGGAATTGTCCACTCAAGACGTTTGAGAAATGCGCACTAACCTCCAGTATGTTCAGATCATTAAAAACTCCCGGCAAACCAAACTGAAACGACCACACCCAGAGATCCAAGTCGCATATGGCTTCCATTCGCAATGTTGGAACCCCGTCTTTGCCTGTCATCAGGCCTTGGAGGGCCTTCGGGCAGTTCTTCCAAGTCCAGCCAGCGCAGTCCAAGCACCCGACGCAACCCGGGAACCCCACTGCAGCGAACTGCCGTTCAATGCGCTCCATATCTTCTGCTGTAGGCTCCCGCAGATACTCTCTTTCCCACCTCGCAACCACAGCTTTACAAAATTCGGTCAGACAGTTCGACGCCGTTGTTTCCGATATGTTGAACAGATCGTCGCAAAGGTCGGCCGGTATGCCGTACGCTAGTTGTCGTTGTGCGCACAATACCTTGAGCAAAGGAGATATGCCAAGCTTTCCAGTTGCGTCCGGACGCAGTCCTTTCCTAAAGAATTCAGATGTTGTAACAACGGAAGCGAACACTCGATTGAAGACAGCTTTTGGCATACGAAAACGAATTTCAAATGCCTCCTCCCCCTGCTCCGGCCCGCACTGCTCGGTTCCAGGCCTTCTTTCATCCATGGGCCAGAAGTATTTCTTCATGTAGTACATATGTGTACCCGCAAAATCACGGGAAATGTTACCAGCTTTTCCAGGGAGGCTTCCACCCCGTTCTTGTTTGCATTGAATTTGCAATATACCCAAGCCGACCATCTGCATCCACACGGCAACCGCCAACGCACTGTCTTCGTCGTCATCTGACGCAAGCATATATTTGCGAGTGGCCATTTTCCGGCGATCTTGAAAAAGGTGGTGACGCGGGCTTGGGGGTGGTCCGGTGCCGTTTAAGGCGCTACAGAAGTCAGAGCGGTACGGATATGGGGATGGTTGGGTGCCGTTTGGGGCGCGACGGCAGGCAGAGGGGCACAGCAGAGCAGAGGTTGTTGTGGCAGCGCGAAGATAGAGGCGGTCGTGAAGTTTTTGACGCCAAGTTAAACTTGATGGCGTGGTGGTGGGGCTGTGTTGTGGCGTTCAGGACGGAGCGCAGTGGCGGGCAGGACACCGTGTTAGCAAGGAGGACGGCTTCGTGCAAAAATAATGAGGTTCTGGTGGGTAGAGTCAGGCAGCTGCAGCGAAAATGCTACTGTGATCATCGGAATGGTGCACAGATTGTTAGAGTGGTTTGGCCATTTAAGGGCTGGCGCGGCGAAAAGCAGAGTATGCAACAAGTCAAAAGATAGCGTGGCAAGTCGGAGGATGGCGCGGCAAGGCGGAGGGTGGCGCGACAAGTCGGGAGGTGACGCGGCTAGTCGGGGTGTGGCGCGGCTAGTCGGGGGGTGGCGCGGGAAGGCGGAGGGGGGCGCGGCAGGTCGGGGGGTGGCGCGGCTAGTCGGGGTGTGGCGCGGGAAGGCCGAGGGTGGCGCGGCAGGTCGGGGGGGTGGCGCGGCTAGTCGGGGTGTGGCGCGGCTAGTCGGGGGGTGGCGCGGGAAGGCGGAGGGTGGCGCGGCTAGTCGGGGGGTGGCGCGGGAAGGCGGAGGGTGGCGCGGCAGGTCGGGGGGTGGCGCGGTCGTTGCAAACTGAGTTGGATTTGCAACGAGTGGGAAGCTCGGATGTTCATTTCAATCCAAACGGTCACGAGATTTGGACCGTGTTCAAATCAGGACGGTCGACCAATGCATTCAATACACGTTCAATACGCTATGGATTGGATCGGAGCATGGGTGGCCATGCTCTTAGCGTTTACCCTCGTAGATGGGGGACGGAGAATCTACGGGCAGTGAGGTGCGTAGGATATATGTGGTAGAACCTCCACATGTTTGTAAAGATTTTGGGAAGAACCTCCCTTTTACAATGTAACGCGTGCAGAACCTCCTTTCCAACCAACGCGAGCCAAGTAGCAAGACCCTCCCTAGCTACGCTTCTGATTGGTACCGTGCCCTCCAGGCGTGACAACGGGAGCTTAAGACGCTGAAGTTTGAAAAAGTCCGCGCTTTCTTGCTGCACCTGCCCTTCAGGCGTGACAACGGGAGCTTAAGACGCTGAAAACATCCAAGCGTGAGCCTGACGGCTCGGGTGCGCAAAAGGTTCTATAACTGAGATCGTGCCATATTCCCTCCAAGCCTGAGCCTACCGGCTTTAGTACATCCTTCCATAATCCTCGGCTGTTTGCCGAACAAAGATCTTTATCATTCAAAGACGCTTTCCCCCGCCAACCCGCCGTTAACATCGTATGATAACACTAACGAGTGGTTCCGATCCTTCGGTCCACTATCCCCCTCAAGATGCATTGGAGACTTACGTTTTTGGCTTTTTAGATCCACGAAACGAAGACTCAGGAGATGAGGTTGATTGCAATTTTAATCCAGTGAGGTCTGCGAGCGAACTAGAGCAGTCGAAGGATCTTTGTAATCGAAAGCTTACTGCGGAAGAAATACGAAATATTAAGAAGATCATGACGCGCATATCATCGTTTTTGAAGAATGTTGCGAAGAAAACTGGGATTACGTTTGACCGAGTCAACCCACCAGGCTTTGACGAGCTACGAAGGCTTTGGGTACATTTAATTGTAGTAGTTCAGAACGCTACAGATTCCAAAGGTGTTGTTGGTGTGAATATAACGGAGTCATGCAGAACCGGTACATGGTTCTGCAATGTGTTGTTGCAAGCGGGATTATTCGAGCTGGAACCTCAATGTGGGGTTCTATTCATCCCGTTTGACTCCGGTGTCTGCATCAGTCACAATTCTCGTGCATTTGAAACATTGAATAGGGTCGAGAAAGTGGAGGTTCTTCAGCGATATGTCTCAAGCTTTACTGAGAAATTGTATCCAAGTCCCGAACCTGTCTCAAAAGTAATTGTGCCTTTAAACATCAATGCCGTTCACTGGGGAGTGCTTTATGCGGAGAAAACAAGTCACGGGTGTTGGTCTATGTACTGGGGTGATAGTCTGGGGTGGGATTGTCCTAAAGAATGTAGACATCTGGTTTCGTGCCTGATTCAGCATACTCAGAAGGAAAAGATCTTGTGGACGTATCCGAAGGAAAACTATATTCTCGACGTTCTAGGATATACAAAACAAACCGATTCACACAGCTGCGGAGCATATGTGTTATCTATGATGACGAAGTTTGCGCGTACCACGGGAGTAATTCCAGAAGCAAAGTTTCTCGTAGGGCACAAGAAGGATCTCACCGAACAGTACCGTTGGGCATGTGTCGAGGCGCGTATCTCCGCTATCATGGCTGTGTCACACATACTTCCGGTCAGTGACCCAGCCGCAGTCGATGAAGTGCAAAAGAGCCGCCGAGAGAGAGTGTATGCATCCCGTCACTCTCGTGAGTCTCAACAGAGACGTATGGACAGGGTTAAAGCTGTTGAGTCATCGGGAACTCAGCCCAAGGCTGTGGATGTGGTGACCAAGGATGATGGGAGCGGACGAAGACAAACTAGATCTGCTGTTCTTAGTAGAACTACACGGCTTAGCGCGGAAAACAGTAGGGCAGAGGATATTGGGGATAAAGCTATACAGAACTTGGGTGGTGAGATTGAGGCTTTTGTGAAGCACAGCGTTGTGAACGAGAACAGTGGAAAGGCAGCTACGGTGCCCGTTTCGGTGTCGAAGGATGGCGGTTCCCTACTGAAGACGGAACAAGGTGGGACAATATCAGACGATGACCTTGGAGGACGTGGAGAAAACAAACAAAATGCTCGGGATGGGGATAAGAAGAAGGGAGGATATGGACCAGAAGCAAATGTGTTCGATCTTCCCGGGTATGTCTATGAGCTATGTGAACGAGAAGGTTATGAATATGGCCTGCAATTCTGCAAGCAAGTCACACGCTCAAGGGTGTACAGGCTTAATGCGAGACTGCGGTGTTTGAGGTATAAGAAAACACATCCGGGCTGTGGATGTAAAGCTGCGTTTATGGCGAAAGCTCGTATCGACGGGAAAGGTTGGATCGTTTCTAATTTCAATGTTCACAACCATGAGCGGCTGTCGGTGGACATGCGGTACAATAAGGAGAAACGAAAGAAGGCCGTGAAGACGGCCATCATGAAGAACTGTTCTGCTGGGTTTAGAGTCCCCTTCGTGCACTACCTTCCACCAGTATTAAAGAAGAACTCACAAGAACTCAATTCCGACGAAGATTTCATGGAAGGCGTAATCCCCAGTCGCCCCCAAGGCCTTCGAGATTGGTTCACTGGAAACTGGCGAGTATCGGAGGATGACGATTACATGCATACGCAGGAGGAGCGCCATGCACAACTTTCTAAAGTTCAGGATGTCATAGAGATCATTGGTGATGAGAGCGCGGGAAACGGTAGGAATTCAGTAGTAGGCTCTGAAGACAGTTCTGTCATCGACCTAACTGCCTCGCGAAACGTGAAAAAGGTCACGTTTCTGAACACGGTAAGACTAGAACCTCTCTTATTGTTCATACCACAAAATTCTAACTCTGTGTCTCAAGCCAAATGCACCTTCTGTACCTTCGATTTCTGACGAGGTACCACTTCCGACACAGGAAGATGAGCTCCGAGCTGAAGATGATGGTCAATTGGGGGAGGATCGAAGTAATTCAACGGGTGATGAGGAGTCCGAACTGTCACATGAAGAAGCGTATACAGATGAGGAGTGCGTGAGGCGCGGGTTTCTTGCGTATTTGGAGCAGATGGTAGGTGCGGAATCGCACGAGGTCCTTCAGCATTTGCAGTGTATCGCGGAGAGCTTCGGTTTTAAACTCTTCATTCGGGACTCGAGGTATACAGAGATGAATGGGCGAAAGGTGCTACGCCGTGGGTACTTGCAATGCTCTTTCTTCCACAATGAGCAGTATAAATGCCCGTATTTGTTTAGGCTGCAACGAGTTAGAGTATCCCCTGGCAGTGATATGTATGCATTCTCTGCAAACTTTGCGAAATCCTTTCACAATCATTGTTCGGATACATCCTCTACCCGAACAATGCTACCACCGCAGGTGACACGGGAGGCTCATCACTTGCGCCATGGTTTACACCTTCAATACAACACAGTGCTCACTCTTGTGGAAGATAAATTTGGCATCAAGGTAGACAAGAACCTGTTCCGCAAACGCCTGAAATACATATCCGACTCTTGTCATCCGAAGGAGAAAGAGTGTTTAAGATTGTATCAGAACCTCATACAACTACAGGCACAGAATGGGAGGACGAGGTTGTATTGCGGAACTGGTGCTGATGATGGATTACAATACATTGCCTGGTGTTTCGAACAATGGGCTACGGACTACGAAAGGTTTGGAATTGTGCCAGGTGTGTCTGTAGACTGCAAGGCTGTAGCCAATCGCTTCAATCTGCCACTGGTCAGTATCAATGGGAGAGATAACAATGGGCAGTTGACTACATTTTTTCATGGGGTACATCGTGAACGAAACCATGGAGAGTTTCGTTTGGGTTCTTCAACGCTTTAAACAATGCGTTAGAATATCGCCGAGCTGCTTCGCCATTGATCAGTGCACAGCACTAATCGGTGCTCTTCGTCAGGTGTTTCCCTTTTCGTCTATCACTCTTGATGACTGGCACCTGAATAAGAACCAAGCTCCCAACACAGAACGGTGGTGCAAGAAAATTAATCGGTCGGGGTGGGCAAAGACAATGGGAGAGGCGTTGCACAACCTCCGACAAAGCAGGAGTATGGACGCATTTTATGAACTTAGGTCCAATTTCGAACAGCGTTACTTCACAAACTTTAATCTTGCTATGCCGCGATGGTACACATTCCTTTATCACGACAACCCAGAAATGCTCATCCGCTGCTTCAAAGACCAAGCCTGTGCCCGTCGCTTCTTCTTTCAAGGAAGTGGTTACTCGGAGTCTTCGCATTCTCGTTACCGTCACCATGTTCTATCGAAGAACGTTCCATTCGCCGAGGTCCCTATTGTTATGAACAATATAACAGAACGGTTAAAAGCGGAACGTGGGAATAAGGCGGCAGTGAGTGATACTACAATAAGAAATAAGCTCCTCAGATCCGGACTTCCTCTTACAACGCAGACCTCATCCCGAATGGTACGTCAATTCACCCCGTACAGCATCACCAAATTCCTCGAGCTCAGCGTCCGATACTCTCCGTATTTCAAAGTCGTAGACGCGGTTGTCATTGCCACCCGAGACGCGCCTTTCAACTACGATCTGGACCTCGAAGACATCGACATGTCTTCAGAGGAACCGCTGGTGGTATTTAAGATACAAAGAACACATAACCTCAACGCTCAGGATCCAGAAATGTACAACGCCTTTCTCAAAAGCTCCGACTCTCCCGAACGGTTGGTTGGAAACTGTAGTTGCCGCAATACAACTGCATGGGGCATACCATGCTGCCATCTAACGCGTTTGTTCATGACCTTCAGCGATGTTTGCGATAGATGGCCATATGTAGTCACCGCACTTCCAATCCGCTATCGTATTGAACACTTTTGGCACCCGTATTGGTCTAGGGGGTCCACAGAATTGGACGTTGCAGGAGATTTTGCGGCTGAGAGCCACAATGGGACCCACCGCCGAAGATTCAGAACCTCTACTTGAAGCCACATTAGAAGAACACAATGGCAATGAAAAAATTCTTTCCCCACAGCCAAAATCGTTACCGGCAGGAGAACAGGCACCGGAGAACAACGAGGGATCCAAAAAGAACGAGATGGCCTCTTACGTGAGCTATTCCGATTGCAAAGCTCTATGCGATCAGATGCACCGCGTTGCCCTCACGTACGGAAACATCGCAGTTGAGAGTGTTAAAGAGTACTTAGAAAAAGGGGTAGCCCTTCTAAACTCCGGAAAATACCCGACACGCCCGCAAACATCCGTTCCGGTTCCTTCGGAGGTCAAAGATGTGCTCGGTGCTTCGGATCAATTGGTGGTTGTTAACCCCAACGCGGGGCTCGGTGGGAGAGCGCGAAAACGTAAGAAATCATTCCTCGAGCGCAAAACACCAGCGAAAAGACGCAAAACGTTGCATAGAAGGGATGAATGCGCAGAGTCAGAAATTGCGACACCAGCGCAGGCTCTAGGAAAAGCATTAAGCATAGTAGATAATCCAGATAGTCAGTATTCGTGATCAATAAACGGTGTTCAAGAACAAGTTTTGAGGAGATGGTTCATACCTGTAGTTTACGGAGGTTGACGAGATGATCAGTGCAGCGCAAGGAACGTACAGCGTGGCTCTTTAGCGGTGCAGCAAGAAAGCGCGGACTTTTTCAAACTTCAGCGTCTTAAGCTCCCGTTGTCACGCCTGGAGGGCACGGTACCAATCAGAAGCGTAGCTAGGGAGGGTCTTGCTACTTGGCTCGCGTTGGTTGGAAAGGAGGTTCTGCACGCGTTACATTGTAAAAGGGAGGTTCTTCCCAAAATCTTTACAAACATGTGGAGGTTCTACCACATATATCCTACGCACCTCACTGCCCGTAGATTCTCCGTCCCCCCTCGTAGATACCTTCATTTTCTTTTGAATAGTCCGATGGAGGGCCTACATTGTAGACCCATGCGGCTGCAGCTCACCAGCTCGGTTAAAACGACCCCGACAGCAAAAGGGAGAAGAGGGAAATGGAAAGGCAGGTCAGGAATTACTAAGGTGTACACCCATGTCGGCAGAGAGCGAACCTTTCTAAGCGCTGCTGTTGAATGAGTGCTTAGTCATGTGCTTCCTCTCTCCTTCTTTCGCTATTTATGAGCACACGATGTGCTTCAAAATACAGGAGGTTAAAGATAACGCGAAAGTTGTAGAAATCTTAATGAAACGATAACCTGGGGAAAGCTGAACTGCAGGAAAAAATCTGAAAGCGCCGCAGTTTGATGTTCGGTGCGGAGCTTATCATCTCTTTCTCTCTCTCTCTCTCTTTCAACTTGATGCAAAACTTTTATGTTGAACGAACTGCTCTCTTGTAAGATGGTCAGCATGTCTTTCAGGCCATTTCTGGATGAAACCAGAAAGAACTAGCAAGGGCTGCTCTCGAAGGGGGCCGAATATTCCCGGACGATTTCTTTTCGGGCATCCTAAGACATGGTGTTCTATGTCGCTTAAAACGCCCGGTCTGCAGGTACACACCAATCTTTTCCCCGTAGGTGTGATCGAAGATGCTGAACATAAGGATTGTACCCAGACTACAGTTTTGACGGAGTGACTTCTGCTTCTCTTAGACCAACGCCCGTTTCTACCTTTCAATTCATCATCTGTGTTACGTGAAGTAAGGGAATCATGTTCAGATTAAACCCCGTGGGTACTGAATCACTGCAGAACGTCTATGAGCAACGATGTGTTAGATTGGTTGGCCATAAGGGCATTAGAAATATCCTTGGAACAACAGACTGTGGTCTCGGTGAACTATGGAAAGGTGGCCGGAAGAAACAGTTTGTCGAAGTTTGAAATCACGTTGGCCATTACATCCAAATGTCTCCGAAAAGAACGTTATCAAGACGACTGTGCCTTCTTACTCTGAGGGAGCGTGAAGGACTTTGTGCTGGCGGTCCTCAACCTCTAATTGCTCTACGCTGACGTGAAGTACAGGAGAGTATACTTGAACTTAAGCTTCAAGATGATATGAAACGTTCGAACGCTTTTGAACAGGGGATGAAGAAAGAACATCAGAAGCGTGTTAGAGGAAAGCATAGCTGCATTCAGTAATGAGCCATCATTGAAGAAGAACGGCCTGAAAAAAGTTCCGGCAGAGTGATCTTCATGACAAGGTGTCTGTACGATGGTTCTGCCGTTGGTTTTGAAGACCAGGCCGCGTCAGGAGCAGGAGGGTGCGATTACGGGTTTTGCCTTCGACCAAAGTGTTTTATAATCTAACGGTGGCTTTAAACTGTCAAAAACAGGACTCTCGCTGCTGATTTGCGATTGTAGTTCGGTAACGATTTGTCTTCATAACATTGTCCCATTTGGATTGTATACCTTGTGCAGCAGACACATTCTTCGATTGGAGAAACCTCTATTCTATGTTTGTCTTTGTGCCATGTTACGAGCGAAGTCGTAACCCTTTGTCTAATACTGAACGATAGATTCATCGACTTTTCTAGAGTGTATGTAGCTGACACTGTTTGTCGCCCAACCACTTCAACTTCATCCTTTGTTGTTCAGAATGCCTTTGCCGAACGTATGAGCCTGATTATGAACCGTGATGATTTCTGTTTCCTCCCTCAATGCTTTCCTCAGACATCGAGGAATAGCAAAATGACCATGCACCGAGGCGCCATCTAGCACATGCATTTCTCCCTTCACGGAGTTTTCTATTCTCAAATCCAGCTCTCCGGCTTCGGGTAGCGGTTGAGTATTACCCGTGGCAATGACTATGCCAAGAGGTGCACCATAGGTTGGCACAAATACTTGAGACGGGCGTACAGACTTGAAGACAGATGATAGAGTTGCACACATTCGTGGGAACAATGTTTTACTTTCCCTCAAGGATGCGGGACCGCCCATGAGTGAAAGAACTCCCATGGGCGTTAGCGTTTGTTTCAGTTTCGAGAAGAACTCTCTGTTGAACAGACGTAGACTTGGACCGTCTTCCTCAGGATCTGTTAAATCACAGATAATGACATCGAAAGAGGTTTGGTTTCGGTTTATGTAGTCCAAAGCGTCACCAACAATGAGTTCGCACCTTGGATCATCCAGAGAGCCTTGAGCAATGTTCGGTAGATATTTGCGACAAGCATCTACTACTTCTCCATCGATATCAACGACGACGACAGATTTGACAGAATGCCATCTCAGAGCCTCTCTGGCAGCACCGCCATCAGCGCCGCCCAAGATCAGCACGTTTTCAGGACTAGAATGCACGAGACAAGGCAAATGAACCAGAGGTTCGTGGTAAAACGGTTCATCACCCTCCGTGGTTTGGATACTTCCATCTAGAAAGAGTGCTCGCCCATACGCTCCAGTATCGGCAATGGTCATGGCTTGGAACTTGGTGTTCTTGGAAAGCAGAAGCTGCTTTACACCGTGGTGATATGCATCGTATGGGGTTATTTGTTCTACTATCCACATATTAGGAGCGGATTCTTGCACTGGCTCAGTTGAAGCTGATGGAGCGGCCTTTTCGAGTCCCATTTGAAAGGTTGGTACGGGTTGCTTCGACGGTGGGACTGCAGCACGTCTGGAAAGATTGGAGATACGGGACACTGCGTGATCTTCACGGAGCAGTGAACGTGACGTTGGCACTATAAATGACGGCAGTTGCATGGGATAGGTCACAGAAACCGAATCCCAACGGCAGTGAGCGGCTGCAGCAGGAACAACACTAGCGGGAGAATTTGGAAGCAATTTGGAAGCAAACACTTGACAAGCGCAACTGTAGGAAGAGCAAAAGTGATGATTCAGTACAAGCGTAAGGCTTACATCAGCGAGAGCAACACATGCTCTCATCTACGAAGAAAGAAATTTCAACCTATCACCGTCATGTTTCATGATAAGTTTCAAGTAACAAGATGTTAGATATGACCCTCAGAAGTTCTTGGCCTTTTTAAGAGAGAGAGCTTCCTCTGAAGCTCTACTACGGTATCGGAATAAGGTACTGTTGTCCACAATAAAGAAGAAGAAGAAAGAAATGAAAGACAGAATGGCGTTTTATGAATGTGTTAGAAGGGACTTGATTTTAGAAGCAAAGCTATCTTTCAACCGTTTAGAACGTGTTCACTCACCTTGGAAGCTGAGAATACCAATCAACATCTATATGCCGACCTACAACACCGAAGTGTGGGTACATGTAAAACCGAGGAAGACACCGATCAAGACGAAAGAGATCCAATACTCGTTCTGCGTTTTGCACCCAGCCATTCATGTTACACGAATGCAAACAACCGCAGCTTCATCCCCGACCACTAGATAACCCTTCCCGTCGACAGCCTGAGTCACACAGTCCAGCAGAACGGATTCCACTAGGACTGCCGGGGTAAGCGGGGCTAATTTCAAGCTCTAGCCTTGGGACTGTCGACAGGCTGCTGATCGTCGAGCCCTTTGAAATATATTCCCTCTGCTTCTGACCAGCCCCTGGGGCGTCCAAGGTCCGCTTACCCCCTGGAGATGGGAGAACATTACTTCCGCATCAGTCGGGTCCAGTGACTAATATACGCCTCTGTACAAAGTACATTTTTCTGCATGAAGATTAGCAGCAAAAAGAACGAGTGGGGGTTAGAGCCTTGGAAGAGAACGGTGAGAAAGCGAGCGATGGGTGTACTTACAAATAGCCAGCAGCATTGACTATGTTATGTATAAATATGAGATGTATAGAAGAGTTGATGATATGATGTAGGTATAATATATATAGTTGGGTTGATAATGATATGTTGTTTTTCGGAACGTTGGAGTGCTGTTGTTGATGTGGTTGATGTTAGATTGAGGAGAAGGGAGGCGGGGTTGGTGAACTCGGTTTTTATAGGGAACTTGACAGCCCTCTCCTGCCCCAGTGTCTTCTACTGCACTAGGAGAACACATACAAAATGCACGTTTGTCAGTTGCTTGTCTTTAGCAGACAGTGACTGTCACATCGAAAAGTTGCTGGGAGAGGGAATAACGCGGAAGCCAAAATTACATTATACTCAGAGTATGGGTATGCATGACGAGACCTTGTTCCGTTGCAAACCGTTGTGTTTGGAAAAAATGTTGCTGGGCACTTAAGAGCCTGAGAGTAGCGTGATGTGGAATGGTTGTAGATAGATTATGCAACTCAAAAGGTTTTGCATTACAATTTACGACGAACATCCGTCTGAGTTGTGGACCCCGGACCCCCCCCCCCCCCCCCCAACGGGGAACTTGTCCAAATGATGTCCATTCCACAAGCCCCCTGAGTGCTAAGGTGGTAGTGTTACCGATGGTGGTTGCCTTTTCAAGAGAACAGTCAAGAGTTTTGAGAAACGGAAACAGAGTAAATGCAATAGGACCAGACTGGTTGGTATACGAACACCTTTCTGCATCATTGGGAACAGGAGTTTTCTATTACAAAACTGCTGTAAGTCTTTACATGAAGCTTCCTCGCTTCTGGAAGTTCAAGACTTCCTGTGGTTCATGTCCAGTCATATTTCCAGCTCCGAATTGCGGAAGTTTCTTCTTCTTCTTCTTTACTGTGGACAACAGTACCTTATTCCGATACTGTAGTAGAGCTTCAGAGGAAGCTCTCTCTCTCTTTAGAAATGCCAAGAACTTCTGAGGGTCGTATCTAATAAGAGACTTAATTGACGTTTTCGCATCTCGCGGTGTTCCAGCCATGAGCGCCCTCCTCGAGCGGTTGTCCAAAGCACAGCGAAACACAACGTGATCAGGGTCCCGCTTTGCAATAGTTTGACAAGGAGCTTTCATCGCGAAGCGTTTGGAGTAGCATCATAGAACTACGCATTCAAAGTCATTCTTCACTTTTGTTCCACAAGTTGTGGACCACATGTGGTCGGTTGTAGTTGTACAACTGCACCGCATCGCTTTCTTATCGAGATAAGGGGCGACCGGGTGTACAGAAGACACAAGACGAAGAAGAAATAAGCAAGCGCAACTTGGACTTCTCGATTAACTCCTTCGCTGGATATGAAGTCGGGACACCGTCACAACGTATACGGACACGAAGGCCGAACGAACGATCTCGAGCGCCTATGAACCTATATTTGTTTGGATAGATCTTAAAAATTGCCGAGATCTTTTCCTAATGAATGCAAAAGAGAAGGCTCCATCGATGAGTAGACGATGAATAGCAGTTACCAACGGTAGCGTTACCCCCTTGGTAGTCTGAACAAGCGAAATCCAACCCCTATGTCAACCTACCCTGTGGTCCGGAGGATACGTATACAGTGATTGCCTTGGCGGTGTTCTGGCGAAAGAGTGGTGCCATGCCATTTGGAGCACCGACGGTTGACACTACCGGAGAGGGATCTATTCAAATAGACATTATATAACGATCCTATCAGGGAATGCATGACCAAATCGCAAAAGTTGCGGCATACCAAACATTTGAGATTGACAATGAGATCGTTTTCGTTCGACGGTCTGACTGCAACCACGGACGGCGGATCATTTTTCCCTTGTGCCGCAGAAACACATCTAGCTGAACACCGTGTTTCATTTCAATACGACCACGAATGGTCTCTAGCTAGAGGCTGAATGAAGTGCTTGATAGGAAGAAGAAGGTGATAAGCGTCGGTAGCGAAACGCCTGCGGTCGAAAACAGCTAAGGCATCCAACACTTTCTTTTCGTAGCCCAGTAAGTGTAGCACAGCTGCTGGTTAGTAGTTAGTGGCTGCGGTATAGAAGTGTTATATGTAGGTCGTCGGGTCTTTAGCGAACCCACGAATACGAATAATTCAGGTACGCGTTTTCACTTAAAGGAGGAGGAGACTACGAACATCTAGAACGGTCCCTGATGGAAGCCCGTAACAAGGAGCTTGTAAACCAGACAAAAGGCGCACGTGTATTAACTACGCTTTGGGGTATTGCTCTGAACTGATACCCGCAACTTCTGGCTTAGATGGGCGACAACCCATTGCGATTCTGTAGAATTAACTGCGAACAGGTTGAGAGTCGTAATATAGTGCGTCTTCAAACAAGAAAGGAAAAACGTTACGGTTTTTGGCATTCTTCAAGAGAGAGAACTATCTCTAGATAGAACTACTGCCGCCTCGAAATCAGGGGCGGCTGACCATAATAAAGAAGAAGAAAGGAAAAACAGAAGGTGACAGGTTTGCTGAGAAAAAGCTCAGGACGATGAGTCTAAACGTTCTCTTGGGGAGCGAAATTTATGTACTGAAGTCGCGTTTGATAGAAAACAACGCGTTCCTGCCTTCCTACTAGGGCGCAAACCAGAAGGTTCACGTTTGTGAAGCTCGAGCTCCTCAAGTCGAATCAAGCAAACAAGAAACCAGGAAGGTCGTGGCGAACGGCGACGGGTTTGACGGTGACGCAAGAGCAGTGGTGGCGATGGGGCAGTTGGTTGTTGTTGATATCATCAGAAAAGGCCCGAAAGAATATTGGTCTTCCTTGTGAGAGATCGTTTCTTTCGACATAAACTTTGCTGCTCTAAGTTGAAATAATAGGCGTGTCTGGGGTCTTTAGCAAGCCTTTGCGTGCGAGGAATTTGTAGTAGATGCGGGTTTCTTCAACAGTCTGTCCAGAGCATGCTGCACAGGCTGTGCCCTCCAAAATGTTCGATTTTGGAACCATAGATGTCGAAGTGAGCCTGCCAAAGTACTGCAGACGGAAGGAGGACCACATGCTCGTGACAGAATCGATACAATTCACGTTTCTCGCAGTCTCTTATCGAGGGGGCTCGCACATTGAACATTCGGCATAACTATTCCAATCAACCAACCGCCTCTGAGATGGCATTCGCTCCATATCCCCCCCTCTTTGTCCGACGACGCCGCTGCCTGAACTCGATGAATTGGCCGCCAGTCTGCACACGATCGCAACCAGACGCAGACAAGACCACAAGTATGCAAAACAAAGCGAGCACCACTCCCGCACCGACAACCAACAAGCCTCCAGGCTTTTGCCGTAGTTGCGCATCCAAATTAGAGTACCAGGTACCGGCCGGCGATCATCGTACAAGACTGGTTTGCACGGGCTGCGGAACTGTACTCTACGAAAACCCCAAAGTAGTTGTGGCGTGCGTGCCGATTTCCCATGACCTTCGTCGCGTATTGCTTGGCAAACGAGCCATAGTACCGCAAGGAAGGTGGACGATTCCAGCCGGCTTTCTGGAATCAGCTGAGACGGCACATGAGGGCGCCGCACGGGAAGCGTACGAAGAGATGGGTGCGGTTCTTGACATGAATCCCGTGAATCTACTAGCGGTGTACAACGTCTTGCCAGCCAATCAAGTGCAGCTGGTGTATCGATGTACACTGCTGAACGAGCGCGATATTGCTCCGGGACCCGAAATGGAGCAGGTGCGCATGTTTGAATGGAGCGAGATTCCGTGGGACGAACTTGCTTTCCCAACGGTGAAGTGGGCGTTAGAGTATTCACAACAAAACTTGCAGAATTTGCAGGTACTGCCTCAAATGAAAAGTAGATAGCATCGCGGAACTGGAGAATGATACGTTCACTTCCAGTGTCTGTCATGTCGCACACTTGTTCTAGATAGCCGGGGTATGTCTAGAATATTAGTGATGCCAGTAGATACGCTATCAGCATCTTGGAATTTGAGCGGCGCAGATAATCTGGTCATGATAAGAATGAACAGAATGGGTATATTCCGGAGGTTAAGACGCGTTCTAAATGTGCCGAGCGTTAAGCATGATGGTGATACCTACAGAGACGGGATTCTATGTTAGGGACGAACAATAAATCTTGCCGCAAGACAGATACAGATCAAGCAGCTTCATCAAGCAACGGCATCATTGAGCAGTGGTTTCTGCGGTTTATGCGATGTGTCAACGACATTTACCGTCGTGAAGAGCTTGTCGGATTTGAGGGCTTTCTCCCAGACATGCAGAATGACGTGGAGCAGGTCAACGTGCGAGATTACTCGTGTGACACGTTCATGCGCTGTGGCCCTGAGATATGCCGAATCCTGCACTGGGGCATCCATACGAGACGCTTGTTAAATGGAACCTTTTGGGTGCGTTGAACAAGTTACACGCCACCGTCTACAACTTTGGCAACTACGAGCGTCAAGAGTGTCGAGAGCGTCAAGAGCTGTCTCCTTTGTCGTGTGGCACTAATCGTTCCCAAGCGTACGGAGGAAAGCTACTGCTCTGCTCCGTTCTAAAGTGCTGCAAAGCTGCAATGCATCCCAAAGATGTTCAGCCTTCTACGTCAGACATGACTCCCAACTCCTCATCAGCACCCGCGTCTTCACCAACACCGCGCATCCAACCCATGCGGTTTCGCAACCTCTACGCCTCCTCCACCCATCATCTTCTCGTCTTACAGGAAGATGACGTTGTTGTCCAGCAGTTCTCACCACAACAACCGACCGAGCACTCTCCGTCCGCAAGTAGGCCGCCGCCAACCCCGCAACCTTCGCCCCCACTTAACCGCACAGCTACCGTAAACCGCGCGCTCAACCCATGGCGTCTCACAGACCGAATCAGGACAGCAAACGGAGTTTTGGTTCTCTGTCTCAACATTGGCGTTGACCCCCCAGACGCTTCTCGCCTGAACCCACGTGCACGTCTCGAAGCGTGGACCGAACCCAGCTTGCAGAATCCAACAGAGTCAATGCAACAGATTTCCACAATGCTGAAGAGACAGTTTGAGAGCTTGCAACATAAAGCGCGCTATAGAGTCGCACCAGACCCTACTGTCGTAGAACTCAAACGCCTGTGCGTCTCTTTTCGTCGCTCTGCAAAAAACGATCGCGTTCTATTCTTTTACAATGGTCATGGTGTCCCCAGACCTACTCCAAACGGAGAGTTTTGGCTGTTTAATCATAACTATACGCAGTACATCCCTTTCAACTTGTACGATTTGCATGAGGTGCTTGGTAGCCCTTCCATATATATCTTTGACACCAACTCCGCTGGCACCGTTTTACGCCACTATGTCAAACTCATTGATCAGTTTGAACGAGAATTTCAGGCCAACTCGAGGCGACCGGACCGCAACGCAAGCTTTCCACATCATCGTAATTCAATATTTCTTGCTGCGTGTTCGGAGGGAGAACAACTTCCTGCTGCCGCGTCCTTGCCTGCGGACCTTTTCACTTCTTGCCTTACAACTCCAATAAAGACGGCTTTGAGGTGGTTTTGGAGAAGAACTCTGGTAGACGGCGTTACCTATGAAATGCTTGACGAGATTCCGGGTACACTTGAAGCGAGAAACACACCGTTGGGAGAACTGAAGTGGATATTCACTGCTATAACTGATACCATTGCTTGGAATATACTGCCTAGAAGTCTTTTCAATGAGCTGTACCGACGCGATCTTATGGTGGCAAGTCTAATGAGAAACTTCTTATTAGCGAATCGAATCATGCATTTTCATAGATGCAGGCCTGTCTCGTATCCTGCTCTGCCAGATACTCATGGTCATCCTCTTTGGCAATGGTTCGAGCTCGCCATGGAAAACATTCTTGTACAGTTACCGACGATGATTGCCGACATGAATCAAAGTAAGGCCGCCCAGTCTTATCGCTTCATGCATCCAACTTCGTCCTCGTCGTCTTCGTCATCGATTGCGCTGCGCCCGGGGATTGGTATACCGTCACCTTCACAGAACGTCCCTAGTTCAGGCACTGACTATAATCGGACGAGGTCGCCGTATCTGGATCGTCGCCATATTAATCGCCAGACCTATGCGGATATGCCAACAGCGCAGCCTATTGCTAACACCTCGCCAACGTATCGCTATCAGTCTAATCCGTTTTTCCAACACCAATTGGGTTCGTTTGGCATATGGCTTGACCAAGGTCCGGCAAACCGCGGGCCACCTGAGCAGCTTCCAATGACTTTGCATAGCTTGCTCAGTCCAGGTGATCGTTTGCGTACCCTTCAGTTGCTTTCCCGCTATGTTCAGACAGGTGCCGACGCAGTTGATCGCACGCTTTCCGTTGGCATGTTTCCGTATGTGCTCCGACTCCTCCAACACCCGTCTAATATTGTGCGGCAAGAACTGGTGTTCATTTGGGGCAAGATTTTAGCTCTTGATGGCTCAGTTTGCTCGGATCTTATGGAAAAGGACAGGTACATGTACTTTTTGCAGTTTGTGGCCAAGCCACCAAATGGGGGAGAACGAACCGAGGCCTGTGTACATTGCGGTCGCATTCTACATCTTGTCTATTATTGCAGCAGGCTATGCCGATCGTCTTCGGGAATGTAAGATAATTGAGTTGTGTCTAGAACGTTTGAATCACTCGAGTGCGTTTGTTCGGCGATGGGCATGTTTGTGCCTCACGGAGGTAATACTGCACAGTCGTCGGGAGGTGATATCTCAACTATTAGCGTGGAACAGGTTTGTCTATCATTTGGGTCGTCTCGCATCGGAGGATGTAGCTGCGGATGTGAGAGCAGCCGCAACTGTTGCCCTTTCGACTATTATGAACGCCGTTTTCGAGGATTTGAATGACCCTGAAGGACAAAAAAGTTCGCAGAACCGCTCGCTGGCACAACCAATACCACCGGAGGAAAGCCAGAGGGATTACAACTCCATCGAAGAAAACGTTCCAAACAGAGAATTGCCTGCATCATTGTCTAGTTTGTCTGTGGAGCCCACTAACCGTAATGAATGGGTGATGGGCCACAGTCCTCAAGAGAGGGCACACGCAGGACAATCGAGAGTGTCAGAAAGGAGCCTTCCTGCCCTTCGGGAATTTTCATCACAAGAACAAGACGTGCTGCTTCTCATTGGCCAAAGAATTGCTCTCAACTTGGACACAGAGTGCAGCACGCTGGTACGGCGCGAAATCTCGGCAGCTCTTTCGAAAGCTGTGTTGCGCAGACACGATAGCTTTCTCCGCGAAGCTTATTTTGTAGATATCGAGGGTGTGGACGGGATCGATACAAGTTCTGCATCGCCCAGCTCAATATCAAGCCAGTGCGAGAATGCGTACAGGCTGATGTGGATATCGTTATCGGAACTGGCATATGACTCCCACCCGGTTGTAGCTGCTATTGCTCGCGAGAGTGTTGATCTCATCTATGACCAACTTGACGGAATCACCATTCCTCGTGACCAATCTGCGAACCAGGGTTTCTTTGCCAAGACGGGCACCTCGCCCAATTCGTATCCCGGGCGAAACCCTGCAGTACTGAAGTCTGATACGCGTGACATCCTTGGGCAGGCGCCTGGAAGTGGCTCAGTGAACCTGTTCAATCACGGGGGAAAGAATGAATGGAGCTCCTCGCAGCGAAATTCGCGCCCTCCACTATTTTCGACCGGGGCGGCGAATGAGCTGGAACGAGGATCACCGCCTCTGTTTCCGAGGGGCACGATGGCTGCATCGAGTGAGGGAAGTGATGCAGCCATTCTGACGAGAGCTGACTCACAGCCTTCCGAAGTACACAGCAGGGGGATGCTGAGAGAAACAGACAGAGCAAAGGGGAACACCAGCAGTGGCAGAATTCATGTTCGAGGAACAAGGGGGCACAGCTTTGACCTCAACGCCACGCCCAGGATACCAAGAAGCACCAGGTTTCCCAGGACAAACAGCGGGAGTTTGTTGCCAAGTGCATCCGGCTCGGGAAGCGATTTGCGTGTGTTAGGGCGCAGTGGGGATAGTGTCAGCGATGCAAGTGCTGTCGGCAGCCCGAAGCACAGGCCTCACCTACAAGTGGTCAAAGGCATCGAAACGTTCATGCGTAGCATTTCGCAGCAACTGCAATTCGGAGGGTTGTCTCCAAGTTCGTCTAACTCGGCTAATGTGTATAGCGCATCACGTGATGGTGACAGGGGCGGTGCGAGCGCAAGCAAATCACCGCCACGGCCACCAAGGAGGAGTCACTCGTACCAGATTCTAAATACTCTGGATTCGCTGTCACCTACTCTGAAATCGGCGGTTTCGAGCGTGCGCGGAGAGCCTCGGGTGGCAGATAAGAGAAGAGGTAGGGATGGTGGAAGCAATGAGCTATTGAAAGAAGCGAATGGCGGGAAGGAACGGGGTAGATTGTATTTGTCGGACGCTGGGAACGCAACACTATCTCTGTTCGAATGGAGCTGCGCGCTTATTAATCGCGTGCAGTGTGACATTAGCACGGTGGACTGCGTGGCTGAGGAAAAGGCGATGCCGCGTCGCATCACAATGTGGGAGAAGCTGTGTCGACGGGGAGTGCGAGAAGAGGGCTCCACCAAACGAGCACAGCGTTGTGAAGGTGCGTCAACTGGAGGAGGTGAGTGTGAGGAAGAAGTTGAGTTTAGCAACGTTCGACAGCTGGGTGTGTACATGATGGGCGCAGGTGGCGGGGCAGTGACGGCGATGGCGTTCCTTCCCAGCGACAAGGAAGTGGGCGACTATCAACTGCTGGCAACGGGCGATAGCATGGGCTCCGTCGGGGTGTACGACATTGAGAATGGGGCGTGCAAAGGATCGTTTGGAGTGCCGTCACCGCCCGGGATTGCGGAGGTGGGCGTGAGCTCAATCGTGTGTCTGAACAGTTTTGGATGCGTGTCGTCGGACGGGGACGTGGCCAACAGCCGGTCAGCGCTGATTCTGGCCGGGGCGTACGACGGACGGGCGGCTGTATTCAAGTCGGACGTGCACGGGCGACAGTACCGCATCATGAGCACGTTCCAGGCGTGTGGCAAGACGCTGTGGAGCTCGGTGGGCACGACGCGCGACTACTATCAGGGCGGGGCGACGGACGGGATGCAAATGGGGGCCGGAGCCGGGGCGGAGGGCGTGAGCGGAGTGGAGATGAGCTCGACGCCCGATGCATTCGCAGAGGCTGTGCAGCAATCGGGCAATGGACTGTCGCTGTCGTTCGAGAGCAGCTCGTCGTATCTGGCGGCGGGCGGGTGCGAGAGGGAGGTGGTGCGCGTGTGGGACCTGTGGGCGGAGCGGTGCGTGTGGAAGGGGGTGTGCGTGGGCGACGGGGCGTGGCCCACGGCGGTGAGCATGTGGGGCGCGACGGAGCCGCACGTGGTGGTGGTGGGCGGGTCGGACGGATCGCTGAGCGTGGTGGACACGCGCGACAGCGACGTGCGGCGGTTCGCAGTGGAGCGCTTCCCCATCATCTCGGTGGGCACGTGCGTGGGCGGGGGCGGGGGCGGGGGCGGCGGGCGCGAGGTGGTGGTGGCGGCGGACATTGGCGGCGAGCTGGTGTTCTGGGACGCGCGATGGGGCGGCGGTGGCGGGGGGCAGAGCGGCGAGCTGGCGCGCATCCGCGCGCACCGCAACTGCGTGACGGCGATGGCGGTGCACAGCGGCGGGCGGTACGTGGCGACGGGGTCTACGGGGCGATGCGTGAAGCTGTTCGGGCCGGAGCGGACGATGGAGCACATGATGTTCGGCCAGGCGGCCGTGGGCGCCCTTGGCGGCGTCGGGGGCGGCGTTGGGGGCGGCGTCGGCGTCGGGGGCGGCGGCGTCGGTGGCGGCGGCGGCGGCGCGCTGTTCGGGGCGAACGCGGCGATGGGCGCGGTGACGAGCATGTGCTTCCAGCGGCGCTGCAACGTGTTGGCGGTGGGCGCGCGCGACAGCTCGGTGGTCATCTACGGCGACGCGCTGCTGTGACGCATTGGCGCAGCGACATGTGGCGGCGCCGATCTGTGCGCGCCGAGATAGATAGTGCGCCGCGGCGCGCGCGGCTCGCGCGTGCGCACGCGCGCGCGCAGCGCACCCGCCAGTAGCGTGTCTCTCAGCCACACGCGCGCGGCGCGGCGCGCAGATTGACACGCGCGCACAGCGCGGCCAATGGGCGGCGCGCGAACGCAATCGCGCGCCGCGGCGCGCGCGCCACTTAGGGCTGTTCGCCGCCGGCGCGCGGCGTGGCGCTGCGTGCTCGGGGCGCGCGCTGCGCGCATTGGCTTGACACTGCGCGCGCAGATTTGTGCGCGCTGTGCTCGAGCAGCTGCGCTTGTGTGTGTGCGCGCGCGCGCGTGGCGTGCCAAAATATCTGCGCGCCAGATACGTGCGCAAGCGCAGCGCGCGCCTTGTGCTCGTTGGCTCCATGTGGCGTGTGCGCGCCCAAACGGCTGCGCGTGCGGACCGGCGTGCGATTTTTTGCGCCGTTGCACGGCTGTTACTGCTGCTTGCGCGCCTGCTGCTGCTTCCACAGCTGCCGGTGGCTCCCACCAGAGTCGGCGCCCCCCTCCCACGAAACTGGGTGTCTGTCCCCCCCCCCCCCCTCGCCCCCCATCGTACACGACCGCTCGCGTGCTCTTTGGCTAACCGCTTTACTGTCCACGCCTTTTACTACAATACAACGATACAGCATTGCTCCTTTTCGCAGCCATTCTGCGTCTTTGGTTTATCAAACAGTCATATCAGCAAAGTGAAACAGTAAGCATACTAATCTTATAACACACACACACACACACACACACAACACAACACAACACAACACAACACAACACAACACAACACAACACACACACAAACAAAGAAAAGCAAGTATATATAGTAGAACAAATAGTAGACAAAAGCAAGCGGGGGCACCAACAGCAAGCGGCTCATGCCACCAAGCCAGGCCGACATTGCTCCGCCAGAAACTTTGCCAAATCCAGCTCCATGGAGCTCCACTTTGCGCGATCAGACGCCCTCCTCTTGCCGGCCATCTTGGCGGCGGCCATGGGCGACGCGCGATGCACGCCGCTGGCCGACAAATGTCGCAGCATGTTGTACTTCTTGGCAAACCTTCTGTTGCACCCGTTGAACGGGCACACAAAATCCTTGCGGTGCTCGTGCCGCGTGGCAATGTGCTTGGACAGGTTGCCCTTGTTGGACGACGTCTGCGAGCAGTTGGGGTACGGGCACGGGAACAACTTCTTGGCGCCGCTTTTCGCGCCGTTGCTGCGCGCCGATGCGCTGCTGCTGCCGCTGCTGCTGCCGCCGACGCCGACGCCGCCGCCGCCCGCCGCCGCCGCGCCGCCGCGCGACAGCGCGGGGTAGTACGACAGCGGCTCGCGCGTCAGCGGCGCGCGTAGCAGGAACGGTGCCGCCGCCGCGCCGGGCAGCACGCGCGTGGCCAGCTGGTGATGGAGCCACATGGAAGTCATTCGGGGAGGGGGGGGGGGGGGGGGGGGGTGGTGCAGCCGGATGGGGAGCGGCGTGTGTGGAGAACGGAAGCGGTGAACAACAAGGAGGAGGAGGAGGAGGACAAGTGGTGGCGGCGGTAGACGGGGGGGTGGTGGTGGTGGTAGCGGCGGTAGACGGTGGGGGTGAGGAAGGGGGGGGGTGTGGTGGTAGCGGCGGTAGACGGGGATGAGGCGGTGAGGCGGGGGAGGGGAGTGAGTGAGTGCGAGAGGGAGAGAGCGCAACGCACAAAATGGGGCGCGCATGGCGTGCTTAAGAGCGAGAGCACCATCGCTGAGCAAGCGCTGTGGGTGGAAAGCGTGCTGTCCGCGCGCACGCGGCGCGCACGCGCACGCTGATTGGCGCACGTAAGCAGGCGCGCTAGTTCCTCTTCCGCACGCGCCGTGCGTGCGCGCACTGCGCCGCGCGCCCACACTGGCGTGGCACGCTTTCCACGCGCGCCGCGGCGCGCGCGCTGGCGCTAGCGCTGGCGCGCGCCACATTCGTGCAGCCGCGCACCGTCGGGCGCGGCGCGCCCTTTTTTTTTTTACTTACGTGCCGCGCCGCGCGGCACTCGGCGGCGGCGGCGGTGGCGGCGGTGGCGGCGGTGCGTGTGTGTGCTCGTGGCGCGCTGGTGCGCGCGCGTTCGTCCATTCCCCGACGCGGCTGTTTGTGTAACACGCTTCCACGTGCGCCAATCGTTCACGTTGAGCGCGCGACATCATGTCGCGCGCGCGCGCGCGTTCCACCGACGCGCGCGCGCCGCACGTGAGTCGCTGCAGCTGCTCGCGCGCGCGCGCAGAGAGCCGCCGTCGCGCTCGCGCACTCACATGTTACTTTATGTTCAACCTAACTGTAGATACAAACGCTGTTTCTGCAATGCTGTGCAAAAGCTGCGCCGCCAATCACACGCCGCCAATCACAACTCGCCCCAAAATTGGCCTCTCAAACGCGCACCTGTCTCCTCCTCTCCCCCCCCCCCCCCCCCCCCCCCGCCTTACTAACTAAAGTTACTCGGCTGTACCCCACCGCCGCCGCCCACTCACTGCCGTTGCCTTCATAAATAGTTGGCTGGGTCATTGCTAAGTCCGCGGATTCGTCGCGCGAGGTGGATGTCCCTAGGCATGATCGTCACTCTCTTCCCATGGATGGCACACAAGTTTGCATCTTCCATCAGATTCACCACAAACGCTTCGGCAGACACCTGCAGCGCCTCAATCGCGTCCACGCGCCAGCGCAAGTCGTGGTGAAACTTCTGCGTAATCTCCTTCACCAAACGAGCAAACGGCAGTCTTCGAATCAACAGGTTCACGGACCGTTGGTACTTGCGAATCTCCATAATCGCTCGTTGGCCCGGTCGGTACCGGTACGGCTTGCGTCCCGACCCGCGCACCCTCTTGCCCACCGCCGACGTCAGCGCCGGCGCCGCCCCGCTGCGCCGCGCCACCCGCTTCGTGGGCACCGTCTTCCTCGTCGTGCGTCGGTTGGCCGCGCCGCCCACCGAACCTGCCGAGCGCGGCGTGCGCGGCGTGCGAGGAGAGCGCCCGCCGCGCGACCCCGTCGAAGCGCGCGCTCGTAGCGGCGTCCGGGGAGATGCCATGCCGTTTTGCCCGCCGGTACGCGCGATCGATTCAAGCCAGAGAGAACACAAGTGCTCACCACAAGGAGGGGGGGGGGGGAGGTGCCCCCCGCAGCACAACTTTACAAGCGTACACAACTTTACGCTTGGCGCGCGCCAACTTTGGCGCCTTTTCGACGCCGCCGTCGCACGCCCTGTCATACGTGTGCGCGCTTTCGTTTCGACCAAACGTAACAATGCACCAAGCGAAGCGTTTCTCTTCGATTTTGCACACTTGACAAGTGTTGTCGTTCGAGCTCTCACCCGCAACAACGTTAGCTAAGAGTTAGCCACTTACTTGGTCGCACTTTACGCACACACACACACTCATCCGACAAAAACCATCGCTATGACGGAGGAGCTGCCCGTGGGGCTGCAGCTCGCGCGCGTGCACAACTTCCTGCGCGCCGAACTGGAGCCCTTCACCTCCGCCCAGATCCACGAGAAGACGGGCGTCGACATCGATGGCAACCACGACGTGCTGCTCTCGCTCACGGGCGAGGCGAGCAAGGTCATCCGTGAGAAGGACGGGCGCTGGCGCTGGGCCTCAAAGTACCCGCTGCGAAACTTCACCCACTTGCTGTCGCTCATGGCGCGCAGTTCGGACGGCGTCAACGAAAAGGACCTGTACGACTCGTACAAGGGCGTCAAGGACGATATCAAGAAGCTCAAGAAGCGCCGCGCTGTCTACCAGATAAAGAGCGGCTCCAAGGTCTTGTTGTTTCCTCACGACCCGCGATTGGACACCCCTGTCAGCCATGACGTCAAGAAGCGCTACCAGGACGTGCTTCTACCGGATGCCATCGAGGTGCATCGCATCTTGGTTGCGCATGGTTTGAAGCAAACTGATGACAAGACTGGGATCAGAATCTCTCAGCCTATTGCTAGGAAGCGTCCTAGCTCCAGGCCAAACGGCCGACGCAGGACAAAGCGCATCAAGCTCACCAACACTCACATGGCCAACCCACTCGTTGACCTTACGCAGGACTACGATGCCGGCAAGTCCTCCGCCTTCAGTTGACCACTCCAACTCTCAGTCACCAACCGACTGCTCCCCTTTCTTCTGCCTCGCTGAACTGCGCATAATTTGCGCTTCTATTTGAGCGCGTCGTTCCTGCACTTTTTGAGCGATGGCCAAACCTTCGTCAGCCACTTGTTTCAAAATGTACAACATCGCACCTGCCTCAGCCAACCATTGTGG
The DNA here is from genome assembly GCA_030374805.1 of Gracilaria gracilis. Taxonomy (NCBI): domain Eukaryota; phylum Rhodophyta; class Florideophyceae; order Gracilariales; family Gracilariaceae; genus Gracilaria; species Gracilaria gracilis. Next base: position 358,119 of record JARGSG010000047.1, on the reverse strand, counting down.
CTCCACTGCCGTCACACAGCTCATAAATTCCTTCTTGGTCATGATCAATTCGTGGTACACAACGTAGTCCGCACTCAGACCGCTGCCATACATTGCCGAAGTGGGGTGTAAACCACACACCACCCCAGAGCGAATGTTAATGTATTCCCCCACTCCCTTGCGTCTGGCTGCTTGGTAGAAGAACGAAAAACCTATAGCTTTTCGTACCGTATCCCAGTCATCACATGAGCACTGCACCATTTTCTTCGCCCTCACAATGTCAAGCAGCTGCTCCCGTACTTCGCGAGCTTTCCTCATGCTCTTGCTGCTGATATAGTGCTTGGCACACCATTCGGCGCGTGCGCCACCAGCAATCCATCGTTGGTATACATGTAGTAACGTCAGATGATCGCTTTCGGGCACAAAGAATTTTTCTCGAGCCGCATCGCTTTCTTCCTCGCGTCCCTGAGGCCTCACAAACACGTTGGGTACTGAGAGCATAGCCACGATCGTTATCGCTTCTAGCAGGCATTTGTTCTGCACGCCACTGAATATCAGACTGGAGAGTGCAGGGTCGAGCGGAAACGTTGACATGTCGCGTCCCAGACTCGTTAGATTTCCCTCTGCGTCTAGCGCGCCAAGCAGCCACAAGCCAAGCATAGATTTGAGGACGTTCTCCTTTGGCGGAGGGTCAAGAAACGGAAACTCTAGGATGTCGTCCACACCAAGCGTCTTTAACAACAGAACGACGTGGCTCAGGTTGGTTCGTTGAATCTCCGGAACGTTTGTTTCGAGCAGTTCGCGAAGGTAAGCGGTACTAGTGAAAAGACGATAGCATTTACCAGGGGCTGTGCGACCGGCGCGGCCTGCACGTTGCGCAGCGGATGATTGCGAAGCAGGGCACAGAAGAAGGGCGTCCATTCCCAGCCTGGGATTGTAAGTCTTCAACTTGCAATATCCCGCGTCTACCACGTATCGAATACCGTCTATAGTGAGACTAGTCTCCGCAATGTTGGTGGCTACTACCACTTTTCTCACCCCTTCTGGCGCGGGTTCAAAGATCTTCGCTTGCAGGTCAGTCGCAAGCTGTGAGTATATGGGTAGAATAATAATGGGTCGCGGGTTCTGCAGCCTTGCTATCTTTTCAGCCAGAGCTTCGCATGTAGTTTCAATGTCCTCTTGGCCAGTCATGAATATCAGAATGTCACCAGGAACCGGTGCCTGAATGTGAAGCTGAACAGTTTGCCAGACAGCTTGATCGACATAATCCTCCACAGGGTTCTTGGAAAAGAATACATCCACAGGAAACGTCCTACCCGGAATATTGAAGACCGGAGCGCCGCCAAAGAAGTTTGCAAAGCGTTCCGCGTTCAGAGTCGCGCTTGTTATGATTACGCGTAGGTCTCGGCGTTTCTTGATCACGTTTCTGAGTAAACCGAACAGGACATCTGTATTCAAACTCCTTTCATGCGCTTCGTCCATCACGACAACAGAGTAGCGGTCCAGATCCGGATCAGTTAGACTTTCGCGCAGCAAAATACCGTCCGTCATATACTTAATCACGGTGTTCGGTCCGGTAACGTCCTCAAAGCGAATGGCATACCCTACTTGCTCCCCTACTTTAACACCGCCGTGGTACTCCTCGGAAACACGTTGGGCAACAGACACAGCTGCCACGCGACGTGGTTGCGTACATCCGATGATACCGAAGCGTGCGAATCCCTCTTCTTCAAGATACTGAGTAAGCTGGGTGGTCTTTCCAGAACCGGTTTCCCCAACAACCACGCACACCTGATGTTCGCGAACCAAGTTCATAAGCTGACGCTTGACTTGGTACACCGGCAAGGATTTCCTGGACTGTTCAATTTCACTCGCATGCCGCGATTGATCCGCTGCGCTGAGCTTGGGTCGTGAAAGCGCATTTGAAAACTTTGAGGCTTCCTTCCAGTCATCAGCGCCAAGACGAGCCGTCTCAGTGGCGCCAATTTCGACCTCTCGTTCGCGGCTTTCCTTTGCCTTGGCACCAGCCGACTGACCGAGCTCCCAGTACCTCGCCCGCTGCTTGCCTCGTTCACGTTTGAGACGGTACGATTCAACGGTAGCGCTACCCTTTCTCGCGATGACGGCCATATCACTGGTTGGGTCCTTGACAGGCAAATCGAGATGTCCTTCGGATATGGTGGTATGGTTATGTGAAGCCGAGACACCATGCAGAAATGGAGGAATGATCTCCTGCACGACAAGAGCAAGGCGGGGCCCAGAGTCATCAGGTAGCTCATGCACGGCGCGGCGCGGCGCTCCAAGAGCGGCAGAGAGCTGACGATTCTCCCACTTCTGCGCATCGGCCTGCTTGGCAGCCGCAGCGGCACTTAGACGTCGCGACTGTCGCTTCGCCAACGCAGTATCGTCAAGAGAAGCCCGAAGCGCCTGAGCGCGGTCAAAATCCTCTCCCAGATACCACTGTCGGTCAAGCTGGTTCTGTTCGCGTAGATACGCTTCGTAAGCAGGGTCATGTCGCACTGAAGACCGCGTCATGTGCGCCGCTCGCGGGTCGACTCTGTTTGAGGTTGAAGCGACGTCCCATCTGGATGCACGCGGCTTCTGTGGCGGCTTTGGCGGCTTTGGCGGCGTCGGTGCGGATGACGGCAGCGAGGAGACTAGCGTGGGCACTTGTGACGGCGATGGCGACGAATCTCGACGCGTGGCTCTTCGCTTGGAGGGGCGCTGTCGACGCGGCTTGAACGAAGGCCCACAAAGCGGCTGCGAAGCGGCAGAAGACGTGTTGGAAGCGCTTCGAGGCGGCGTCGGCATCGCGGCGGATGGATATCTCCTCGGAAGCTGCGGGAAGACGAGTGGCGGATCAAACACGCGCATGCGCAGGCAGGTGAGCACAGAATTCAAGGATTTGGACGACACGTGCGCGCGTCACACACGTGCTGGCGTCGAAACAAATGAAGCGGGTGCGGCGCGCGACGTTGCACTCCAGCGGCGCACGTGAGGCGACGCCGCCTTACAGTGTGCACGAATGGCCAGACGTGAAGAGCGTTGTTTCGGCTCGGTGTGCACTTTTTTCCTGTGTGTGGCAATCACACGACGCCCGTTTGCTCTTCTGCTCCAACTTGACGCGCGCGCCCGTCCTCTTTGCCGTCGTTGTGCACTACGAGAGCAAGACATTGTCACTTTCGCCGCTCCCATTTTGTCGCTCGCTCTCTTGTGGGCGCTAGCGTTAGTGTTTGCTGTGACTGAAGCGCGCCCGCGCTTCGGATTCGCTTGTGAGTCGCTTCACCATGGCGCGTCGTATTAGCGCACGTGAGGCGGAGGACGCCGAGAGAAAGCTGAGGCAGCTTACTCGTGCCGGTGCCAATCGTTACTGTGCCGACTGTGGTGACTCTGCTCCTAATCATGTCGTTCTGTCGTTGGGAACGTTTGTTTGTTCCGTGTGTGCCAACATTCACCGCGACGCCAAGCGAAGGGGCGTTCGTAATCTTGACAGCGCTGCCTTCTCCATCGAAGACGCGTACAGGATGGAGGACCGTGGAAATGACTTTGCTCGCAAGAGATGGATGGCTCGATGGTCCCCGAGGGATTTCCCTGAGCCGCCGCCCGGTGACGTTGAGCGTATCAGAGAATTTATCTGGCTCAAGTATGACGGCAGTTGGGCGTCTAGGAGCATGACTGCGCCCCCGAGACGCGATGACAGAAGTAGGCGAGATCGCTCTCGTGAGAGATATGACCGCGACCGCGACCGCGACCGCGACCGCGACCACGACCGCGACCGCGACCGTGACCGCGGCCGTGATGAGCGCGATTACAGGCCACCGGCATCTCGCTCACGCGCCGATAGGGACTACTATCTTGAAAGAGAACGACCACGCGACAGAGACTACCCGGATAGGGACCGGGACAGAGACAGGAACAGGGACGACAGAGGAAGGCGATCTCGTTACGACGATGATGATGAGGAGGATGACCGTCGTCGTTCCAGGACCGACAAAAAGAAGAAGAAGAAGAGCTCTAAGAAGAAGAAGTCCAAGTACGAGGAGGAAGATAGCGAAGATTCTTCTGAAGAAGAGTCTGAATATGACTCTGAAGAAGATTCCGACTCTGACGAAGATGACAGGAGGCGTTCCAAAAAGTCCAAGGCCTCAAAGAAGAAGAAGGACAAGAAAAAGGATCGCAAGAAAGGGAAGAAGACACCAGCCTTTGCGGGTACCATCGATGACCTCATCTCGCAGAACAACGCATCTGCCCCTTCGATGGGGTCGGGGCCTGCTTCGTTTGGAAATGTGATTCAAACGCCCATGGGTCCCGCTGTCATGACACCGCAAGGTCTCATGCCGCCGGCCATGGCCGCCCAAATGATGCAGCGAGGCGGAATGGGCGGTGGTATGGGTGGTATGGGTACCATGAATGGTATGCAAGGTGGTATGGGAGGTATGAGCAAAATGGGTATGCCTGGAGGAGGAATGGGCGGAATGGGCGGAATGGGTGCCATGAATGGTATGGGCGGAATGGGAGGCGGTGGCATGGGTATGGATCAAATGGGCGGAGGTGCTGGGAGTAGTATGGGAATGGGTAATCAGATGGGCGGAGGTATGGGAATGGATATGGGTGCGAACATGAACGGAGGTATGGGGGGAATGGGCATGGGAGGAGGAATGGGAATGGGTGGAGGTATGGGACCCGGAATGGGTATGATGGGAGGTATGGGTGGTGGTATGGCTCCGACACACCCAGCTCCCTTGGCGCTACCAGCGCCACCTCCCAAGGACGCTACCGGAACTGGAGCTGGCGGAGACGATGATGATGTACTGAACTCATTAGGACCAATTCAAACCTTGAACATTAGTGACAATCCACCGCGCCCAATGGGTGCAGGCGGTATGAATGGTGGAATGATGGGTAGTGGTGCGGGCATGGGAATGGGTATGAATGGCATGATGGGTGGCGGAGCAATGAATGGTACTATGGGTATGAATGGGACTATGGGTACTGGTATGAACGGCTCCATGGGTGGTGGTGGTGGTGGTGGTATGATGGGCGCTGGAAACGCTGCGGCAAATCCGTTTGGCGCGGCAGCAGCATCGGGAGCGGCCTCTACCAATCCGTTTGATGACTTCTGATGTAGCTAGGACCAGTTTTACACGATGGCAGTACTCTTGACTCGATGATGTAGGTCTGTATGTACATTGTGGAAAAATAATTTGTGTGTTGAACTGATGAAGAGCATTATGGTTCAAGAAGAGCTTCAGCTACGAGCGAGTGTATCATTCGTTCTTGAAGCGGATGCAAAGAAATGATAACGATGATAATGAGGGGTGATCTGCGAACATCATGTTGGGTTGCTTGACACGACGCAGCCTTTTTGTTTTTGAGGATAGTTGGGCAAAGGAGAAGTACGATGGTTTGCGAAACTTTTGTGCCGATGAGCATGACACTTTTTTTAGTTGTTAATGTAAGTTATGAGCTATAGGCGCTATGCAGAGCCACTCGCTTCCCGAGCGTCTTCGTCCACCTTTTCCATAATGTATTCGTAAATGGTGTCAAAGTCTGGGACTGCGCGAATCTCAAGTTTGGCGCCGTCCTTGAGGGAAATGACGCAATCTGCCGCACCGCCCAAGCGACGTACGAACTTGAGGCTCTCAATATCGCGGTAGATGATCTCGGTTTGATCCTTGCCCTGAAAGCCACTCGAGATAGAGATTCGTCGACTGGTTATCTTGTACCGCACCCACGCAGCGCGCGCCACAGCCGCTATGAACGGAATGATTCCAATGACGGTGAGGATTGATATGGTGGGCACAATGAGCTCGTACTTGCTGGGGGCGGTCTCTATGAAGGTGGTTTCCGGCTCCAGCTTTGTCTTCTGTGCGGGCACGTTCTTGGTCGGCCGGTAACGACGCGCCTTTTTGCCCTTGCTCGGCGGCGACGTACTCATGTACAACGGCGCGCGGCGCGACGCGGCGCGGCACGTGGCGAGCTGGCAGGGCGTGCGCGCCCATGCTGTGCGCGGAATGAAGGACGGCACGGAGATGAAGGCCATTGCAAAGAGCGACGTCTGACGACGGCGGGCGCTGAGGGAGGTGCGGCTGGGATGGCGCTGCGCGTGAAGGTGGCGACGGGGCGGGAGGGAGTTGGGCGCGAGGTGAGGTTGGCGCATGGGCGCATGGTGGTGAGCGACCAATGCTGTGCGAGAGGACGTGGACGCGCGTTGGTGTGCGGCTCTGAAACGAGCATGCCGAGCTGTCGTGGTGCGCACATCCACACATCAACCAACGCGATGCGTTTAGAGTCTACACGTGTTCTTGTGTACGGTAGTACGTGTACGGTAGTACACGTAGCGGCTGTAAGGCATCAGGTTGGGCATAAGTGTAAGATACGGGAGTCCTATCAGCAAATTTTGCTGTTTTGAGACGATTCGTCGTATCATAGGACGAATCGTCTCAAAACAGCAAAGACGAGGTGAAGATGAACCCATCATCGAGGTGGACAGTTCCACCGTGGACTCCTGTTCTGGTATAATATCAAATCTGTTCTGGCAGCTTCGTGATGCAGTTCGAAGATACTCTAATGTTAGAGAGATAGGCTACCAAGGGTAAAGTGCTATCCTTACAAGGCCAGGCTGGGCGGCTTCTACTGGTGTTGATTGGTGGTGTTTGACATCAAACTTTGATGTGAAAAGAATCACAGGAGCATGAGTTTGCGTTGCTCGCATCGCACGCAACAAGCATTCAAGTGCGATATGCCGGAAGAGATACAGTCAAGATTCGGGCGCAGGGCGCGTGGGCGCCGGACGCGAGTGCGAACAGCAAATTGCATCAAGCAAAAGCAGTGCAGATAGACGACTGATACGCGCCAGATTGGTGGTCACCGCTGTGTCGTCGGGAAAAAATCTGTGGCGCAAAAGTAGCGCGCTGCCGTGTCATGGCGACGCTCAGCCATCCAAACTTGTTTTTCCGTTAAAATTGGCGCTCATGCGGTGCACACGTGTGGAGCGCCGTGCGCCAAATCTGCTCCTCACGATGCCGCATGATCCCAGCGCGTTACGTGACGTTGCTATGCCTGCATCCTGCGTCATGTGCTTAACGGCTCTTTGCGACTTGGTTGTTGTTGTGATATCGGCGCGCTCCAACCGCCCAACTTTCTCTTTCGCGTGCTCTCGCGAACGCTGGCTGCCATTCCCGAAGAGGCACTCTTTTTTATACATATCGACTGCTGGCGCAGCGTCTTAATGCTTCCCTATCGACATGACGGAAGGTTTGAGACGAATGTTTTCCCATCCTTCCAGCTCCATTCGAGAAGCTCTTGGCGGTATAGAGCTTCGACTCTTGCCCAGAAACCGCGTCAACCAGAGGCTCGCCCACGTGTTCGAAGCCGCTCAACAGCTTAAGAAGGAACTTGAGTCTTTCTCCAGTCAGCTCAATGACAAGAAGCAAGCCATACCTTCCGAAATATGGAAGGCCTTGAACGTTCAGCGCGGCGACCTCAATGCGCGCTACCGAACCATCATGGAAACTCTAGTCCAAATTGGGGCTAACAAACCTCATGAACGTGTCGTCCGCATGTGGTTTGCACCGTCCACAAAGAAGCGTTGTCAAGCTCTTCATTCCGACATTCGCGACGTTAAACATACTTTAACCGAACTCATCACCCGCCTCACCATTCTTTCCGCTACCGAGAAAATCAAGAGTGAGCTTACCAGATTAGTTTCACAAGACTCGCGACACGCGCCAAATAAGCATGACTTGTTGGATGATGACTCTGTCAGTGTACGTTCTGCCAAAGTTAGCAGGGAGAGACTTCGCAGCTCGTTGCATGACCTGTTCAACTACCGAGATCATACAACATCCGAGTCCGAACAGAACCCCACCAGTCCTGCTACGTCGCCGAACAAGTCGCCGAAGCCACTTTCTAAGCACTCTTCGACTAGCTCGCCACTACAGGACTCATATACCAAGTCCGCAACAGCTACCTCACATGCGCTGCAATCAGAACAACGTGAATATGAAAAGGATCAATGCTATTGTTCACGCCTTGTACATCCTATTGTCCCGCAGTCCATGTTTGATATCACCAAACCGGATGGTATTGAATACCAGACCAAGAGCGCCGTTCTGTCTGCGAGTCAACAGGGCGGGCACTTCTTAGCTCTGCAGGGGCTACCTGGCGCTGGCAAGTCCGCTTTGCTTCATGCTCTTAAACACGATGAAGATATCATTGCCAATTTCACAGAAGGAGTTCACTGGCTTCCACTGCGCTCCGGGGTTGCTGAAATTCGCGATGCAATAGATTGTGTCGCTACACTAGTGTGCATTAATGGTAGCATGGAGGAGGCCAGGGACATAAGAGAAATGAGTGATATTCAGGCCGCTGTCGAACGTTCATCCAAGCATTTGTCCACAAAACGCATGCTGTTGCTGCTCGATAAGAGCTGGACAGCCGGAGACGTCGGCTCTGCCTTGGTATTCAAACTAAAGCCGTTAGTGAGTTCTCGTTCTGGAACGGTGATAGTGTTCATTTCCGAGGACTCCGAGGCTATATGGGGCGCCCATCGTATTTCGATTACTCCCCGTGAAGTTCTGGGTGAAGATACCTTGTACATATTCTTGAATCATGCAGGCTTCACGAAGGAGGAACTCGTCGAACCAGAAACCGTGGAGATTTTGCGAGTTCTGCTGCTGCTGTGTTATGGTTTACCGTTAGCATTGGCTATTGCCGGAAAGACCATTGCGAACACAACCAAGCGAGGGATGACTCGTAAGGATGCTATGAAACTGTACCTTGAGCAGCATGACACTAACTTTGACGAAGACCAGATGGATGTCCCTTGCATCACCGATATCATCGGTGAACATGTTCAGGCAGCTCTGCAGATCCTCGAGCAAACGTATGATAACACTCTGCCGACGGGGCTCACTTTTCGAGATCTCTTCTTAGCCTTCAGTGTAGTAGACAAAGGGAACAACTTGCCTTTAGAAGCTTTGCGCCAACTGTGGAACTTATCTCCTGGTATTACGCGCACCGTGGCAACTCTGTTTGATGCAACAGGGCTCGCGGTTTTGCTTCTGAAGCAAGATCGACACGTAGATGAGTTGCAGATCCACGACCTTGTACATGACTACGTTTGCAGCGAGTTGACTTTAGTGGACTTCACTAACTACCACTCTAAGGTAGTGAGGGCATATGGGGCTGGATTGGATGACGAAGTGACAACGGGTTCAGAAGACTGTCGGGCATGGTGGACTCTTTGCGTGCCGGACGGAGGATACCTTAAAAGAAATCTTATTCGCCACCTCTATCACGCTGGATATCGCAGTGAGATGTTGAAGCTTGTTGTTCACCCAAAATGGGTACTGGCCCAACTTGGTGGAGTCGGTGCAGATCAAGTTGACAATGACATTGGCTTTGTCACGGATTTTCTCACGTTCAACAACTCCACAGATACTCAAGCGCTGGAAATGACTGTCGAGGAATATGAAGAAATAGGCGCAGCAGCTCGAATGGCGGCGATGAATGTTGGAAGTGATTCTCAACAATTAGCATTTCATTTCTATGATCGGTTGCTTGCCGTCAACAAAGTTCAAGGTATCCTCTTCACTTATGTTCAAAGCTTTGAAAATGATATCAAAGAACCGTGGTTAAAACCGGTTCAACCGTGCTTAGGTTCTCCAAAGAACCAGTTGCGCAGTATAATTCGTATTCTGTCGCGTCCGCAATGCATGGTTACGTTAGCAGGAGATAACTACGTCGCGTGTGGGTGTAATGATGGACGAATCATAATGGTTGACACGAGGCGAAAAAGGATTGTGGGGCAATGGAGAGGTCATACTGACGCGGTGACTTCCATGTGCCGCTCTCAAAATGGAAAAGTAATAGTGTCGAGTTCCTCAGATATGACTATCAAAGCATGGGATTGCGCTTCGAGCGGGCAGATCGGGGAGATTGTGCTCCCAGATGATCGACAAGTCGCCAGTATTGCAGTAACCGTTGATGAACTTTTTGTTATTGCAGGTTTCGACGATGGCTCTCTCATCGTGTGGGATTTGGAAACTGGGGAACGAGTAGCTGAAGCTTTCAATGTGAAAAGTGCAAGTGCTTTCACAACGATTGATTTGTTGGGCGGAGGTGATCGCATGATCACATCTAGCGCAGACGGTTTTGTTCGAATGTGGAAATTGGAAACAATGGTGAACGCAAATGATGACACTGTTCTTCATCTTAAGGAGGACAAGAATTGGTCTTCTGAACCTTTTACGCGGGCGGTGGATTGCCTTGCGGTTCATCATGAGCGTCAGATTTTTGCTTCGGCATCAAACGGTTTGATCCGTGTATCGGACTTGCGCAATGGAACAACAAGAAGCATGTGCGATACTGCTGCTTTTGGAACGATAACCGCTATGCGCTTCAATGACGACGGGAAACATCTTGTTTTCGGCTCAAACGAAAGGGTGGTCCACATTTTGGATGTGGACAACAACACGCTGATCGGGAAGCCTCTTCGAGGTCATGGACAGGGCGTTTGTGGTGTTGCCTTTCTCTCGAAGGGCACACTTGTCATATCAGCAGCTGGTGATGAAACTGTGAGAATATGGAACGTGGAATCCCTTCGCAGAGCACTTGCGCCCTCATTGCACTCAGGAACTGTGACCTCTCTTGCATTGACCGAGAGTGGTAATGTCGTAGTTTCTGCCTCGCTGGACGGCACTCTTCGTTTGTGGGATGTCACGACAGGCACTTCAATTGGGAAACCACTTACCGGGTACAGCAAAAAAATTAGCGCGGTTGCAGTTTCGAATAAGGGAGAACGCGTTATCTCTGGAGCGTATGATGGCAGTCTCCGATTGTGGAAAATTGACGGACAAGCTCATGAGAGCCTTGGAACGTTCCAAGCCCATTCAGACTGGATTTCATGTATAGATATCAGTCCCGATGGAGATAGAGCTGTAAGTGCTTCTTTCGATGGTTCAGTTCGAACATGGGATTTGGTGAAATGCGATGGTAGCTATGCAACTCTCCGGGGACACAAAGGGAGGGTTAGAACTGTCAAGATATCGAGCGATGGAGAACGTGTTATTTCGGTCTCAAGACATGAAGTCCGCGTCTGGAATCTCCTACGTGGTACATGTATCCGATGGTTTGAGCAAGACAATATAGGTCTTATGCCAACCGTATCCGTTCTTAGGTTTGCGAAAGAGGAGACTGAAGAAACAGACCCACTACCACCAATACGGTGCAAAGGCTTCCATATACGTTATGGTAAGGAGGTACTTGCCACTCTGCCCTCTTCTATAGAGTGTTACAAGTACTCTCAAGGTAATGAAACAATATGTGCTGGGTTGCTGAACGGGCAAATGGTATTCTTGAAGCTGAAGATATAGTCCTTGTTTGTGAGGTAATTGTTGAACAAGGTGAGAACATGGTTTTCCTCCTCATGTTTTGCGGGAGTCGTGAAGCGCTGGTTCACGTTTGTAGCCCAGGAAATTGCAACACAGCTGCATGAGTCTACCAGGTGGGTGGTGATTCGCCTGCAACATCTACATACAGGAGTTTTCGAAGAAGAGCGCTTTACAGATTTGGAAAACTTCGATCCCGGAGGCTGTGTTTGCGCTTGATTTTGGTTGATAACGTGGAACAACTCTTTATTGTCGACGATGGAGTTGTGGTAATATGACACGGTTATCTGTCGCTTATTGTCGCTCATCTTTTTTGTAATGGTGCTTGTAGCAATAGAGAACAAAACTTTAAAATGAAAGGAACAAGGGTTAAAATGGGTTCTGAGGTGCAACGGCGTTTCCAATCGTGTTCGGAGTCGTTCTAGAAAAGCTTGTCCAGTCTGTGCCATTGCTCCTTGCGACACCTATGCATGTACCATTCCCTGAATCAATATCATGATTGCCAGACTTGCCTACGTAGTATAGAAGCGCAGAACCGTCATCGAGTACGACAGCGTATGGGTCCGAAACACATTCTTCGTCCCAAGAGTCTGATTCACCGACATCCAACACAACAGTGATTGGTCCCCAGTTCTCACAGTCGTTGCTTTCGCACATGCCTATCCGTGTCGTGCGGTTGGCATCAAATAGTACGACAAACATGACATAAACGCTTCCTTTCTTAACAACAAATGCCCGCTGAGTTCCCCGCTCATCAGCAGCCCCGGGTGTTCCAGAACCTTTCAGAGCAATCCCCTTCTTCTCAAAGGTTATTCCATCCGTGGAAAATGCTCGTCCTACCATGTACATTTTCTCCTCCACGTTAAACGTGTAGTAGTGCATGATGTACCCCTTCTCTACGCGAACAACGTGCGGAGACGATACGAATAGGGAGTCAAATTCACCTTCACCCCCCACATCAAGCACGGCAGACGAAGGATAAGGGCCTTCAATTCTGGAAAAGTGCTCACCGTCCTTACTAAGAGCAAGACCTATTCGCATCCGAATACCCTCCATATCCATGCCGCCAATCGAAACGCTTTCTCTATCACCGCCTGTGTAATACATGAAGTACACGCCAGAATCTGCTCTAATGCGCGCGCTAGAGTCAATTAATACATCTCCAGCACCGATGTGTACCGTGTCGAACGCCCACCAATCCTCAGTGTTGTTGGTGAGTACGGCACCGTCATGTGGACCCGCGACGCGACGCCAATTTATACCATCTTGGGACAGGGCGAGAGCAATAAGACCGGTGAGGGCTCCCGGGGGCGTGTGGGCACTGTTCTCCCAGTTGCGAGGTCGATATGTGTACCACATTGCAAAACGATCATCGTCGTCAGACATGTATCGATGGACAATCGGGGTGGAAAGAGCACCAACATCTGTCTCAGCTGGCGTGAAAACGCGACCGATTGTGGTTGTCGATGGTGTTGAAGTTGGTGATGTGGCACAGGCCCTCACTTTGCGTATTCTGAACGATGATGTTGATCGATGACGGTTGGGGGGAACTATGGGGAAGAAAGGGCTCAGGAAAGCGGTTGACATTGTAGGGGTTCGGAAATGTGTCTAGGTGCTAAGGCGTTGAGGTTGATAGTTAAGGCGGACGAGAGATTCTTAGCATAGACTGCGCAGGGTATGCATCATCAACTGTTGGGAGAGAGGCAGCAATTTGACGAGATGAAGGGCGTGACTAGTATCGGTAGAGAGAGATCGGAGACAGCACTTTTAAGCTAATATGGAATTGTGTGGTGCCTAGAAGGTTGACGTTTTCGAGCAGTCAAGTTAGATGGTAGCCCTCTTACCCTTGGAAGATAGCGCTCTTACCCTTGGGTATATATAACGCACAGCGGCTGGTCGTTCGAACAGATGTTGAGGAGGAGGATTGTAGTGCGCAGAAATCAAAGTCAATCGAGCGGGATAAAGTCAACGATGACAGCAACGGTATCTAATCTTATCTAATGTTAACCACGAGAGCTCACTTGCTGTGATATGTTGAGATTCGAGATGCACAACGGACTTGGAGATTGGAAATCTGGGTTTGGGTTTCGATGTGTTTTACAGTACAGAACCGTAAGCAGGATGCTGAACAGGGTGTTGTTGGCTGGCTTGTGGCTGCATTTCATCGGAAAACAGAAGTGAAGTCTCATGATGATATTACTGAACAGGCAGACACTGGGCAAACAAATTCCGTGAAGGGTATGATCATGATAGGGGAAGATAGGTATCGATGGGCTATCGGTCCCGAGCGGCAGAATGGCGCCAATTGTGCTGCGATGACTTTGGAAGATACCTGTGTGGTTCGGGAGGGAGGCGAAAGCTCATTGCTACAGCTGCATGGTGAAAGTAGCGTTTCCGTAAGTTGTTGTTAGAAAGCGCGGAAGTGGTGCTCCGGTACGGCCGCGTGACGAAGCACGACAACAAGCACCTTCTATGCGATTGTAGGCGAAGGGAGGTGGTGGTGTTTGCGCAAATGGGCGGCGCATTTCTATGACTGGCGCATCAAGGCGCACTGCATAAAGCTCCCGAGAGACTCCGAAGGTATCTTAGGAGCTTATAGCTCTTACGAAACGCGAGTGGGCGGACCAAACTGGGCGGAAGCACGCGTCGTCTGGGCAGAGACGCAGCACAAAGCGTCGCACTTGCGGCCACTCCACGGTGCAGCAGCGTGCAGCGCGCAACACGCCGGCGGCGGCGGCGCTGCTGTTTTTTTTTTTTCGCTTCGCTGTGGCGCCGTGGCGGGTGGCGATTGGTGCTGGAACGCCCCCAAAAGCGCCCTTTTGGCGCGCGCGCGCTGTCTCGCGCTCCATCCAAAATCTCATCGCAGCCGCTGGACTGTGTTATCTACCGTTGATATCATCCGCCTGCCGCCGACGTCCGTTGACTCCGCAAACTCCCGTGCTGCCCTCAATTCGCCCCCTCCCTTCTTCTCCCACCCCCTTTTTTCACTAATGGCCGTCCAAGTCACCTTCCGTACTCTTACTGGCGCTACTTTCAAACTAGCTGCCGAGCCCACCGACACCATTCTCGACGTCAAGCGCAAAGTAGCCGACCGTGAGAATGTTTCCGAGTACGCTTCCTACCGCCTCATTTTCAAGGGAAAGATCCTTGCTGATGATGCCACGGTTTCCTCCGCCGGAATTTCCTCCACCGGTTTTGTAGTCGTCATGCCACCCAAGAAGAAACCGGTCAAACCTGCTGCCACATCTAATCCTGCACCAGCCCCCGCACCCGCCCCCGCCCCCGCTCCCGCCCCTAAACCCACTCCTCAACCGCCCGCTGAATCCACCCCCGCCCCGAAACCGCAATCTACCCCTACTGAGCCTCAACCAGCCACATCTTCCTCCGCCGATCCCTCGGGCCCCAGTTCGTTAGTCGTCGGTCAGGAGTACGAGCAAACCGTGCGCCGAATTTGTGAGATGGGATTCCCAGAGGCCGACGTCAAGAAAGCGCTGCGTGCCGCCTTCAACAACCCAGATCGAGCCGTAGACTATCTGTTCAACGGCATTCCTGAGAGCGCAATACCGACTGCCCCGCCTGCTGCAACCCCTGCCGCAACTGCACCCACCCAGGCTGCCGCCACACCCAATGCTACCCCGAATCCGCCCTCCACTGATCCACCTGCTACTGGTCAGCAAACTTCTACGCGCTCCGCCGCTGCTGCCACACCGTTCAATATGTTTGAGGCTGCCGGCAATTCCCCCAGCGCTGGTGGCGGCGGTGGTACCGGCAGTCTCGACTTCCTCCGATCGGTGCCTCAATTTAACTTCATGAGGCGCTTAATTCAGTCTAATCCAGCGGTACTTCCACAGCTCTTGCAGCAACTTGAGAATGTCAACCCTTCATTGATGGCCCTCATTGAAGACAATCAGGCAGAATTTACAAGGCTAATTAATGAACCGATCCCGGAAGGGGAAGAAGGTGGTGATGCAGCCATGGAGCAATTGACTCAGGCCATGGCAGGAGCAGGTGGTGGTGGTGGTCCTGCCCCGGGGCAAATACTTGTCACTGAGGAGGAGCATGAGCAACTACATCGGTTAAATGAACTGGCTGCTGGATTCGGCCTCGAACAAGCTCAAGTCGTTGAAACGTGGCTCGCTTGCGATCGTAACGAAAATCTTGCTGCTAACTATCTGGTCGAGAACGCCGAGCAACTTCGCGCTGATCAAGCCGCAAATGCCGCCGCTGCCAACGCTACCGAGCAAGACGATGGTGGACAGAACCAATCCGACCGACCAAACCAAGGGAACCAGGGCCCTCCTGCCTGAAGGGACTATCGAGCTCAATTACAGATCGAAGGTCTTCTTCATTCGCTAACAGTCAGTACGGCATTTCTGGTTGAAATCGGTCGTCGAACCGCCCTCAAGCTTTTTGTGTTGGTATGTGGGCTCGTAGTGCTCAGCATTGTACATGGCTGGTTGAAGCAAACAATTCAGCTAGGCTGTCGAATGCGATGTTACACGTCCGCATGCGCAACGGCTGGGGTTTAGACTTGCGTATTACCTTCGTTGTAACTGGGTACCGTGCTGACTTTTGCTGGTCTTAAAGCGCGAGCTTAGGTGTACCCGAAGTCAAACTTACCCGACTTTTCCTGTTTTCCTTGCACTGTATGAATGTACAGAATAGCAAAGAAGAGCATCACCAAAGTCACGCACAATACGAATACGATTCGCTTCATTTGTCCATCCCGTCCCTTGGAGAGATATGACACTTTCCATTTTACTCCCCCTTGAGCTCTGCGCCCTTGTGGCCAGATCACGGCCAACGCGTTCGGCATTAAACTCGTCCACGTTCTCACGCCCCCAGATCCGCCCATGGCCATCTCCTCGATGTAGTTTGCAATGCGAGTTATTCCAAACAAACAGGAACATGTCTGCAAGGACAGGGCGCTAGTTTGTGGGCATTGCGTGCATGTATGTGTTTCGCGTCCAAAGCGCCCACCGTAGGAAACTTTGAACGTATTGCCTGGCAACGGCGAGAAGGCTTGAACCCCTCCTTTCTTTGATTGCCAACCCCTGTGAGCAGCATTCACTCCTGTTGCCTTAAAGTACACAGCATCCTCCTTGTCCTGATAGCTATTCCATATCAGTCTAGTTCCGTGACCCTGCGAAATTAGTAGATCCTGTCGCCCGCTTTCGTCCAAGTCTATGAAAGCAGCAGCGACAGGATCCTCCAGATTGTACAATATTGGAGTCTCACTAAACCTCCTGAAATGCAAACGATTGGCTTCGGGCTCAAGCTCACTTCCAATCTTTCCAGTTAGTGGGAAAAGAACGCGTTCAAGAAACTTGTCCGGTCTTGGGTACCACATAGCATTGGAATCAGTGGACGCGCCAGCGTACAGGCTTAAAGTGCCGCTGTCCCCGTCAATGAGAAGAAGATCCAACTTCCCGTCATAATTGAAGTCCCCCGTGTGAATACGACTCTGTAGTCGCATCGGACCAAACAAAGTATCAGAGACGTGAACATCTTCAACTGCAACATGTGTTTCAAAGTGCCATGAAGGATCGACAGAACAAAGCTTCTTCCCATAGTATGGGCGTCTAACATTGTATGAAATCCTCACTTCTCTTGTAAGGCGATTTGCAACAGCTATATCGATGGTTCCGTCCGCATTGAAGTCAGCAAATGTGGCCGGGCCATCTCCATGTATAGGATTCCATACAGATTCGTTAAGTATCAAGACTTTGAAAGGATCTGCTGCCTTCGAAGCGTTTGCAAAGTTGTGAGGGTCTTTTGTGAAGTACTGCTGACCATACACCCAACGCGAGGAACTTTTCTCGTGCAATCCGTGATTGAACCACACCTCGAGCCCGCAAGAAGAGCTGACAACGAAATCTGGTTCACAATCGCCATCGATGTCGACAAAAGCATTCGAGTTCAGCGGCGTGGTAGGCACGCAATGGTTGTAAAGTGGTCCAGGGCTCCAAATCATTTTGGTAAAGCGTCCTGGTGGTCCATTAATATAAAACACTCGCTCAGACTGGTCAGAAATGAAGAAGATATCACTGTGCATGTCATCGTTAGCATCCATGATTAACATGTTCGGTGTGAGGCCGGGGAGAACTCTGTCAAAACGTAAGCATCCCGAACCGTCTCCTTTCAAAATTAGTCCAACATGAGAGCTATCTGGTAGAAGAACATTGACCAGAACGTCAAGGAATCCGTCGGAATTGGCATCGAAAGGCGCGGCAGAGACTATTTTTGCCTCAGATGACGCCCCCGGAATTGAGTTGAGGTTCAATATGCTTCTGAAAGTGGAATTGGTCGGACAAGAAACGCGAGAGAAGGAGTATTTGTGATGATTCCACACTAACACTTGAAGAGAACGCATGAATTTGCCATGAGGAACGACGAGCAGATCGACATAACGATCGGTGGTGAAGTCACCAACAGCCACTACTGAACCAACAGAATCTCCTAGGCCAAGGTATTCACTTTGGTCTGTGAATAATTCGGATGATAGCAGAGAGCCAGAATGTGGGTTTGGAGGTGGACGGGGTATTTCTCGAGGTTGTGTGTCAAAAATGGCAGAAGACGCCATATGTAGGATGATAAATGAAGTATAAACGAGAATTAACATTTGGTTGTAAAGAAGTATCCTCGTTGTCATGAAGCTTTGTTAGTGCACAAGGAAGCAAACGAGTTGGATGGAATGTACTCGCGACAGAGAGGAAGGGAGAGAGGACTTGATGTTGAAAAGGAGAGTGCCAGGGTAAGGGCATCCATTTGCCAAAGCACGGCTAGTAGGCTGCTTCGTGTCTCGAACCCGACACAATGAAACGTGACGACAAACAGGATTACATCGAAAAAACCAGTGTCTTCTCTTTATCGTTAATTCGAATTAAACCTAAAGTGCTCACCAGTAATGAACCCGGAGGAACTATGGAAAACTAGGGATAGTACAAGCTGCAAAGAGAAGTTTGGCTGCGAGGACAATAATTGTGCTTTATTGCTGTGAATCACTCTACCCCTCCTTGGGTCTACATACTCGACCGCATTGCGAAGGGTTCCCGGCGGCAACCTTGCAGTTCAGGTTGCAGAGTTTCGGATCTTGTGAATCAGAAGTAGCGCTTTGTTCTAGAGGTTGCTTTAGCATTTTATGGACGATTGCAACCCGCATTTCTTCCGTTCGCCCAAGGGAAGAGCAATGGATCTGAGTTTGGGTCTCAAAGCGGAGGCCAGCATCTCCAAGCTGGCGATTCTAGGGAAAGAGCTTTACGCCTTTTTCGGGGAGAGGCAGTTGCTTGCAGTGGTTCATTCAACTCTTGCGTCCGAACTTGATGTTGCACTGTTCGGCAAGGTAAAGAACCAAGCGCGTAATTGACGGTGACTGATATATAAAAGGGAACATTCGCGTTTTAAAGTTGTATCCATAGCTATTGTAGCGTTGAACACTCGTACCGTTTTTTCCAGAACCATTCCCGTTCCGTATCGTATGTCTGCCGTCTTCAGGCTTGTAGCTACTTTGTTAATACTGTACATTTGTTTGGCACAAAGTCGGCGAAGAAGAAGAAGACGACGATTGATGGGCAAGTTGATCCACAACATCAAATTGGATGCGGCAAGGCAATGGCCCAACTGTCAGCTGCATGCGCCACATTCCTCAATTTTAATTACTGCCAACGTGTTCGTCGTCACTGGGTCAGCGCAGCACAATGTCATCCCCCGCCCCCTGCGCTGGGCCACGCGCGCCGTCGTGGGCAATAATGCGTTTGCTCCTTTTCTCCAGTTGATCGCTCACTTCTTGTACTTTTCTTACTAAGGTTACTGCCCGTCTTCCACCCAGTCCGTTTCATACCGCAATCTATTTTCACAGCAACATGGCGCCGATTACAGAGCTCGCTCCGACCGTGGAGGAAGGTGACTTCCAAAAGATGAACTTGGAGACCTTCGTCGCAATGTCCGACGAGGACCGTGCGAAGATGAGTGCAACTGCTCGTAAGAAGTGGCTCAAGTTGGAGAAGAAAGCTCAGGACAAATCGCGCAAAGAGGAGGAGGCTAAGGAACGTGCCGCTGCAGAGAACGCAGCCCGTCTAGAACGCGCAAAGCAGATCAAAATTGAGCAGGATCCTTCGCTGCCCGAAGCAAAACAAGTGAAGATTCGAGACCTACAAACACATGTCGACCAACGTGTCAAAGTATATGGATGGGTCCATCATCTTCGTGCTGATGGTAAGAAGTTGTGGTTCATTGATTTGCGTGATGGTACCGGCTTTGCTCAGGTTGTTCTTACTGGCAACATGTGCATGACGTACGAAGCTGCCACCTTGTATCGAGAGGCTGCCATTGCTGTGTACGGCAAGTGGATTAAAGATGAGAAGGGGCGGGCTCAGGGATCTTTCCCTGGCTATGAGCTTGCTGCAGACTATTGGGAGTTGGTGGGTCCCAGCTGTGCTGACATCGACATGCTTTTCACCAAAGACAGCAACCCCGATATTCTTATGAACCAGCGCCATCTTGTTCTTAGGGGTTCGAAGGCGTCTTCGATTATGAGAATGCGTTCTATCATCACTCATTGTTTCAGAGAGCACTTCTTCGACCGTGGTTACACTGAGCTCTCGCCGCCCACTCTTGTCAACACTCAGTGCGAAGGAGGTTCGACACTGTTTGACTTCCAATACTTTGAGGATCAAGGGTTTCTCACACAAAGTTCTCAGCTTTACCTAGAAACTGGCATTGCTGCAGTCAATGACTGCTTTTGTATCCTTCCTAGTTACAGAGCTGAGAAGAGCCAGACCAGACGACACCTTGCTGAATTTCATCACATCGAAGCGGAGCGTCCATTCATTACGTTTGAAGATCTTTTGGAAACTATTGAGGACCTTGTCTGCGATGTAATTGACAGGGTAGGTAAGAGAATGGAGGGCGAAATGGATACCTTCTTGCGTGCGTCTGCAGGGAAGCCCATTCCAAAGCTAGAGAGGCCATTCTTGAGGATGACTTACGAGGATGCAGTTCAGTACTGCCGCGACCATGAGATCTACAAGGACCCTGAAACGAAGGAACATTTTGAGTTTGGAGACGATATTCCGGAAAAGCCAGAACGGGAGATGACAGACCAGATAAACAGACCCATCATGCTCATCAAGTTTCCGGCATCGTTGAAAAGTTTCTACATGCAAAAATGTGACGATGATAAGCGTCTGACTGAGTCAGTTGACCTCTTGTTACCTGGAGTGGGAGAAGTTGTTGGTGGATCAATGCGTATGTGGAAGGCAGATGAGCTCATGGAAGCTTACAAAAAGGAAAACATGGATCCAGCTCCGTACTACTGGTTTACTGATCAGCGAAAGTATGGTACCTGTCCTCACGGAGGCTACGGCCTTGGACTAGAGAGGTTCATTTGCGCTCTTCTTGGCATTCATCATATTCGTGACGCCTGTCTGTACCCTCGTTACCGTGGGCGCATCTCTCCGTGAGAAGTTCTCATGAGAATGGTACAATCCAGGCAGTGGTGCAGGCATCAGCCTGGGAGTACGCCAACTCCCGCCCGACTTCTGGCTTTGGGTAAAGAAAGTTCGATAAATACATTGAGCTTACGGAGACACAACTTGACCTTGAGTAGTAGATACCCTTGGTACGACTGTAAAACTCTGTAAAGTACGTCTTCCTCATGCGAATCCTGTTTGCCCAGTTCTTTCAAAGCAAAGGGGCACTTCAAACGTTCAGTTAGAGGATAAGAGTCTGTTTGATACGATGCAGTTACGGAGACGAGCTGCGACAAACAAGCTGTTTTCAGCGAGGGGTGACTCTTGAGACCGGAAGCTCAGCACTGTCGTTGGCTTGGTCCAGGTCCCACGGTGAGTTTTTTTTTTGTAACTGCTCACTCACTACACATCTTCGGCGTACTCAACCGGAATACGGTCGCCATCCATTCCATCTGCAAGATCACCATTTGCCGCCGAATGTCTCCGGTGCCCTCTTCGTCCGCCGTCTCGACGCCGTGGGGGCGGACCCATGTGCGGTATTTGAATCATTGATATTGGTGTGGTTACAAGATAATCGTGGTTGGTCTCATCAAACAGGTCGTTACGAAAGATACAAGCCTCGCGATTTCGTGCGTAGTTTTGAATGAACTCGCGCTCATGATCCGGGATGGGCTTTCTAGCTTTCTCAAGGCGGGCGACGAACTCGTCCCTTTTCACAGATTCGACGATGGTCTCCAGAGTGTCAATAACTGTTGACGCAAAATTGGGACCTTCCTTGTCATCGCGAACGCGAAGAAATCTCCATTCGCCAGCTTGCTTATCATAGGATAGCTCAACTACAGCTCCATTGAAGCGATCGAAATCTGCTGCCCACTTTCTTTTTTGTTTGGATGGAATGAATACTTCTCTGAGCCTGATGAGGCCGCGCTCGCCCTTGTACGCAATGAAGGGCTTTACTGTGGGCACGTTGCTTCGTTCACCGTGCGCTCGTTCCAATTGAAGGGTGAAATCGATGGAATTAAGGTGTGGAGGCTTCCACTTGAGCAATGCTTCGCACTTCCTTGTTTTGTACGGAATACCGACAGGCGCAAGGATTACGCCATCGTTTTCATTGCATATGACGCCGTCTCTTCGGTCATTGTTAATGTATATATACTTGCCATGCTGATCTTTTTTAATGTGAGCAAACAAGCGTCGGATATCTTTCTTTTCGTAGTAGTCTTTGATACGCAGACGCAAAAGGCCAGCGCAAAAAGGGGCCCACAGACGCGGGGCGGCAACAAAGACAGCGGCAGCATCCATGCGGGCGCGAAAGCCTTTCTGAGCGATGGTGAGGTCACCATTGATAGAGATGCAATCATAGATAAGATACTCGTACTGCTGGGTGATCATGTTAAAGGTAAGTTCGCCATCCAGTATGGTATCCTGTTGGTGCTCAGCAAAGCCGCGCGTAAGCACCTGCGGGTATGGCTCGACGGCATAGAAGTTCATGGAGCGATCTATGAGCAGCACGTTATTACTGACGGCGAAGAGCATGTATCGCGTGCCATCAGACTTCTCGAGGGCGACATAGTCATTGTTCTCGATCATTCCGAAGTGACGGCGCGACAAAGTGAGTGGCATGGTGCCGGGAAAGCGGTACATATGTTCGCGCGAGTTGGTAGCCTTTTTAATAAGGCTCTGAAAATGTTCGTGGATCTGTCGAAGCAGCGGTTCGCCGCGTGGGACGGGCCTAAGTCCAAGCTCGGCCATGGTGTGGAGGGTAAGGTAAGATAGGGGCGACGAGACGGCCACGTGCGGGCGCGAAGCACCGCAGCGGGGCAGGTGGTGCGTCGCCTTGAGGTTGATGAGCGACTTTGAGGAAAAAAACAGCGCGGGACAGCAGTGCGCACAAACATGCAGTTGAGAGCAGAGCTACAAACGAAGCTATTCAAAAGAGCGATTACATTGGCTGTTACCAAAACGTGCGCACGCCGATTGGACGCTGACGCGCAGACAACACGTCGCTGGCGCGCGGCGATTGGGCGGCGCGCACGCTGCGGCATTTGTCCCCGCGCGTGGGTGGCGCGCTCGCAGCCGATTGCGCGCTGCACACACACAATGACATGTCATCATGACATTGTCATGTCGTTGGCAGCGTCTCGCTGTGGTGCGCGTGCTCTCGTCACCAACCAACGGGGTCGCTTCCAGCACTTGAGACTTTGCAGTCTCACTGCCTCCCCGCAGCTCGTCGTCTCCACCCGTGTCTTTCTCCTTATGCGCGCCTCCAGAGCCGCTCCCATCAGGATGGAGCACCTTCAGATGGAGCACGGCTTTCTTAAGGCTCCCTGGGAGGTGCTTGTCCGCAATTTTCGCGCCGGACACAAGCCACTGGCTAAGGAGGTCGACATGTTCTCCAACGCCGTCTCGCAGCTGATGCACAGCGTTTCAGAACGCGCGAATAACCCCGCTACTGCGTCACAACCGCCTATCAAGGCTGAAAGCATCGCCGCGCTGGAGAACAAGCTCACCGGTCTTAAGCGCAAGTTGGAGACCGCCAGATCCAACGATGAGCAATGTATGCGTCGTTGCTTCATGCGCATCCGTCATCTGCAGACCCAAGCCCCACCAACTCCGGAGCTCATGGAATACCCCCCTCACGTCACCCCGCAGCAGAAGCACGAAGCCCAACTTATGGATGTCGATTCCTCTGCAAAACCGTCCTCAAACGATCACAGCTCCGATGCCCATGCCCCGAACGGTTCGCCCCGTGCGCTCCACGACGCCGCGGAAGATGATGAGCAAGACAATGTCGCTGAACAGGCTGAAAGGCAGTCTAGGTGGCAGAAGATGCGCCTTAATAGAGCGCTGGTGGACTACATGCTGCGCGAGGGTATGTACGATACCGCTGAAACGTTGGCAAAGTCTCATGGCATTGAGCAGATTGTTGACATGAGTATCTTTCGAGAATCTCGCGTTGTTATTGAAGCTCTACGACAACGCAACTGTTCAGAGGGCTTGAGATGGTGCAATGAGAACAAACGTCGTCTGCAAAAGGTACAGAGCAAGCTCGAATTTCGCTTGCGACTGCAAGAGTTCGTTGAGTATGCACGCGCCGGTCGCAAAACAGATGCCATTGCCTACATGAAGAAGTATTTATCGTCTGCCAATTGTGATAATGAACGTTTGTTGGATATCCAAAGGTTCATGACCTTACTATGTTTTGATCCCTCTACGTCGTGTCAACCATATAAAGACATGTTCTCTGAACGCAAATGGCACGAGCTCGAGGTTATGTTCAAGCACGACAATTATCGCTTGCACGGTCTCACCAGAGAAAGCACTATTGAGATCATGCTCAAGGCTGGTCTAGCAAGTCTGAAGACGCGAAAGTGTGGAACCGAAGCTGAGAGAAAACCGAACTGCCCGACATGCGTTGAACCTTTTCTCAGCTTGGCACAGTCCTTACCTCGCGGACGACATGAAAACTCTGTGCTGGTTTGTTCGATTAGTGGTGATATTATGGACGAGAATAACCTTCCTATGGCGCTTCCCAACGGTAATGTGTATAGCACCAACGCCGTACGGAAGATAGCGGAGGAGAACTGCGGCGAAGTTATTGATCCTCGTAATGGCGACAAGGCTCGCCTCAAAGATCTACGGAAAATTTTCATCATGTAAGCCTTTTAGCCATAGTAGAAACCTATCAGTTGCATGTGTACAAAATTCCTTGTATATCTACACGTATCCATCTACTACTTTTATCTGTAGGTATATATATATCTATGCTTCTCGGTTTGGTTACGTCCATCCCACCGACCTTACCCTCTTCTAGTTTGGTACTGCCTTGTTTCGAGAGTTGGGAGATCAGCAAAACGTGCAGTAGATAAAGTAGTCCTCATAACCTTTTAGTCTGAATACAAGCCTTTGATCGAAGTTCCTGATCGTCGAACATTCTCTGATCTAGATACGGGACCAAACGTCATCATTTCTATCTCACTCTTCCCAATTGATTCATACTTCTCTGCATAATTTCTACGCACGACGTTAGTTAAGAGCATCTGAAAACGCTGGTCTGCTCGAATCTCTGGTACGTTTTCCATCATTCGAACTGCACGCATCGCACCGCGAATGGAATCCTCATGTCTTTCGATTTCTTGACGCACCGCATTGTCTTTCAATTTCTCGCTAAAAGTAGCTCCAAGTTCTCTGACTATCACTTCCATAATTTCCACCATTTGCGCGGCCATCTCGGACGTAGCTGCAATAGCAAGAATTAGCTGAGCAATGGAGCGGACATCGGCGTGGTCTCTCAATCCTCTCATTACTTGATCTAACATCCCTATAAACGGGATACGCAAATGCAATGGACCGCTCAAGAATGTGCGAACGCAGTCAAAGGCAGACTTCCTCAGATCTAGACCATAATCTTCCTCATGCTTGAAGGGACCAAGGTCAACAATGCGCACTAACTCCTTGTCCTTCACCATTCTAGCGTATACAAGGGGTAGTATAGTTTCCAGATGGGGCGCCAGCAACTGCGGTCGAGACTTGGCAACTGCATTAATTGCTTGGAGGGCATTCTTCGCTACAATCACTTCGCTATCACCAAGTAGTGCGATAAAAGCGTCCATATTGGACCTCAGATTGGCAAAGAGCGAATCGTTTGCAGAGTTGGAGGTCACTGAGAACTTGATCGCGGCTGCAACAACGGCACGGATATCACTTGATTGTGATTTGGCCGCTTCTCTCATGCTACTCAAAACCTCTTGAGGTGAGGCATGGGCGAGGAGAGCAAGACATTCCGCTGTCGCAGTTCGTACACTTTCTTCTTCAGAACTTGTCGAACCGAGCTTTTCTTTCGGAGAGCTGTGAGCTCCGTTTCCCTTCACGAAGGTAGTCGGTTGCAAAAGTAAAACCGAAATTAATTGCTTGGTCATTGGGCCAATGTCCGCCTGCTTTGAAGAGGATATGGCTTCTTTCAGCGAGTAGAGTAACAAATATTGTTGGTGAGGTCTTTCGCTGAGCTGCGCCAGTAGGGCCGGTAAACCGCTAGAGCCGTCGGCAGAAGATAGCGCCCCAAGAGCCAGTGCCGCAGTAGTTCTGACTTCTTCATGTTGCGAATCAAGAGCCGCCAAAAGGGCGTTCTTAATTAGTTCCTTCTCCTCTGCATCATGCAAAAGGGTAGACCCTCTTCCAAACTCCCCCAAACATGCCAGCGAAAAAACTTTTGTCTGTAAATCCTCAGACGTGACGTTGGAAACAATACTTTGAGCAATTTGAGCTCGGAGCTGGGCATCTGCAGCATCACATATCACAACCACGCATTTCGCAACGCAATAAACGGATGATGCTGCGGCGCCAGAACCACTACCGCTTAACGACGCATTGGCAATATGTTTCTTCAAGTCTTCAAGCATCGTTTGAACCCTCAACGGTTCGGCATCAATCTCTGCCAGTGACCGTAGAAATAAGAGCAAACTATCAATAGCCCGGCCTTGAAGAAGGAGAGAGGTAGATAATGAAATCGCTTTGGGATAAATCGACTTTGGAGCCGCCACAAGACCCACAATCTGAGCCGCCCGCGCTTTGACCAGATTGCTCGTCAGCTTGAGCGCAAGATGAGTTACAGTCAAATCCACATCAGTTATCAACTCGCTCAAGTTTGTGATCAAGTTGGCGTCATTCTCAGCCGGCAGATTAGGAACAATGCAAAGAAACTCCAACGCAGCAATACGAAGAATCTGGTTGTTCTTCCGAAGAAAGCCACTCAATGTTTGCACAATGTCACTCATCTTCGGGCTCAGTATTTCCGCCGCTTCGGAAAGCGCTATGACACCCAGTGCTCGAACAGTAGCCAATCGCGTGACCTCCACTCTCAAGCGATCACACAAAACGTTTGAAATCTCGCCGAGACGTTGAGCGCCAAGATCGTTGCCAAATTCTGAAACCGCGCTGCCAAGACATTGTATAGCGGCTTCTTTCACCTCCGAATCCTGATCCTGTGCGGTAGCCCGTCGCATCGCAGCGTCATAGATATGACACACTAATGGGGACATCATCGATTTGCATTCCGAAGGAGCACTTCCAAACGCAACCAACGCCGAGCTACAGAATCTCATACATTCAGCGGTGACCTTGTAGTACCGATCATTGGTGCCCGAGAGCACGCGAGTGATGACAAGCTGGATATGTTCTTTCAAAGCCTGGGCACCTCCCTTTTCAATGACCACTCGAAGAAACAGTAGTGCCTCTGTCTTCATGGCAGTACCAGTATCAGCTAATCCATGGTCAACCTCCTTGAGGACCTTTGCAACAAGGGAAGCAGTAAGAGAAGGCATCGCCGAAACAACCTCTCTCGTAACTGTCATCGCCTTGATACGAACCTTTGAAGAGCGTGAACCAAGTTCAGTCTTGATTCTACGAATTATCCGCGGCGCCTCGTCGTACAGCGGAGCCAGCTCGGCTCGGGTTTCATGTGAGGAGTCAACGGCCATGGGGTCCGAAACGGTACCTACCATGGATGGCGATGAAGAGGCGGCTTGCGAGGCACACATTCTCAACAGATCGATGAAAGCGCTGAACACATCTAGCTTGACTTGCTCTTCGCGTTCACTGAAGCGCGAGACCAAAAAGGGCCCGAATGTGGAGCAGATTTGATCGGCAGGACACAGTTGCGAAGTAATGGCGGCATGCAAGCATTTTATAGCAGCTCTCCTCACTTTCCAGCTGGTATCGTCATCATCCGAATAATCGTCATCATCGAACTGGTCACTGATATCATCGTCGTCCTCCATTCCATCGTGCTGAGCATCTCGCTCATCGTCGTCATCGACATCGGCAACATAGTTGGGATCATACTTTGCCAGGGTCATAACGCAGTTGGACAACTTTTTCGCAAACGGGATCATTTCTCGCCGACATCTGAGGCAAAAAGACTCCAAGGCGAGCAAACAGTTTTCGCTGAGATCATCATCATCTTGTTCGTTTTCAAGCATGGCATAGTCAAACAAAATAGGCGCCAGCGTGTCCAGGTACGGACCTAGACGATGTCCAGAGTTTCTCGACAGGGCACGGATGGCTTGAACGCCAGTTCGCACATGGTGTTCATTCTGCGGACTTTGAAGGTGTTTCATGACGTTATCCACAATGGACTTGAACAAGTGGTTTTGACACGCGGCAGTGAGGGCGCCGATACAAGCAATGGCTCTCTTTCTCACCAAGGGGTTCTTGGAGGACATTTGCTTGAAGACAGCTGTGGTAATGTTTGAATGGTACTGAGCGCATAAAGGAGCCATACGCGAGAGCATTTCATACAAAATTTCCAGAGCCTCAATCAGCACATCGGTAGAATCGGCAATGGCATCGAGGTTGGATATAGGCGGGATGAGACGAGGGATGACCAAATCAATGACGGCAGGAGCGGTAGAACGAGTAGGAGAGAGTTGATTGAGAATGGATTTTAAAGCCAGAGAAGACACATCGCGCATAGCCTTGAGACTGTCAGAGGCGGTCCGGTTGGAGCTGGACTGCGACGTTTGCAAGAGATGGTCAAGAAGCTTGTCAATGATATAAGCGGAGTTCTTGGCGTCGACGTAGAGCGTGAGATACGGGAGGCATTTGGTGGCCAGTGCCTGCACCTCTGTGTTGGTATCTTTGAGCAGCTTGAGCACGGCCTTGGACAGGCGGCGCTGCGTATCATGATCGGCGCGAATGGAGGAGGTTTGCAGCTGTGTAAGGAGATCGGAGGTAGCCATGTAGCGGTAGTCGGAGTCAGAACTATCCATCTTATCCAAGATGGCGCGGATGGAAAACGCGGAGGCCATGGCTGCGGGAGCGACGCGAACTGCGAGACAAGCGGCAGCACGCGGAGTTGTAGTCTGCACCGCAACTTAAAAGTGGCGCAGCGTGTCCGACGTTCGGACTTGAACCTTGTAAACTTCACCTTTGTGACGAAGGTTCGTTCGTACGAAAAAAAAGATCAGCGCCACAGCTGATGTGTGTGCGAGGGCAGTGTCGCTGACATATGCTTGATGTGATGCATGGGGCAGACGTTGACAAGGAATTGGCGAGAATTGCCTTCAAGAATGCATACGCAACCACGTGGCCACGTGGCTATATTGTACTCCAGCACGATGGGAAAGCGCATGCACACATGGCCACGACGACAGGTGTGCACGACGTACAGCACGAAGATAGAAGAGGAACGCATATTGCATGATTATGCGCGTCTCCGTGCGGCACGCGAAAGCAGCGCGGCGGCGTGACGGGCGTGACGGGCGTCCAGGCGCGCGTGACGCGGGGGCGGAAGGCGGCGGCAAGCCAATTACAAGTGCAGCAATTTAATTGAAGAGAAAAATGATACAGTACAAATGTGCGCCGCTACGCCTATAGCAGCTACGCTACGCCACGGGGTTGAGCGACACGTCGCGCGCATCGGCGTCCGAAAGCAGCGCGTGACGCAGAGCGCTCTGCCTTGCGGGCACATGGGCGCGCGTGGCGCCCACGCTCAGCTTGCCCACGGCCAGCAGCGAGTGGCCATTCGCAACGGTGGCGTGCTGCGGCTGCTGCGGCTGCTGCGGCTGCTGCTGCTGATGCGCAGCACAAGCCCAGCCACAGTTGAGGCCACAGCCGGCGGCGCTGTGGGCGCCGCAGCTGCTGACGGTGCAGGTGGCGCTGCTGTCGTCGTCGCCCGTGGCGGCGGCGCCTTCGTGCAGCGCGCCTCTCGCGAACAGCTCGTCCAGCTCCACGCCCGCCGCCGCGCTGAACGATATGGCGTCAGCGGCGGCGCAATTGGCGCCAACGTCCAAAGCGTCAAACGTGTGCACATGTGCGTGCGGCGGCGGTGGCGGCGGCGGCTGCGGCGGCTGCAGCGACGGCGGCTGCAGCGACGGCGGCGGCAGTAAGCTATCAAGCTGCTGCGACAGCGCGGCAACCTTATCGCTGAGCCGTCTGATGTGGTGGTCTTTTTCGGCCAGCAGCAGCGCATTGCGGTACAGCACGTCGGACAGATGGAAGGCGTCCATAATCTTATCGGACAGCAGTCGTTCGAAGGACGACACGATGAACTCCTGTTTGACGCGGCTGGCGACGGCGCTGGCGTGATTGGCCACCTTCTTCTTCTCAGCCTTGAGGATGAGGCGATCGGCGGAGCACTGCGCGTCCACAATCTTGCACGCCAGCTGCTGCTGCTTCCTCTTCTTGGTGATGCGGTACTCCTCCAGCGCGTCGGCGTGCACGCGCTTGATCAGCTGCGCCGTGTGCTGCGAAGGCTCCACGTCGGCGTACTGGCGCAGCAGCGCGTACAGCTGCGGCTGCGCCACCAACGCGGGCGCAGCGTGCAGCAGCAGCGACGGCGGCGTCGGTGGCGGCGGCGGCTGGTGCTGCTGTTGCTGGTGGTGGTGGTGCTGCTGCTGCTGCTGCGGTAGCGCGTCGGAGCGGGACGCCATATGGTGCGAAACGGAGGGTTTAGCGCGAGGGGAGGGGCGAGGAAGCGCGAGGGGGGAGGGCGGGAGAGAGGGCGCGGCGCGGCGGCGGGGCAGACCAACAGAGGAGCAGGCGAGGCAGCAGGCGAGGCAGCAGGCGAGGCAGCAGGCGAGACAGCACGAGGCTGCTAAGTAACCTTCTTGCCGAGAGTAGAATAGATAACGAGTGTAGCACGACAGTACATCTATCATCAGCCCTGAGGGCCAACATGCTCAGTTTCGGTGACTGTAGAATCGCCGAGCTACAGTGACCATTTCACCATGCATGCATAGCGCACCGAGTGGGCGCTCGTTTGTAAAGGAACTGTAAGCACTGTAAAGCTCATGAACCAATCGTAGTGCAAGAAAATGCAAAGGATGAGTACGGCATGGTTCGGTTGTTGCATGGCGAAGGACCAAGGGCGCGGCGCACGTTATGGTACACATATATATACTTTATCACCCAGGTCGAGTACTGATATCGTGTCACCAGCCGGACCTGTCATACAAAGTTCACATCGCGCTTTCCCACCACTCAATTGCGTTTCGGTCCTTCTGTGCCTTCCAAGCTGAGTGATAAGCCCGTTATGTTGGAAATCACGTGATGATATCGGGTCACTCGACAGAAAAATTGGTCCCTCGTCTTCGACTCGGGCCCGAATTTTTCTGTCTCGTGCCCCGGATATCATCACTCGATTTTCAACATAACTCCTACGTATGAGAGCACGCGCGGGCGTGGCGTGCGACAGCGCGCAGCAGCGGCAGTGGCACTGCGGCGCGGGGCGGCACTGCGGCGCGGGGCGGCACTGCGGCGCGGGGCGGCACTGCGGCGCGGGGCGGCACTGCGGCGCGGGGCGGCGCCGGGGGGCAGAGCGGCTGGCGAGAAAGAGCGGCGGCGGCGGTTTGCAGTTTGGGCGGCGGCGCTCCATCATCAGTGCAGCGTCAGCAGCCGCTTGAGCAGCGCGTCCAGTCCGTGGCGCTTGACGCACTGCACTTGGTGCAGCTTGAGCGCCAGCAGCGAGTGCACCAGCTCGTCCGGCAACACGTCGCGCACGCAGCCGCGCGTGGCCGCGTCGCGGAAGCGATCAATGCTCTCCTCCAGGCTGGCGGGCAGCCGCTCAGCGCGCTTGCTGCGCTCAACGTCGTGCGGGTCGTGCTGGCACGGCGGCGGCAGCTGCATGCTTGCGCGCACGCCGTTGAGCCCCGCCGCCACCACGCCCGCCATGGCCAGGTACGGGTTGGACAGCGCGTCAAGCGTCTTGAGTTCCACGTTTGAGCGGTCCAGTGCCAGTCGTAGCGGCGCCTCCTTGTTCGCAATGCCCCACACCTTGTACACGCCCACCCAACGCTGCGGCTGCAGCCGCGCGTAACTGGCGCAGCTCGCATTGGTCAGAAAGCCCAGCCACGGCAGCGCCTCCAGCACGCCGGCCACAAACTGCTGCGCCAGCGGCGTCATGCCCACATGCTGCTCGTACAGCTTTGCGCTGCCTCCAAAGTGGCCAGCTAGACTGAAATGCACATGCGCGCCACTGCCGGCGTCGCCGTACTTGGGCAAGAAGGTGGCGTACAATGAGTGGCTGCAGGCTACGGCGCGCACGATTTCGCGCGCCATCACCAATTCGTCCACCGCCGTGAGCAGCGGCTTGTGCTGCAGAACGATTTCGAACTGGCCCGCCGCCGACTCGGCGTGCACCATGCTCACGCCGATGCGCGCGTGCGCCAGCGCCGCCACCATGTGATCCAGCACGCGCGCCGCCGCATCCACCTGCGAGTGCAGCGCGTAGCCGCCCGCCGTGCCGAACGGCTCGAGCGAACGCGCGTCACTCGGGTGGCCGCGCAGCAGCACAAACTCCATCTCGAAGCCCGCCAGCATGGTGAGGTCGTGCGCGGCCAGCAGCTGCACGGCGCGACACAGCCGCTGGCGCGGGCAGAACAGCCACGGCTGGCCGTTGCGCTCGTGCAGGTGCGCCACGCAAAGGCTGTGGTTGGCGTGCGTGGGCCACGCAATCACGCGCGGCGCCGGCAGCTGCGGCGCGCTGTGGTGCGGCGGCGCCGCGTGCGTGTACGGCGAGTAGCGCAGCATGTACACCTCGCCCACCGCGCTTAGCGGCGCGTGCGGCGGCAGCGAACCCTCCGCCGTGAGTAGCAGCCCGCCCTTGACGAAGAGCGCGTTGGGCGCGCCGCGCGAGCGCGCGCAGTACGGCACCAGCTTGGTGCGGCGGATGGCGCTGTAGTCCACCAGCACGATGCGCAGCAGCCGCACGGCCTGCATGGGCGCGGCGCGCGGCGCCACCACGCCGCCGCCGCCGCCGCCGCCGCCGCCGCCGTCGCCGCCGTCATCATCGTCGCCACCGCGCTCGCCGTTGGCGGCCATCGCGGACAGCGTTCGCTATCAACAGGCGCCAATGAGCGCACTCACGCTGCAAGACGCGCCGCGACGGCCAGATCATGATGATGATCATGGGCCGCTCGCTCGCGCCACAGCGGGGTACGCTGCCGCGCCACGTGGCCGCGCGAGCCACGCGGCCACGCGCCGCGGCCACGCGCCGCGGCGCGCATGTGTTGGCGCGCCGCACACGCGCGACATGAACGACCAACCACACACGCGCACTATCTAACGCGCCGAACGGCGCGCCGGTGGCACGTTGCGTTTTGCGCGCGCCGCCGCGTCGCTCTCGCTGGCGCTTTGCTTTGAACGCCGTCGCGCGCGCCCAGCCCCCCCCCCCCACCCGCCTCGCCGCGTGTGTGTGCCGTCGTCTGCGTCGTGCTGCGTGTGCGTCGCTACTGCGCGCCGCTTTTTTCCGCGCCGCTCCGCCTTGTCTGCCGTTGCGCCGCCGCTGTGCCGCCTGTTGGCTGAATTGGCTTGTTTTGGTTTTTTGTCGCGTTCTACGCCCCACTGCTGCTGCTGCTGCCGCTGCCGCGCCGCCCCTCCACCTGTCCCTTTTGCTGCCCTTCCCTTCCCTTCCATTCCCCCCCACCCCTCTCCCACTTTTCTTCTGCTGTGTGCTTTCGTGTCGCCGCCGCCCGCCCCCTCCCCCGTCCCCATTCGTTGCCGTCGCTTGCCGTTGTCGCGTCGCGCCCGTCCGTAGCCCAGCTTGCGTAGCTTGCGCGCGCGCGCGCCGCTACACCCCCGTCCTTCTCCCGTTTTTCGTGTGCAAGCGCCCAACGCTCCCGTCGTCTCCACCCGCTCCACCCCGCTCGTTTGCGTCGCCGTCAAAGCCGTCATGTCCGGCGTGGCCACGCTCAAACTACGCGGCGCAAAGCGCCACTTCGACGAGATGTCGGTCGACCTTCCGCCGCAATCGTGCTCGCCGTCGCGCTTTGTAATTCGTCCGCCGCCGTTGAAGCGTGGTCGATGTTCGCCGGCCTCCTTCACTTCGCCGTCTAGACCGCTTAAGACTCATCATCATCATCAACATCAACATCATGCCTTACCGTCTGTTTCGTCCACACAACCTGTTGTCTCCTCTTCGTCCTCTTCGTCGCCCTCTTCCACTGCACCCCCTTCGTCGTCGTCTGTTTCCAGAGAAAAACTCTCCGATCAAGAACTGGCCGCTTTGGCCAAGCATGTGCCGAAGCGACTGAAGAAGGTGGTGGATAAATTGGCAAACGGTCAGATTGCTCTGTCGGAGACGCTGTTTACGGTGCATGATCTGCGCGATATTTGTCGCTCCGTGCTGTCCGAGAAGGAGGCTACCATGAACAATGAGTTTAGAAACATTCTCAACGACAGGTTGGCCGAACAGTTTCGTGACTTTACCAAGTTTAATGAAGATTATGTCACTCGGCAGTTCAGGGGAAAGGACTACACCTATCTCAGCTAAGATTGTTTACTTGCATTTTGTTGTGCAGTAAATTCGTTTTGTCGAGTGTTTTGTTATTCTCTTATTGATGTTGTTTGTTGTTTGTTCTCGTCTTTCTCGTTCTTGTTGCAATAAAAGTTACTACCACAAACCACAACCTTGTGATCAAATACCACGGCCCGAGTCACACGCACAGCAGCAACAGCATCACCTGCGTCCCATCACACTTCATTTTTGGAGCCATGGTTGCTGTCAGTTGCCCGTCGCTTCCATCGCATTGGACACTTGCTTGTGGACGTTTAAAGTATCACTTCAGCCAGGCTTGTCATTCACTCCGTTTGGAATCACGCTTTACTGTTGCGCAGGTCGAGAACAAGCGCTTTTTCGGAGCAACTGGTTATGGAGCATCGTCCGCCACCCATACGTAATGGTTTTGTGACGGCCGCGGCATCATGCCGCAGTTAATTCCATGCTACCAGTACCTTTACCAGGCCGCAGACGTGCCTTCTTCTGATGCGCATACATGCAAATCGTCGCAGCTCGGAACAACATTAGCTACTTGTTTTGTGTCTTTGGCGGCATGCCGTCAGAAACGTACGCTGCCCCGGTGTCGCGCCTTTCGCGCTTGGACCCGAAAGCGCCAACTTTTTTTCGGGCAGCTGAATTGGAGATGTGGTGCGATTGTTTTGGTACTGAAACGACGCTACGCACGCGGGGCTGTTATTGGAAAAAGGTATCTGTTAGGTGACGGGGCCATTTCTCTTGTTGTAGGCACGAAGGTAAAGGGTTAGCGTTCAGCTAGCGTTAACCCTTTTTAACTTTTCTTCAACCGATTCCCCTTTCACGGTGACTTGAATTGTCGCTGCAAGCGGAAGCAATTTCGCGCGTTTACAGAACGCACGGCACACTTTGGACTTGCGGAGCTGGGAGGGCGATGAGCCGAATCTGAAGCCTATGAGACATCACAGCTGTGCCACGTGGGTACGATACACCCCCATATCTACTACGTGTATACAGACCAGCCCGTATTGTAACTTTAGATAGGGCACGGATACATCGCTATCTCCTGTCTTGTATCGTAGCAACAACTCCTGACCTACATACGAAGGTATCTACAGCGCGA
The DNA here is from genome assembly GCA_030374805.1 of Gracilaria gracilis. Taxonomy (NCBI): domain Eukaryota; phylum Rhodophyta; class Florideophyceae; order Gracilariales; family Gracilariaceae; genus Gracilaria; species Gracilaria gracilis. Next base: position 322,908 of record JARGSG010000047.1, on the reverse strand, counting down.
CAACGGTAGCGTTGTTAAGGTTAAAACGCTACCCAAACGAAATCAGCAAGCACTTCGTCACCGCTCACCGCCCCCCCTCCCCCACCCGCTCCGTCTATTTCCACCCTTCATAAGCACTCTACTTTTTCACTCCCCTCCCGCTCTCTTCATGCAAAACATGACGGGAGTGCTGCGAAATCGTACTGATGATCATTACCCACACCCACCCGAGTTAGGCAAGGAGCTGCAAGGCCGCGAAATCCTCATGTGCTGGAAGGATGCCACCTGGTACGAAGCCGTCATTATAAACTATTCCCCCGAAACAAAGTGTCATACTATTGTGTACCGAGCCGATGACACGTTGGAAACCGTTTCTCTTGACAAATGCCGCTGGATTCTACTTCCAAGAAAAACCAGAGACCAAGGCAGGCCCATATTAGATGGCGCAATAATTGACTTTAAACACCCCACAGACCATATAAACTACCAGGCCGTTGTTTACGATGACTCACACACCGGACATAAGCTCAAGATTGCCTATCTTAGTGAGAACTCCACCGATGTGTTGAGGGGCCAAGGCTGGAGAATCGTTCGTCAATCTCCTTGCCAATTGCCGTCATGCGACACTGATGACGATATTCACCTTGTGCATGATCCTGATTTGCAGTCCAGCGATTCGCCACCACCCTCCCCACCACGCCCAAAGCGAAGGCCCCGGCGACTGTAGAAAGAGCCATCGCGTCATCTACCCTTGGTGTTTTGTGCCTGTTTGTCATCTGCATGCTTTTAGTAAACGTACAGCAACGTCATCATCGAGAACAATCATCTCATTCCTGCAACTCCGCTTTCGCCTCAACTTGATCATCATGGCCTTCTTCTGGCTTGAGCTGTTGTTCCGGAGAATGATGCACCTCTGGCGGCGGAGAACTGGCTGCCGCCAGCTTTCGTTTCACCGCCAAGTAACTCACGCCACATCCACCGACGGCCGCAATCGACAAGGGACCTCTCAGCCGCAGGTACCAGGGCGGCGTACTTGCTGGCACACGGAATCGAACATAATCGTATGCATAAGCTGCACAAAAACTGGTTGTCAGCAACGCAAGACCCTCCGCAGGCTGCATCAAGGCCGCTGCCCACCCGACCAGCGACGGAGTGACGCCGTACACAAAGTCCGCATTTCTCGGCGACGAAGCGACGTTGACGGATCGTAACGCGACGCCCCAATGAACGGCGCCGAGAAAGCTAAGGATGGAACAGCCGTACAGCTGCGTTGCGCGCGCGAAGAGCGTGGGATCGGGCACTATTGTGGATGCAAGTGCCCCTGTTACGAACGGAATGGTGCCTCCGTAACCCAGATACTGGACAATTGTTGGTGGTGTGGTTTGTCTCATTAGGCTGTCTGTCGGTTGAGAGGGGGTGGTACTCGGCGATGTGCTCGCAGCTCTAATGGCTTGGATTGGCGCGCGAATCGAAGCGCGGCCTTGCACAACGGCTGACGTGAAACGGTTTATGAGATGCATAGCGACGATGACAACAGCTTTGCGATGGCGAGGAGTCGCGGCGTTGAGATCGGCGTGTCCCGGCGGTATCTACCGTTGTACCGTTGGTAAATGCGAGCGGATATGGCGGTACAGGTACCGTCGGTACCGTTGGTATATATAGATAGCGGTTCGGCGGCAGAGTAACTTCAGACCGCGGCGATCGCGTGGCTGCCGTGTTGTTTGTGAGACGAGGTGGCACGATTGGTTTGTGACTCCGTCACGTGTAGGTGTAGCTCTGGTCTCGTCACGCCGGCTTTGTCACACACGCTGCGTTGTCGATGCGCTTTGAAAATCGCCTTGCGGGTTCATCATCATCATGAGCCGATGGGAAGCATCATGCTGCTTATCTCCAAGCGTAGCAGCGCGCAACCGTAAGACTGAACGCGCCCGTGTGCACTTCAGTTGTTCTGTATCCGTTTGCTTCATGCATTCACATCAATCATCGCCCACTATGCGTCAAGAATCACCTCAACCATGATCGCAAACCTGTCGCTGTACCACGATGCTCCGCATCCTCAAACCATCCACCAAATCATACTACACGACCACATCGTATCGCTGCGAAAGCTGCTGCGCACGCGTCCCGCGGGAATCCTTCTCGTCGGTAGTTATCAAGCGCGAAACAGTCTAATTCACCAAGTGCTCCCCGAAATACGGAGCTTCTCATGTGGACTATATCCCATCAGAGCAGCGCCCAAATTGCCCCCATCCAAGCCCATCTGCCTGGATGATGTCGACACCCCGTGTGACAGAGCTGAAGTGGAGGCGGCTTTGAAAGGCCTGTTTACTCGTGGCCAAAACGTACCCATCATAGGTCTCGCCGAATCTGAGCACAATGTATCCAAATCTCTGCTGAGGGTGGGGCGCTTTGAGAAAGTTCTTACCATCACCACTGCGCCCCCGCATACGAGGCAGCGTGCATGGAAACGCTTTCTTCTTTCTCTCGTTGCCGACGATCCAAAATTTCACTTTCCCAGCGACGCTCATAACGTTCTCGCAGCAAACTCTCCCGGTTTTGATTTGTCCGACTTTGCTCGAGTCATCAATGCTTTCTTTGCGTCCTCCTTAGCCACAGCCGCCGTTAACCACAGTCGCTTCTCGTATGACGTACTGCGCCACATTGTAGCATCATATTCGCCGATGCAAGCAAGCGCTGATCTCATGTTCATCTCCGCAAGCTTGACAACGCAAGAACACTCCGCCACGGGCTGGGGTTCTCACGCCGGCTATACCGCTGTGAAGAAACAGCTCATGCGCTTATGCGAATGGCCCTTCATACATCAGCAAACATTCACACGCCTGGGAGTGCGGCCTCCAAGAGGAGTGTTGCTTTACGGACCGCATGGCGTCGGTAAGACGCTTCTTGCCGAGTCGCTGCTGCGCAGATTGACAAGCGTGAACAGCATTCGCATCAGTGCCACAGAAGTTTTTTCAAAGTATCTAGGAGAATCTGAAGCTCGTGTTCGACGTCTGTTTGCACGAGCCAGGATGCTGAGTCCGTGTGTCGTGTTCATTGATGATATCGATGCGGTAGGGAAAAGGGGCGATGAGGAATCGAGCGGCGTTGAAGGTCGGGTTGTTGCATCATTGCTCACCGAACTCGATGGGGTCCATGGTGAGGACGTGTTTGTTCTGGCCTGTGCGGCGGACCTGATGAGCCTAGATCCTGCAATGGTGCGCCCTGGACGAATTGATAACACAATCAAGATTGAGCTACCAGACAAAGAGAACCGAAAATGTATACTAGAAACGGTCCTCAAGGACATCGCGGTCAGCTACGAAGAAGGAGAGGGCGCTCTAATTGAATGGCTAGTTGGCCAAACAAAGGGAATGACAGGAGCTGAACTGGTTTCCCTTTGTAATGAAGCTGGTATGATTGCCATTGAGGAAGAAGGAACAGAAACGGAATGCGTATGCGCGAGACATTTTCATGAGGCAATGGCGCAAAACGCTCAATTGGAAGCGTTTTCGAATATGGTCGAAACGGGATGAACGCACAGTAGATAGCATTTATCAAAACAAAAGTTAGGTCCTCGCTCTGACGCTAGAGTGCGACAGCGGGCGCGGAGTGGTTCGGCGCAAGTGAGTTAGGCTGCCTGAGCATTGTCATCCTAGAGTACTTGACGGCAATGTATCGCACAAAATCTCTCCAAACAAGCTCAAAGTAGGTGGATGTCTGACAAGCTTTGGAGGCTTTCTGTAATTCCGCATAGACACGTCTAGAACTAAGGCATCCGAACGAAAGCCATGGAGATATACGGCATGAGAAGTCGGAACCAAGATGTTCCGCTATAGATCGTTCGCGCGGGGGGTTCTTGCCATCCTCAATGATTTGCGCAAGTTTTGACAATGCCTCGCGTTCTCCGCCCTGAAAGAAGTGGTCGCCATGCACCTTAGGCGGCGGCAAGAGTCCAAGGTCTTTCAAGGTTGGGATGCGACCAGCATCTATGGGCGGAAAAGAGGGCAGCTGATCCGGGGCTTGAAGTGGCTCTCTTATGACGCAAGACGTCTGTACGGCTTCGCGGAAGACGACGTATGAGTCTGGAATGTGGTCAATGGGGAAAGGAAGATCCGATACGTGGTAAAGGTAGTTTGAAAAGAGAGAACAGAAAGTAACGCCGGACGGTTGAAGCGCTTTTTCCACTTTGTGCTCCAGACGGGTGTCACCAAGTGCTCCTTCCTTGTGGCATACTACTGTGGAGGCTTTGAGTTGACGTGCCAGACGAGGCAAAACGTTCTCCGGGCGGCCACATGCCACGAGCAAGTTGGAACCTCGCTTGATGAGCGACTCCCTGAGGTTATTGACGGACTGAACAAGGAAATTGGCTCGATGACGTCCCGTCTTTTCGAAGCCAAAGGTGGTCTTTCCGTAGCAACGCGGATCAAAAATGTACAGGGGCGTGACGGAGCCACCACGACATTCGTCCAAAGCATGCGAAAGCGCCGGATGGTCGTGCAAACGAAGATCAAGCCGAAACCAAACGATCACGTTAGAGGGCGGCGGAGCGGCAGGCGGCGGAAACAAGGGCCTGCTAAGTAGCGACTGCGACGAGACAGGCAGCGCATCGGGAGTGACGGAAGAAGTTCGGGCGGGGTGTGGACGCGCAGCACTTATCGAAAGCGTGCTAAGGGGCGGTAGAGAAGCCGGTGCGGGCGGAAACGACGACCGCGATGAGCGCGCGGGGTTCGCGAGGCTGGGCTGCGAGACGTAGCTGGCACGCCTCATCTGGGCACGACGGCGGTGGCGCGTATCGAGCGAATGCGACGGCGGCGGATGGCGGCGAGATTGCGTTGGAGGCGCGACTGCGCACAAGTGTGCTGAGCTCGGAGGGCGACGCGTGTGGCATGTGTGCGCGCGGCGGCGCATGCGATGGCACTTTTTTGTTTTTTTTCATGGTCATCACACAGCTCTGAATTGCTACCTTCGTATGATGATACCAAGGGTAACTTTACGGTTAACTTCGCTTTCGTCATGAGGGCCAGTCTCTCGGCGCGCGCTGCTCGTCGGTGACGCGCACCCCGTTGAGCGCCATGTCCGTCAACGCCTTCACCCCCAGCGTGCCGCTGCGTGCGTTCCATACGCGCGCGCGTCTGGCGCCTGCCTTGTCGCCCCGCATCTTGCCCAAGCCGTACGTGAGCCGTGCGCGCGTCTGCCGTGTGCAGCCTCGCGCCGCCGCGCCGTCGCACACCTCACACACAACCGCCGCCGTGCAAGACACCTCTGCGCATCGCTTGACGCCCGCTGCTCGCGCGCGTACGCTTGTTAACGTGTGCAACACCGGCACGTTGTGCACGGCCAGTCACAGACATGATGGTGCTCCGTTTGGCAGCCATGTCGACTATGTCTTGGACGCTGACGGTCGCCCGATTTTCCTGCTGGCAAATGGAGCCGCTCACACCAAGAATTTGGGCTTGGACAAGCGCTGTTCTTTGTTTGTACAGCCGCCTTCCGACTTTGGACAGGATGCGTGTCGCGTCACTCTGGTTGGCCATATCGCGCCTTTGCCAGAGGAGCAATTGGACGCCTCGCGTGATGCATATATTCATGTTCACTCTCATGCCGCCGATGCGTTGCAGTATCCAGACCTTTTCAAGTTCTATACAATCAATCTGCACGATGTTTTCTTCGTGGCTGGATATGGAGTGCAGTCACTTTGGGTCGATGTCAACGAATTTTGTGACGCAGAAGCAGACCCCTTGGCACATGACGCGCCCGCCATCGTCAGAAATCTCAACGAAACCAAGAAAGATGATTTGAGACGCTTGTGTAAGGTCTTTCTGGGAGATCCCGACCCCAAGGTGTGCAAAATGGCTGCGCTGGATAGACTTGGCTTCGACATGCGTGTCAAGGATTCCAGTGGCGCGTATAGGGAATATCGTGTCGCGTTCAGGGAGGTGGTATCAAATCGCTTTGACGTTCAAAGCGCTCTTATTAAGGCGTTCCAGGAGGCTTGGGAAAAAGAAAATGGATATGATGAGACATGGGCGGGAGAAGACATGCGTCCTACATTGCTTTACTATGCGACGCCTTTGGAAGCATCGTAAAACACTACAGGTACCTTCTCACCTGCAACGATTCTACAAGTACGCGTTGGTTTTTTTTACGCGTCATGCCCAAGCCTAGAAGCTCATCACTTGCCGTTTAGCGCTGCAACACTTTAATAGAAAGAATCGTGTTCCACAAGGGTAATGCGTTTCTGCTTCCCAACCAAAAGGACGCGATAGATACAAAACGTTTGTTTTTCTACTTCCTTTTTCCTGAGATGGCGGAAGCTTATACAGAGTATCCTGTGCATGTGTTAAGAGTTTTCTTCTCTCGTCGTACAGCCAAAAGGGGCTGCCCTGATCTGCCCTGGCCTGCATGAACATTACCTATTTCATTGCGCAGATTCGCTTACTCAAATTGTCCAGGTTGATGTTCTCCAGTTCTATTAGAAACCATCTTGTGAAAATCTCTTCACCCCTTCGTGATTCTTGGAGCACTCTCTCGATAGACCACCATTCGATCTCACACACCTCTTTTTGGTCAACAACAGGTTTACCATGCACATTCTCATCGTACAGTGCGGCAAATAACGTCGTAAACATGTGGTCAGTTACCCCGGCCTCTACGTACGATTGTTCTGAAAGGTACGGAGAGCGAACTGAAACAAGTTCAGGCGTTGCAAAAGTTAGGTTTAACTCCTCGGCTAGACCGCGAATAGTGGCGGTAGCAAAGTCCTCACCCAATGAGAGATGCTCCGCGACAGATACATCCCATAAACCAGCACCCACTTTCTTATGTTGTGATCGTCGCTGAAGAAGAACTTCAGGAGATCCCGACTGCGAATCGACGTTGCGAAAGAGGAGAATATGCGTGGATCGGTGGAGAAGGCCCTTTTCGTGACATTGTTTACGAGAAGCGACGCCGACGGGTTGATTCTGTTCGTCGACGACGTCGAATAGTTCGTCAGCTTGATCAGCGATAACGGAAGCAGTGGGTTGAGAAATAACCGCAGGATTGGCACTCATTTCGATCGAGCGCAAGATAGAAAGTACGACGAGACCACAAGCTTTTGACCTCCGACAAATTTGAATGAGACCAAGCTACAGTAGATAGATACTGTTCCTGAAAACGTGAATTACGAATTCGGACATGTGTTTCCTTCTTCATCATCTCAACTGGGGATTCCCAAGTTGGGAGGCAATGACACAATTTGCAGATACGCTGAAGAGTGCATATTGTGCTCCTTCTTTCTCCCAAGCCCCCGTCGCTCTGCATGCGGTGATAACCTTTCAACTCATCATGACAAGTACTATTCGTATGTTGACACTGCACAAAAAGAACGTTCACTATATATCTTCTTCTTCTTCTTCTTTATTATGGTCAGCTGTCCCTGATTTCAAGACAACAGTAGTTCTATCTAAAGATTCTCTAAAGATAGTTCTCTCTCTTAAAGAAGGCTAAAAACCGTAATGGCCATTGCTTAATCATTTCTATCAGCGACTCGTCTTTTCTTTCTCTAAATTTTGCCTCCGTAGGAGTCCCGGTTGCTTACTCGTTTCGCTCCCTCCGGCGCTACACGGAGTTAAGGAGACAGGCACACCGCGGGAAGGGGAGTAGCTGGTGCCCATATCTATATATGTAGTCTATCTCCCTCTGAACTGAAGTGCAGTGATCTCACAGTCCACTGCCTTAGGCTTGTCGAATCCAGTCTATAAACAACATTGAAGAAGAAGTTTTATTGATATGCAAGAAAACGTGTTCTTAAGAGGTAAACGTCTTCCGTTGATACATCCTGTCCTAGCCATGATTCATGGCCCATGAAGTCATTATCTCAACAAGTGACGTCAAGCAACGAAATGCTATAGACGCCGAGGCTTACCAAACGCTGGGTAACGATTACTAGTTCTTTACCCCATCCTAGCGGTAAGATGTGCAGAAGTAGCGTCGAGAATGCTGCACACATGGCCGACATGGATACTGATTGCACTCCAGTTGTTGCTACAGAACAATAAGCTGCGTGAGCAATTGAAGAAAGCCCAAAACTGTTTCGAAACGAATCAAGAAGAGAGACTTGGAACGCTTTGAGTACAGCAACTACTGCAGCAACCGCAATGTAGGCCACGCAGAATAGAAACGTTCAGAGTGTGAGCCTCAGAGGTGAAGCTGAAGTTGTTTTTTCTTCTTTGTTATGTTCGCGCATGTTGATTGCTCGTGGCGCGAGAGGTTTTCGACCAACTGTCTACAAAGCCACAAGGTAAACTTACTTGTTCGTTAGAGGGCCAAGTTTTCTAACAATTCTCTGTTGGACACACTGTTTGTACCGCTCGGGACAGGTACAAGTTGCATTGTACCGTACAACGTTACATGTACCGTTGGTGAAGAAAGTGTGGTCTGCAAGTGCCGCACGGGAGAATGGAATGACTTTGATCATTATACTGTATATATACTCACAATGAGATGTCTAATCCGCGTTGCGGATCACGCCTTGTAGACGCGTTATGTTATCTACCACTCCCCGAAATCGACGAGGACGCGTTAAAGACACACGGTACTACTGTCTCGGGACGCTGAGTTTCGCAGGGGAAAAGGTATTCGTCAGCGGTAAGGTTGTGACAAGTCTCGATGTTGCGGCCGGCAGCAACGCCGTTTTGGAGAAACCAATGAGAATAAATGTCTGTGTCCCACGTGCTCATCACTGACGCTGACGCATGATGACCGCCTCTGCTCTTCTCGTCCTCTCAAAACTGTTGCAATTGAGCACAGTCGCCGTTTTAAGTTTGCCAGCTCAAGTCACGTGCGACGCAAGGACAGTATCGCTTGAGCGGCCGGCCACGCGTGACACATTCGCACGATGCTTTCGGTGAGTTACGTGTGAGCACGTAAGGTCCAGGTTAACGCTGTCGTCACAACCAAGTCAAACGTTCGAAGGTTCCGCGACCGCAACCCCAAGTAAAGTTTAGATAGGCTGCTGTTATGGATAGCTTCTTCAAAACTCAGTCAGTTGAACTTGGATCCGACAGACGTCAGCATTTGTTCACAGCCTTGTTGGTTTACGCCACGACTTCATCTCAGTAGCACTTCTTCCACGCTCAGAATGCCCTCGTCTCTCAGATTCATATCAGGATATATGCTCAGCGTGCCATATCAACTTGCATGAAATGCACGTAACTTAAGTCAGCCTATCTCTCTATATAAGTTGCAACCAGCTTAGCGGCAAGAGCGCACCCACTTAGTCTCCCCATCCAACCTTCCAGCTGAATAAACTTGGTCAACCACCTTTTCACGTTCAACATCCCCGTCAGGTTTGCTCCACGCCTCCAACATGCCTGGTCAAGTAACCACCCCGTCAAAACGTCTCTGCGTCTTTTCAGACGGCACATGGAACAGGTAAGTTTGTGCCATATTCCACTTCACCTGGTAGAACAACCAGTTTGATTCATTTGAAACATTCATTCTAATATTCTCGTAGTCCAGAGCTAGAGACCCTCACAAACATATGCACCTTAGCACGCTCATTGTCATACAAGTGTTCAGAAGGCATCTCACAAGTCTGTTATTATGACCAAGGAATTGGTACCGAAGGTGGTACCGTGGATCGTTTTCGCGGTGGCGCATTCGGCGAAGGTATTGATCTAAATATTCAACAGTTGTACACCTTTCTGGCCATGAACTATGAAGAAGGTGATGAAATATACATGTTTGGTTACTCACGCGGCGCTTATACTGTGCGTTCGCTTGCTGGTATGATACACGAATCAGGCCTTGTTTACCGAGAGAACCTTGACTATGTTCAAGAGGCATACGATTTGTATCGCGACAATCAAGACGTCAACTCTGCTGATGCTGTAGACTTCAGGAACAAGTACTCGAGGAGAGTTCCAATCAAACTACTGCTTTGCTTTGATACCGTTGGATCTTTGGGATTTCCTGATGGTCTGCCGTTCCCGTTATCTATGCTTGCAGATGATGATCGATACCGTTTTCATAATACCGAACTCAGTGATCTTGTAGAAAACGCTATTCATGTGTTGAGTATTGACGAAGACAGGAAGTCGTTTTCTCCTACTTTTATGAAACCAAGCCCCCATAGAGGTCCGAATCAGGTGACCGAGGTATTCATGCCGGGATCGCATGGCGGAGTTGGTGGTGGAAGCTCAGCTGAGCTCAAGCTGTCAAAGAATGCCCTCCGGTTTGTGTTGGACGAGATGAAGAGAAGAGAACTCGGGGTTGAGTTCAGTAGTGGGGACTTGCTTCCGAAAGCATACACCTATGACATCCCACCTTTACCAGAACGGGCTTTATTCGGAAGGTACAATATCATCAAGACCATTTCTGGCGGGGAGAACGTTCGTGACATTGGCAGTGTGGATCGACTTCATGAAACTGCTGTCCGCAGGTATCGCATGTTTGAAGATTGGAGACCAAAGGCAATGAATCCTCTCAAGGACGTTTTGCTGAGTCTTGTGGAAAGTTCGTAGAGCGAAACTGCGAAAAGGACAGGCATTCTTCAGTTCTACGCGTTTCAACATTTTAGATGATAAGAGTGGATTACATATGGCATCGAGAGCGGTTCTCGGCCGTCAGAGAAGTTCTCTGAGAGAACCCTTTACAAATATCTGAGTAAACGTCTCCCCTTCTAACTTCTTAAATTGAACGACAGCGGCGTGCGAGACATGCAAATGATCTCGGGGACAACCCAGATACACTGCGGTGAAGAAGGACGTGGAGCACGTGCTGTTTCGATGCCCCTTGACCAACGCGGCGCGTCGCAATGAGTTGCCAACCGTGCAAGAGAGGAAAGATATGTCGCTAGTAGAGATGATAAGACAATGGCCGCTGAAGTTTTTGGCCTTTTTTAAGAGAGAGGATTACCTGTAGGGTAATTCTCCTGCCGTCTCGGAATCAGGGGCGACAGGCCATAATAAAGAAGAAAGAAGAAGAACCCAGATACAGTTTTCGTATGGCCTTCGGCGACTGAGTCGAAGTTCATCGTAGCGTAGTGTAGGAGGGACAGTTCACAAGCAGTATTGGCACAAGGGGTCTACCCGGGAGCTGGAGGGGAGCTCCTGGGTTAATCACGTGCCTTTATATAAGGATACTGGGGCGACCGTTCGGCTAACTATGACGTATAACTACGGATAACTACGGATAAAAGTAACACCAAGTTGTACGTCATGGGAAGCTAGGGAGAAGACACCAACAACAGTATCTACCGAAGGGGGTAGATACAGTAGATCCAGTAAATTATGGACTGGAATTCCGCCTTCGGGAAAATAACTCGCCCTCGGGATCAAAATTTCCCTCGTAGCCCATGCGATAACCCTTACAAAGAATATAACCGTTGACTTGGCTAATGCACTGTTTTTAAACACACTTCTCAGTTTTGACCTAGATAAAAAGAAAACACCCCCAGTCGGCCGGCGGCTACGGCTTGAGCATAACTATAACTAACACTACAAGGGTAACTGCTCTCAAGTTGGTCTATCGTTCATCTTGCATGAAACTTTTCTTTCTGGTCTTACAGGTTTTATGGCATGATGAAGAACAGCAAACCAGATCCTACCCCTAAAGAGCTGGTAGTTGTCCTCACGCAACTGCTCAGGGAGGAAACCAAGACTTTCTGTCCCAAGTCCGGAAAGCTTTCCACAAAGACTTATCTTGTGCACAAATGCCCGGGCCAATTCTGTACGGACAATAACTCTGAGATTCGGTTTGAGAAAGGAACAGGATACAATAACCCTTTTCGACATCTTAAATCCTGTTTAGCTAATGGAAATGTGTCCGAGTTGCATTCAATGTATTATGCAAACCTCAAGGCCAAACAGGAAGCGAAGAGCGAAGCATTCAAGCTATTTGCACCACAAAAGCAGCCACGATTCGAAGCTCTGTATGATTACATTCGAGTTGTAATTCTCAACTGTTTACCACTTGGAATTGTCGAAGATGCACGCTTTCGGTCCTTCTCTAAGCACGAAGAAGCGTTTTCCGAAAAAACTGTTCGAAAAGTATTGACGAAGTTGAAAGAACTTGTGGAAAAAAAGATTGCAGAAGAACTACAAGCAGCACGAAGAGGCTCTATCTTGCACGGCTGTTGGCCACGCGGAGTTGTACATTATCTGGGTTTGTTTGCGTCCTACATCAAGGAATCGCATGATATCGTGAATGGTACTGCACAACATTCCGCGCGCAAAGAGATGGCTTTGCTTTCGTGCTCTCCAATCGCTACATATGATTCGGAGATTACAGAGCAGCCCTTAGAAGATGAGGGTATCACTTTTTCGGCTGAAATCCGTGCACAACATATTATGTCTGTGTTCCGATTCTACGGCATTGCCTTTTCTTCATGGGCGGTCTGTCAGACGGCGGAAAACTGCAAGATTAACAGAAAGGTCGCCCTACTGCTTGGAATTCCCCATGTAGCTTGTAAGAGTCATTTACTAAACCTAGAAGTTAATCAAATGACCGGGAACTCTGCTGATCTTAAACGCACATTAGATATGGTGCACGACACAATGGTATATTGCAAGCAAAGCTTGGGTAATACGGCAATCTTGAGAACCATTGTTGCATTCCAGCCCATTCTGCATAACCCAACGAGATGGTCTGGAAAGTGTTTCATGCTGCAATGGTTCCTTCACGTTCGTGACAAGCTCCTGGAAGAGCCCAGCTTGGACTCTGTTGTAAACAGTAGTCCATTGTTCAAGACAAAAGTGGAAAGATATTGCAAGCATCTGTTCGAAATTGACTACGCCACAAAGCACTTGGAAACCTCTAAACTGTCGTTGGGAGAATGCCAGGAAGTTCTTAATATGCTGATCGATGAAATAGACGCTGGTTTTGATGACCCAACATCTCCTTTTCATCGATGTTACTTGAAGAGCAAGTATATTGCGGTTGATGCTTGTATATTGGTGAACTCCTGCTTTGAAACTGGAGTTTGCAAGATACAGCGCGGAGAACTTGCATTGCTGACTGAACAAGAAAAAGAAGCTTGCGCCCACTTGGTAGTCGAACATAGGTTTGTTCCCGTTGAGAATGATTCAGATGAGTTTTCTCCAGGGAGTTATATTCATCGATTTGAGAAGCGAAAGCGTACATGGGCAATAAGTAATGACTATAAGAACTGTGATTTTATTCTTGGCTCTGTTGCTGAGGTTGAAAGGCTGCGGTCCACTGCAGACACTATATTGAACTGTAACCCAATGGAGATGGATGCGCTCGTATTTGAGTCATTCGTATTTCTGAAGGTGAATGAAAGATTCTGGGACATGCAAATGGTGCAACAGGCTTATGATGCAGTAAGATGAAGGTTTAATGTTGCTGTGGACAAAGGGTTTGCCCATGTTTCTCAGTATTGAGTATTCATGAACGCTTGGCATAGACTTGCAAATGTTAGCTTGCATTAGTATTGTGTAGCTGCGGCTTTAGGAGTAGACGATTGCGCTGCGACTCGAGTGACGAGAGAAAACGGTTGGAATTGCTGAATACTATGTGAGAACTGATGAGACAACACTGGCGAAAACGTCGAAGACGCGAGTGCTGAAACGGCGGCTGAAGGCAGACGGGATTGCTGAGATACTCTACAGCTCTGAGGAATAGGAGGCATTCGTCTCCCCAGGCTGCTCCCCGATCAGAACAGGCGAATGCAAACGGGAATGGACCAGGATTAACTCTGTTACCCCCGCAAGATAGCCAGCCTCCTATGGCGTGCGACAAGTACAGGTCGCAATGCTGCTCGTGATTTGTGGGCAGGGGGAGTGGATCGAACCACCACTAGCCGACAGAGCTATTGAGATTTGGACCAAGAACTGGGCTGCGAAAGCGCGAGGTATTCGATGCGATTGTGGAGGGCAAATTCAAACACTTGGAGCTTCAGGATGCCACGAGGGGCCCAAACGGTTTCGAACAAAGGGATGGAAAATGAGCATCTAAGGCGTGTTAAAGCTGGCGACAGCATGGCGATTAGTGATCATCAATCGTCAGTCATGATAAGGAAGCTGATTGTGAAAGGAGATGTGCTGACCTTGATCGCCAAACACGGAATGGTTGTGACAAAAGCGTGCATGCGATGGTCATGCCGTTGATTTGGAGGTGTAGGTATCATACGCAGCGTCAGGGTCGAATGCAAAGCGTTTGGCGGGTAGATTTTAGAAGGGCAGCAGTTGTGCTTATGAGGCTGAAGGGAATACCAAGGACGAGCGTTTCCGAAACAATCGCAGGGATTTAGAAGGTAAAGTAGAGCTACAGTACTGTACTACAGTAACTCTGAACTGTAGAGGTTGGTGAGAGAGCCATCTTGGCAAGTTTTTGGATAAAGCGGTGAGTCACCGCCGGTGACTGATGCGGTTGAGCACATTGGTGCGTAGCGCCACTCACAAGTTGTAATTTTGATGGTGGGGGGGATAATGTGTGGCCAAAAGGTTAAACGCTACAGGTGCCTTTGTAGCAGCTGTGTCTACGTGGAGAACAGGCAGAAGTTGGATTACTGTATATGTACGCAGAAATGGGGACCAGCTAGATATGCGTGACGATAACGATGCAAACGTTGATGATGTGTTCAAGCCAAGGAACGACAGCAAGTTTTGCATTGCTTCAAAAGCAATATAGATCGCAAGCTCAACGTCTGGCTGCAGTACGAGCAGGAGAGGTGATCGGCGCAAGCCAAGTGTCAGGAGAGGCGGGCTGGCGTGCAAGAAGCGAGGAGTGAAGAAGGTATCTGACGGCGGAACTTTTACAAGTTAAGCTTAGCTTTATAGGGCGGAGACAGCAAAAAAAAAAGTGAAGGCCAGAGGCCAGAAGGGCTGCGGCGCGATGACAGCGGCGTGCGCGATACCGCGCGCGGTGTGAAGGCAGCGAGTAAAAAAATGCGGGCGCGTTTATTCGGATCAAAACGCTGTATGAGACGCACCAAACATACAGCACAGCGCGTCAAGACGGCTTGGCGGCACCGCGCGCCGCACGCGGTCGCACAAGCGCTTCCCCCCAGCCGGCAGTCACGAGACACAAACAGAAGAAACCGGCAGCGCAGCCGTCCGAAAAGCGAACAAACGCACCGCGACCAGCGCCAATAGTTAGAGCAAGCGCGCATTGCTCAGTCATCGATATTCTTGAAGCGCGTATAGCCCTTGGGAATAGCAAAGCCCTTGGCCGGCTCCGAGTAGCCGGCCGCAGTACCCGACTGCGCCGGGTGCGTACCAGTCTGCGCCTGCGCCTCGTCGTCCGACTCCACGGCGCTCCCCCCAAAGCAGCAGCCGCGCCGCTTCTTCTTCTTCTTCTTCTTCTTGTCGGGCGGCGCGCCCCCCGCCGACGCCGCCTTGCCCGCGGGCGGCGCCGGCGCGTTCACGGCGGCCACCTCGTTCGCCGCCTCCACCTTCTCCTCGCTGCGCGCAACGGGCTGCGGTGCAGCCGGCTTGGGCGCGGGCGGCGCGGGCTTGGGCGCGGGCGGCGCGGCCGGCGCGGCCGGAGGAGCGGGCGGCGCGGGCCTGGGTGCGGGCGGCGCGGCCGGCGGCGCGGGCGGTGGGGGCGGGGGCGGCGCAGCAGCTGCGGGCGGGGGCGGCGGGGGCGGCGCACTCTTCGCGGCACCACCGCCGCCGCCGCTAGTCGGGGGCGGTGGAGGCGGGGCGGCGGAGCGCTTGCCGCCACCACCGGGCAGCGGCGGCGGCGGAGGCGGTGGCGGCGGTGGCGGCGGACCCATTTGCGGCGCGACGACGGGGTTGGGCAGAGGCCGGGGGCGGCGATCGCGCGCGGAGCAGCGTGGGATGGGCGGGGGCGGGGGGAGGGGAGCACGAAGGGGAGGAAGGCGGTGAGAGAGCGGGCGAGCGAGAGCTCTTTAAAGCAGCGCGCAGTACCGTTGGTACCGTTGGTAATAAAGTAGCGGCAATGTCAGCAGCGGCTGCTGGCGGCGCGCCGTGTGCGCCGACGCGCGCGGCTGTAAGCTGCGGCGGCGGCGGCGGCGGCGCACGTGTGCGCGCGCGCAGTTTGGAGCCTCGAACACGTTGTGTTCGGTAATGCTCTGTGAAACGTGCCGCACGACGTGCGCAGCCGCCGTGGCGGCGCGCTGGTGAGCCACCAGCGCCTCACTCGTCATGCACATGCAGCGCGCGCACCTTTACGCACATACGCGAGCCGTCGCGTGTCGCTCCGCAGCCGGAGCTTGTCTCACTTCTACGTCTCGTCTCACCAGCTGCGCATCTGCGCCGCCGCGCCTCAACTACCACCGCCGCTATTGCCGCCGCTGCCGTTGCCGTCGCCGCCGCCGCCGCCGTCCTGCGCCGGCGGTGTGAACAGCTCGCCCCTCATCAAGCTCTGCATCGTCTGCTGCAGCATCTCCGGATTTCTGCTCATCATGTCCTGCATCTGCTGCAGCCCGCCGTTCTCGAACAGCTCGTCCAGCATCTCGCCCGGTACGTTGATGCCCAGCATATTCGCCATATTACTCACACCATCGCGCCCAATGCGCGACATCATCTGCTCCATATTGCCTCCATTGGCCGCCAAGATATTCTGCAGCGCGGGAATCTCCGCCGCCGCCGCCGACCCGTTCGGCGCCGCCGCGCCGCCGCCGTTGCGCGCGCGCAGCCGCTGCTCGGCGTCGTTGAGCTGTCGTTGCACGTTTTCGTTGGAACCGTCCAGCCGCAGCGCCTGTTTGAGCGCGTGCACCTCATCGGCCGTGTGACCCAACTGTCGGTACGCATGCGCCAGCCGTTCGCGCGGGCGCATGAAGGAAGCGTCCAGCTCAATGGCGGTGCGACAGTCCTTGACCGCCTCTTCGAAGCGTCTGAGCAGCATGTTTGCCGCGGCGCGATTGCTGTGATACACGGCGTTCTGCGGCCAGAGCTTGATGCTCTGGTCGTACAGATGCAGCGCCTCTTCGTAGCACTTGTCCTTAAGCTTGTGGTTACCGCTTTGTTTGAGCGCTTCCGCGCGCTGTTTGTGCGCGGCGGACGGCTCTGCCGCGCGCGCTTCGGCCGCGCTGGCGCTGGCGGGCGGCGCGGCGGATGCGGCCTTCATTCGCTTCGCGGCGCGCTTGGAGTCGTACTTTTGCCTGGCGCGCTGCACGCGGCGTTGGTACTCGGGCGAGTCTTGCTCAAGCCCCTCGAACAGCGAGGTGCTGTGCTTGAGTCGCTGCAAGAAGTGGTCAAAGCCGCCATAATCAGCGTCTGTGGCGTCTGTGGCGGCGGCGGCGGCAGTGGCGGGTGGCGGGGATCGATGGGGCGGTGCGTGCGCACGCGACGCAGCTGGTTCGGGCGCGGAGCCATTCGGCGCGCGGCCATTTGGCGCACGGGGTTGGTGCAGAAGCTGTTGGCGACCGGCTTTGAAGACGTCGACCAGCGAAAGGTGGTGCAGCGGGTAGCGCTGCCTGGTGGCGGCGTTGTGCATGTTGAGCGAATAGGCGTTGGAGATGGCGAAGATGGCTTCCTGCAGCGGGGCGCGTTCATTTCATCGCGTTGCGAGGCGGTTTGCAGGTGGTCCAGCACGGCCATCATGAGCCAGCGTTCGTCCTCCATGGATGCGGGGTGCGGGGGTACGGTGGGCGGTGGGCGTGGTGGACGTACGAACTAAGGCGCAAGGCGCTTGGTAATGACAATCGGTTGGTGATGATGTTGATGCGAAGCGAAACGGCTCTGCGTGGCCGCGCAGCCAAAGCGCTGCGGCGAAAAGCAAAGGCGATCAAAACAAGCTCTCAAAATTGAGATGATTCTAAAGCTAACCTTTCCAAGAAGAAGAATAATAATAATAAATAATAATAATAATACAGGGCCAGCTGATCGCTCTCTCACGGCGCAAACTGATGGTCGTCCAGGAGCTGCTTGTACGCCTTGGCCACATCGTACTCGTTCTCCTCCAGATAGTAGCGCACCTCGTCCTCCAGCACCGACAGCCCCTTGGCCATGAGCCGCACCAGCAGCTGGCGCACGTACGTGCGCTGCGAAGCGCGCATCGCCTCCGGCGAGTCGGCGCGCTCGTGCGCGCCGCAAAAGCGCACCACCAGAAAGTACTTGTTGGACAGCGTCACATCGCGCACCAACACGGGCGTATGCGCCGCGCTGCCGCGCCCCGTCGCTGCGCACAGCGCGCGCTCATCGCGCAGCGGCACGTAAACATGCGTGCGCGACGCCAGCTGATGCTCTGCAAACAGCGCGTTTGCGCGCAGGATGTCGTTCACCGACACGGCGTAGCGCAGCGCGAGCGCGGTGACGGACAGCGGTTGCGGCTGCGCGCCCAGCAGCACGCACACGCACAGCACACGCGCCGACGGAGCGCGCTCCAGCACGCGCAGCAGCTGCAGCCACGCGGCGGGCGGCGCGCTCGCGGGCCGCGCCAGTACGCGTAGCGTGCGCGGTAGCGCCGTGCGCGCGCGGAAGCGTACCGCGCGCACGCCGAGCAGCGTGGCCAGTCGCGCCGGCCACACGCTGCGCTGGATTAGCTGCCGCCAGCGCGAAGACGCGCTGCAAAGCGCGTGCAGCGTGGCCGACGGCACGAAGCGACAGATGTGCAGCAGCACGTCGTCGGGCAGCCGGCTCAGCGCCGGCGCGTTGGGCGCATCGCGCGCATCGCGCGCATCGCGCGCGTCGGGCACGTCGGGCGCGTCGGGCACGTCGGGCGCGTCGGCGTCTGCTGGCGGCGGGCGCGGCGCGCTCATGGTGCCGCTGCTGTCGTAGACAACACAGGCGCCGCTATCTAAGGTTATCTAAGGTTAGATATCTGCGAACGCGCTTGTGTTATCTGAGTTGGATGCGCGTTGCAGCTGCGCCAATGCGTCGCGTCCACGTTGCGCTGCGCCATTCGCGATGCAGCGTGCAGTGCGCTGCTCCGCCTGAGATGAACCGCAACCAACGGCGCCACTATCGCGGCGCGTCGTGTGACACGTGGCCATGTAGCACACGCGTGTGTGATGGTGCACCACTCGCCGTCCGCCAACGTCGCGCGCTTTCCGCGCGGCGCCTGCGTGCCAGCGTTCATCTCGCGAGCGCCACCGCCATTTTTCGCGCACAGTCCCCACTTGGCGCGCGCTGCGCGCTATCTATCTACTGTCAAAGCCCGCCCGTGCCCGCCCGTGTCGTCCCCGCCGGTCGTTTCCGTTCCTGCACGCCGCTGCTGCCGCTGCTGCCGCCGCTGCCGCCGCTGCCGCCGCCGCCGCCGCTTTGATAATGACCGCCGGCATTGACTTCGACCCCAAGCGCCGCGATGCCATTGCCGCAAAGATGAACCTTTCCGTGCTGCAGCGCGCCGACCCGGCCGTCAAGCGCGTGCTCAAGCTCGCGTCGCACGTCTGTCTCTACCAGCTCAACGACGCCCAGTCGTGGCGCCGCCTCGACATCGAGGGCTCTCTCTTCGTCGTCGAGCTGCACGTCGCCCACCCCAACAACGCCGCCCACGCGCGCCACCGCATCGTCATCATCAACCGCAAGAGCCTGCAAAACTACGCCGACGACGTCGTCGTCGGCAACAAGGAGATCGAGCTGCAGCAGCAGATGATCATGTACACCAACTCCAAGCACCAAACCATCGGCATCTGGTTCTACCAAAAGTCGGAGGCCTCGTCGCTCTTCCACCTTCTGCAAGCGCTGGTTGAAGGCCGCGTGCCCACGCCGCCCACGTCGCCGCCACCGCAGCCCGCCTCTTCCGCCGCGCAGTCTGCTGCCGCGCCGCCCGCCGCCGCCGCCGCCGCCGCCGCGCCGCCCGCCGAGCCTGCGCGCAGTGCGGACGCGTCTGCGCGCGCACGCCGCTCGCAAAAGCGCGTGTCGCGCAACGCCGCGCCGAAGAATGCCGCCAACACACGCCCACCATCCAACGCGCGTGCGTCCGTCTCCTTCGACGCCAAAGCCTCTCGCGACGACAACACGCCCAACTCTTTGGAGCGCTTCTTCCCGGCGTTGAAGCACACGCATGGTGTGGCGGGCGCCACGCTGCCGCCCGAGGTGAACACTTCTTCCGTCATGGAGAGTGTTGCTGTAACTACCCTAACATCCAACAAGCACACTGGTACCGAGTTTAAGCCCACCTCCGAAATTGATGAGGCCATTGTCATCGCGTCAGATAACGCTTTACCGCATTCCACTCTGTCCAAACCGTCGGCGTCCGCGGATGAGCTCGTGTCGGACACCATCAAGCTCGTGCGTGCAAAAGCTGAGAAGAAACCTCGGTCCGAAGCGCGACGCAAGTCTCCCCCGACCAATAAGCCGGCGCCCAAGGTCACCACCCCGCTCAAGGTTCAGCGTCCGAAGCGGGCCCATCCAGCTTCCAAACCCGTCCCCTCTGACCCCAACGCCTCCGTGTCCTCCACTACGTCGTTCCCGCCCTACTCAGAGCCTTCCGAACCTAAACCCAGTGTTGAGCGACGAAAGAGAACTTCCCCTCTCCCGCAAAAGAGTCCGCCGCAACGCAAACCAGCGCCTACCTCTCGCGGCGTGGCTGAAACCACCAATGGCGATCGGCAGCCAACCGCCCAGCGCGCAGACAAGACCACGTCTGAAGCGGTGCAGAGCGCCTCGCGTGCTGTTCACGCCGCGCAGCAGGAGGCGCTCGCCAGGCGGCTTGAGGCTCCTGACGGCGCATCGTCCGCAGCCGCCACCGTGAAGGGCGCCCCTGCCAACGCGCCGCCGAACGACGCGAGAGCTCAGGTTGCGGCCGCATCAAAGCCGCTGCCCAGCGGCTCTGACGCGCGCCAACGCGCTGCTGAATCGAACGCGGTGCCTGCGATGGCGAGCGCTTCACTACCGTCGCTGAGTGTTTCGAGGGCTATGGAAGAGGCACAACGTCACTTGCAAACCATGTCCATGCAACAGGAAGGCTTGAATGTGGGCGATCCGCTTGTGAGAAGTATGGCGCCTTTCCGCTTTCCGACAGGCGGTGACATGCAGCTTGCGCACAATGCGGGCATGATGCCGTCGCCTCTCGCTGCTCCGCCTCAGGCGCCGGCGCCATTTCCAGCTGGGATCCACCCGCAGATGGCGATGCTGATGCAGCATCAGCTGTTTTTACAACAACAACAGTTTCTGGCTCAGCAGGAGCATCAGCGTCGGATGCAAATGCAGAGCATGCCGATTCCGTCGATGCCCATGATGCATAAGTCTGAAGCACGTAGCGCGGCTAACGTGCCAAACGGAAATGCGTCTTCACAGACTGCAGGCGCTGCTAATTCTGCAGAAGAGTTGATGCGTATGCTGAATGCGGGCGGGGCCAAGTCTGACGCCAGGAGTGGTGTACAGAAGGAGATAACTGAGGAAGAGAAGGGCAAGCATGTTGCACGAAGCGTCGCCTCGGCAGATAGGAAGGGAGAGCTGGCTACTTCGTCTTCGGACAAGATGGATCGCTCTGAATTTCGTGCTGTTGTGCAGCGTATGCTGACGGATAAGCGGCTGTTTGAAAGTGTGTATGCAAGCTATGTGTCTGCGTCTGAGAATTAGCTACACGTAGTAAGTTAGTTTCCAAATGACGATTGAATTAAGCTGTGTAACGGTGCAACGACTGCTGAACTTGTTCCAGAACTTGTCGTTGCCCCATCGGATGGGCATCGACAACTGTAAAGTTAAGGCTGTCAGGGAGACTTTCTCCTTATGGTCTTGTGGTCCGCGGTATGTACAGATACCTATGATAGAGAAGGGAGCGGCTTGCATGGGTGGTGCGGTTGGGGGCGCAACCAGGATGATCATGGCGGCCGTTGATTTGACTTTTTGAGCTGACGCACACGGTGCCGGATAGTCGGTTCTCACTGAGAACTTCTCAGTGAGCACTTCTCACTGCTGTATCTTGAACAGATGCTCGTTGAAGAATGTATCCAGATAAGGAGTGCTCGGTGAATTGGCATGGTTGTGCAGCATCACACTCATTTGGGCATCAGCGTTGACTCAACGTTGACTGCAGGAGGTAAGAGGGCTACCAACGGTAGGTGGCTGAGTGGCGAAGCGATTGCCAAATCGACGAGCATCGCGCTGCATCGATTTGGCAGTGTTTATATTTAGATTTGCAGTGGTGCAGTACTCTCCCGAGTAGCGGCAACGTGGTAGAGGAGGGTTCCCGGTGCGTAGAAAGCGTGCGCAATTGCGCTTCTCGTGCTGTCCGAGGAGCCCTGGCAACGCGGGCATAATTGTCGACGCGATTCGCCGCATTGCTCAGCAGCTCTGCCAGCACGCCCCAACTGTCGCGGCCAAGCAAAGCCCCTTTGTGCCGTTCTTTTCACACACGGTCATCTTTACGTCTGTCAACATTTTTGGATTGTTTAACTTTCTTCTACTGCCCCCATTCACAACCTGAGGTTGTACCCGAGCAGTGCTTTCTTACACTCCCCGCCAGTCTTCTAAACCCCGCCAACCTCCCGCCAACCCGCTTCTTTTCAGTTACAGTTCTTGCCAAACCCCGTAATGACCCAACACAAGGAAGTGGAAGCGGTAGCGGCAGCGCCAGATGATAGCTCCGTATCATGGGGGTCCTGGATCTCTTCCATGGCTACCAATGCCTACACAAACGTAGTAGGTGCTCCGCAGTCTCCCGATGAATTGACCCCTACTACCGCCCTTACAAAGGAAAGTGAGGGCGACAAACAGTCTCATGGCTTTGGAAATGTTGACGCCGAGTCCAGAAACGCTCTGTGGCGTCAGCTTGTTTCTGTAATTGGAATGGATGTCATGCACATGCGGTTGAGCCTTCCGATCTGGTTGTTCGAGCCTACTACTGCTCTGTCTCGTATGGCCGAAACCTTCGAGTACAGTGATTTGCTCGACCGTGCTGCTTCATGTGAGGATCCAATACTACGCGACTGTCTGGTGGCGGCCTTTGTCATATCGGCCTTTTCGCATACAGAGCGCGTTCGGAAGCCTTTCAACCCGGTGCTCGGCGAAACGTTTGAGTTCATTAACCCTTTGAATGGCATGAAATTTTACGCAGAGCAGGTGTCACATCATCCGCCCATTTCGGTCTCTCTGTGCGAAGGAAACGGATGGACTGCCGGCGAGATTGTGGATATAAATGCTACCTTTCAAGGTAATTCTATTGAAATCTGCAACAACGGCACTCGGTACATCCATTTCACGAACACGGGCGATCACTACACATGGAACTTGCCACAGGCGCTGGTATCTAACCTGTTTGTGGGTACGGCGTTCGTAGACCATTTTGGAGCGATAGAACTTCGAAATGAAAAGGCGAATACAACCTCCATCTTGGAGATCACAAAATGTGGATGGTTCTCGGCGGGCCGCTACGAGGTGTCTGGTGAGCTGTTAGACGAGGTTGGAAACAGACAAGTTTCGTACAACGGAGCTTGGAATAAGTTTTTGGATTGCGAACGGAGATCAAAGTCGAGAGGCGAGGGTACAAATAGGCTTTGGATGGCAGGGTCACACTTGCTCTCCGAAGAAGAAGGCGGCGGTGAATACGGAGATTTCGCTAGTTGCACAAAATTCACCAAGAAAGTATTGGCTTTCGATTCTGATTACGCGATGGAGCTACCGCCTACCGATTCACGTCTGAGGTCGGACAGGCTAGCTCTGGAGAAAGGCGATAGACCGTCTGCGGCGGAGCAAAAGTTGCGCATCGAGCAGTTACAGAGAGAGCGTCGAGCTGAAATGGACAGCAGCGACTCCAAAGTGAGGTATGAAGCGAAGTACTTCAAGAAGGTTTCTGCGGAGGAGCAACAATGGGAAGCTATCGGTAATTACTGGAGCGCAACACGGAGTATTAGCGATGAAGCGCGAAAGGGGATGTTGTTGTGGTAGGCGCATTTTGTGTGCGAGCTTGAGCGAAAGGTTAGTGTGCTACGAACCGCTTGTCACCAATCGTCTCGCTGCACGCAGATCTCTTGTTCAAAACCCTTGAACGAAGCGTTCCCGGCCACGCTTTTCGCTTCTTCGCAGTCATTGGCACATGTGTATATTGCGACTGAAGCGAAATTCATGCCCGCTTCTTTTTCCTCTGTCGGCAACGCATTCTCGGGTTTCAAATAGTGTATGCAAGAAGCAAGCAGTTGTAGTTCGAAGATCATGGGTGCTCCACATTCGCACGTTTTCGTTTTCGTATGCGCTGGCGGATGTCGTGGCCACAATGGTTCCCCGCCAAGGTCGTAGCGTAAGATCTGTTCCGGAGCTCTTGCTATTCTTTCGTTGAATTTCTGGAGGGAGACCACTTCAGGCTTATCCTCTTCATCTGGTTCAGCTGGCCACTGTTCACTGATTCCGCTTTTGCTTCTTAACTTTTCTTCTTCTTTATACTTGCTTAATAAACGACTGACCTGTTTTTCATCTTCGTCGCACTGTTCTGCACCCGGCTCGTTGTCAACTTCCACATAAAACGAACACAGAGGTGTTGAGCACTGCTGCGTACCCCCTTCGTCGCTTACTTTTCTTCCGGCGCCTATGGCTGGCGTTACTTTTCTTTCTACCTGCTTTCTCAAGCACGTTTTCTCTTCTATGTTAGTCCGCTTTAATGCTAAAGAGAGTTCTTCCAATTCTCCAACCAAAGCATCTGCGCTAGAGTCACTTGAGCTGCTTAAATCTGAATCGGAATCCCAATTTATACTCTCACGTTTTGCTGACATTTGAGCTTCTTCAGGAGCAGCGGGAGAAGCAGAGCTCTTATCTACACCCTTTTCCATTTCAGCACACTTTACAACGCGAACGGGGTACCATGATTCTGCTTGACCTGAACACTGAATAGAGTTACACCCGTACAAATACAATTCCCTCTGCGGGTGCACAGAGTGAGGGGCGTAGGCCTGCAACACTAGAGTCCGATCACGCTGACATAGTGGGCATACCGGAATCCATGCATGCACATGTTCTGGCCACACGGCGACACCCCCAATGTGGGTATCATACCATTCGCCATTTTCTGCCTTCCACTCCGACGAAGCAAATCCTAGAATACAACTAGTTGACATTTGGCTCAGACACTCGACGATGTAGACTGTCGTCTCTCTGACAGAACGGTGTTAATACAGTCAAGTGAATGCTTGAGACGCTTCGATGCTCCTTTAGCTTTCCAGCGCGGAAATTATATAGGGAGATCTTCAGTACAACTGGGACCAAGGGTATCTACGGTACGACTGCAGGAGTTTTTGATCCTGATGAAGTCGGTCAGGTGCTTCTCTCATAACGGCACAAGTGCTGAAAGGATTATTGGCATCGGTGGCGCAGTGAGGCATTGTTGCCATTGAGATCTTCGGGTGCGAAGAAATCGTGAAGTGTTTCTCGGACTCTGATTGGAAAGGACGTCACTTACACAGCCCTTTACAGAAGAACTCGCCTGCAAGCAATACGATTCGTGTGTTGTTGTCCAGAATGGTTCCCTCCTTCCCCTTCAACTTGATTGCGTCTTGTTCGGCTTGGAATCCTTCGCTCGTGCACTCTCGCGTCACCGCCATTCCCATCCACTGTTACATTCTTTGCGATATACTGCCCAGCTCTCCCTAACGCCGTATCGGCTCTCGCCCCCAAACAACCCTCTGGACTATACTTCAAAGCAGCACGCTCGCTCGCGAAACGATGAATCGTCTCACTATCGCGCTTCTTTTGCTCTGCTTTTCGGCGACAGTATGCGCAATTAGTTTTGACTTGCCTCCCGGGAAGGTTGAATGTTTCTTTGAAGACGTTCATCAGGGCACCACTATAAATGGCGCCTATGCTGTGACTCAAGGATCCCATATGGACATCGATGTGCAAATCTTTAGTCCAGACGGCACGCAGATGTACAACGTGAAGCGGGGAGGCGAGGATAAGTTCATGCTGAAGGCTGATAGAGATGGAACATATAAGTTTTGTTTCAGTAACAAGGTATGTCATTTAGCCAGGGAGCGGTTTGGTTCCAGCTAGTCTTTGTCGTTTCAATCCCGGCTCGGCAGATCATGCGGAGTTCAATGTTTCGATACGTTCGCGAGTTCAGTTCTGTACCTAACCGCTTATCGTCTCATCTTTCTTTGCGAATCACGCCAGATGAGCATGGTCTCTCACAAAACCGTCAAACTTGTTATCACAACAGGCGATCCAATAGACTTCTCCAAGCTCGCAAAGAAGGAGAGCATGGACAACGTCGAAAGATGGATCATCAGCATTACACACACCGTGCGCATGATTGACTTCCATCAACAAGAGTATCGAATGCTGCACGAGAGGCATCTGAAGAGTAAGTGCGCACATCCCTAATCCGTATTGTCAAACCAATTCTAACCTTCTTGAATCATTGTTGACTTGATACTTTTCACAGCCGTCACATCGACAAATAGAAGAGTCAAGTGGTGGTCCTTCCTTGAATGTCTGGCCGTCATGGCTGTTTCCGGAGTCCAAGTCATGTTCATTAAGAGGATGTTCAATAAGGGTGGACCAGGAGTGAAGCGCATGGTATAATGCTTACTTGTAAACAAACTCGCACGCGTAACTTGTATCAAAACTGTCATCCCTGCGCTTTATAAGATTTCTGCTTCATTTGAGTACTTTTCATGCGAGATGAGACCAACCCTGGCTAATACTACTATCGAGAACCGTCAACTACGACTCCTAATCTCTTCCTCGGCCGACTTCCTTCTCAGCTGATCCAATGCGTCCATGTCAAAATTTGAACGTTGTGATGCCTTTTTCTTAGCATTTGTCTTTGCTGGCCTGGAATTCTGCTCGAGACTCATAGTTGTCAGTGTAGATCGCTTCACTTCTTTTGATTGAGTTAAAGGTTTGAAGAAACGACTAAGTCTCAGTTGCTTTCCCGAAGCAGATAGAGATGACTTGGAGTGTTTCTGGTTCGTTTCTCTTCTTCTGAAAGGACTTCGATCAGTTCTCTTAGAACCACTCGAAAGGTGTACGGGTCGTACCCTGTCGGTATCTCTGTCAACCAGAGCAAACAGCTTATACGTGTCTGCATCTGGGCTCGGGGGATTTTCTGGGTGCAAAGCAAGGCTCGAAGATGATTCTCTCGGAATATGAGCGGGTGATGGCGGTGGACTCTTCAGATTTGGCTTGAACTTGTCTTTCATAATTCGCTCTCTTGTACGGGCAAACTTGCCGAGTGCCCGTTTTACAGCCTCAACCCGGTGGGAGGATGATCTTGGCCTGCTTGGACAAGATGTTTCATTGACTCCATTCGGTACCTGATGTGGTTCTGATTGGGGATCGACGTCCAAACTAAGGCTCACAGGTTGACTTAAATGTGTCTCATTGCGGTCGTAGTCGACTCTCACAGAGTCTTCAGTGTCTGAATTGCATTTATGACCTCGTTGGGCTTCTGCCTCATCGTCGTCTTTCCCTTCTTCGCCTTCTTCTTTGTCTTCTTCTCCGATTTCTTCTCTTCCTTTAATCTCTTCACGATTCGATCCTCGATTTCCGGTTTCGAGTCGAGAACTTGGCCGAAAACTAGACCAAACAGCGGAAGTGGAACGACCAACCCGTGTCTGTTCCCTGAATGCAATTCCAATGCGCCTAGGATTGAAGGATACTGAACCTGTGGAAGACCGATTAATAAGCGCACGAACACTGACGGAAGGGGTTTGTGGTTTGCTCGACACCGGCTGAACTTGAAATCCTCGTACACTTTTTGGCGGTTCAGGTGTCAATCGAATTCGTTTCGGGGGTGGACTGGGGAAGCGCCTTGGGCGTCTCTTTGTCAGAATAGGGCGGGCGACAATGTCCAGCGGTTCATCATACTTCTTTAGAGTGCGAGGATGGATATAACCCTCCGCAATCTTCCTAGCAATGTCAGGTGTCCTGTGCTCTCCGAGAAAAGACAGGTCAAAAGATCCATTCTCTAGCTCTTCCAGAACCCCATTTGGTAGCTTCGACATTATCACTGCATTCACATCACGAAGGTGGGTGTGACCTTTTTGATTCATATCGTAAACTGTTTGATGGCGGAACACCATGCATGCGCGAACGAAATCAGCGGTGAAAGTTCGAGAAACCCTATATCGAGGTTCTCGTCGAATAGCTTGTACAACACGCGGAAGAGTTTTGTAACGCCTGATGAGTGTATGGGCCTTTTTGATACCCAGACCTTGGACGCCTTTAAAAAAATCACAACCGGAGCATACACACATGTACATGAACATATCCTCCGTGAAGTTTCTCATTGATATCGCTTCTAGAGAGGAAAGGTTTTTGCTTTCAAACATATCTCCCATGCCATTCTTGTTCATCTTGTAGAAAATTTTGGACGCACCATATACGAGCAAATCTGAGTCTTCGGTAATAACGCTCTGAATGCATCCCGATCGGATCATCCACGCAAGTTGAGCATCTGCCTCATAAGGAGCGACAACGTATTCAACATTGAGCTTCCGACACTCTCGTATCACGTTACGAGCCATATCTGAAGTAACAAAACAGGCGCGTTGATACCACTCTTCTGCTCTGCGGGATTCCCCAGCAGCAACAGCGGCCTCTGCTTTTCTCAACGCCTCCTCTCGACGCTCTCGCCTTTCTGTGTGCGTACGGGCTTTCATTGGGAGCTCAGCCCCATCGAACACAAGCACTGGTTGGGCTTTAAAATGAATTAGCATTCGTACCCGATGCATGCAATAGTCGACATATGCACGTGTTTCAACTCCGGTGCATATTTTGGAAGCACATGAGAACGCCCCTTTGTGTAGCCACGAGTACGCATCGATCCCAACACGGGTGTGCGCAAACTCTTGGACATGTTGCTGTTTACTGCTCGGGTAGATTTCAGAAGACGTAAAGAGTTAGCGTACAAACTCCAGGAAGAGCTGGATGTAGCCCATGGGATCGAGGTTGCGACGGAACTTACCATATCGGCTTGATGACCGGAAGCAGCCCGCTTATGCCCATACCCGTCGACTAGGGCTCTTACGAACGGAAGAGCCGCTCAAGGGTCTCCTCTGTCTGTCACAGGAAGGATGATGTACCAAACCGGGAACACTCATCACCCTTTCGACGTTCGAGAGTTGCGACGTGCGCCGAGTCTGAGTGGATGGCCACTTCGGGAACAGCGGCAATAGGTGTATCGATGCGATAGATATGTTTATAGGTTCAAATGCGTTTCGCGCCAAAATGCGAAGGTGGATCGGGATCAATTTTCAGATTTTACGATTCCTAAAACTTTTAAAGAAACACATCAAATCGATAGGTTCTCCAGTCGTTTGTTACATCAACCACATGATGTCAATTAGCTTTCTCTCTTTCCATCAAGGTGATCTTCATTGAAAGTTCACATCACAATGCTTCGTGTCACACTGCTCCGAAGATCGCTGCATTCCGTGAATAGGGGCCTGTTCTCAAACCGCTTTAAGTACACTCGAACATTAACAGGTGATGCGGACGTCAATGCCAAGGGTGAGACCAAGGTGTCAAACTCAGACGCAGAAGCAGGCCGTTCATTAGCCAAGCTATCTCGTATGGCACAAGTACTGCGAAAAGCAATTGAGCATCAAGCCCGATATGATTTGCAACATCCTGAATTACTTGTTACGTTGGAAGAGGAGGTTAATGAAGCATATGATATTATCCGCCAGGCACTGGATCAAGCCGGCAGACCTTGTACAATCGAAGAGCTTGGTGATCGCATCAACAAGAATGTCGTTTCCGTTCCTGTCGAAGCTATCAGTTATAAAGACTTGATGAAAGCAGATTTGTTGCGCGATCAAATCGAAAGAACTCTTGTTAGTTTGGAGCAGCTACCCCCTGAAGAGGCTATGCTCGATGGATCAGGCAAGCCTTTTGGACCCCCGAAAAAGAAGTCGAAGCAAACGTCGCAGAACCTATCTGAAGCGGAAGACTCGGGCGAGGACGATGAGGGTTCTGAGAAGAAGACAGAAGTTTTAAAAGAATTACGTCCGGTATCCATTGACGAGCTTAGAAAGCGAAAAGCGTACATGGAAGACGCAGTTAAGATGGAAAACGTACTTACCGGTTATGACACAGCGTTGCTCGAGGTAGGAAGGGTTCATAAGGTCACAAAAGGTGGTACGACGTTCAGCCTAAGAGCGCTAGTTGTCATAGGCAACCGCAACGGAACCGCTGGGTATGGTGAAGGAAAGTCAGACAATCAGTTGCACGCGATAGAACGCGCCTGCCGAGATGCCAAACGAAACCTTTTGAACATCAACCTTCGCGATGAACGCACGATTGCGCACAGAATACGTGGCAAGTTCGTGAGGTCGAAAGTGTCATTGTGGCCTGCTCCGAAGGGTACTGGGATTTCCGCAAACAATAACTTCTCGGCAGTGTTTCAGTTGTTTGGTATAAAGGATGTTGGCGCAAAGCTACATGGACCTCGCTCGTTGACAAATGCGATTAAGGCTTTGTTCAATGCGTTGTCGAAGCTACAAACTACGGGGGATATCATGGAAGCCCGAGGGCTAGCTACTTTGGCCAAACCCCCACTGCCCAGCAATAGCGGCTCCAGGCCGAAACTTAGAGCATTGTGAATACTGGTTGTCATATAAGAGGATTTTGTAACAACATGTAGGGGCTCGGTGGGTAAAGAGAGGTTCTTGACGTCCTCATCTTGGTCGCAGACGACAAAGAAAGCGATGCGAATTAAATGTTAACGAATGCGCAAACGATAACAGGTTTACATTGGTGAAAACGCGCACTGTGATATGGTGATACGCTCACGTAGTGCGACACATCCACTCAAGCTGTAAACGCACCAGGCAGCATTTAGAATCGCAGAGGCGTGAAGAACCATTTGTTCTTCCCGGCATTGTAACGTTGTTGGAACTCCTTCTTAATAACAACGCGCGAATCCTTACGAGCCTCTGGTCGGTCAGCATTAGCACCCGGTGACGAGAAGGCAGCAATATCAATCCCACCCTTGATAGGCTCAATATCGAGAGTATAACGCGTGGGCATGATGTGATTGTAGTTGACGACCTTGACGAAGGGAGTGAGATCGGATCGGAAGGCAATCTTTCTCTTTGTCATGCCCTTTTTCACCTTTCTGGGATACTTCTCAACACCGGCTACAATACAATGGCCATAAGAATGCTTGTTTGTTCCGTTGTCCTGGTTCTGAATGATGACCGCCTTCTTTCCGGCGAATCTGCCTTGCAGAAGAATGATGATCTTCCCCGGCTTCAAGCTGTTGAACGTTTACGATTCGCGTAGGATGACGGAAAGAGCACGACGGTCAGTAAGCTACTTGTTGGATTCATCTCCTCGCCGCCGATGAGATCTTGGGCGTGTGTCGCGCGCAGAAATGAGCGTTGCCGTTTGTGCTCGATTCTGCCAACTTACAATTTTCCCATGGTTGATATGTAGTTCAGACAACGTTCCTCAATTCGTTCGACGAATGGAGTTTTATCCCAGACGCGAAGTCAAAAGTGCTGTGCGAAGAGAAAGAGCGCAATAGACCGAGTACCAACGATACGTCTAGCGAGAACGACGGCGGCGACACACCGCAATGGGCGACGACCGAATGCCAGGGTGAACACGTGGTTTCCCTAGATGTCAGCAGATGACATGATATCATAGCCAGATG
Source organism: Gracilaria gracilis (assembly GCA_030374805.1). Taxonomy (NCBI): domain Eukaryota; phylum Rhodophyta; class Florideophyceae; order Gracilariales; family Gracilariaceae; genus Gracilaria; species Gracilaria gracilis. The sequence goes on along the minus strand of JARGSG010000047.1, from coordinate 291,483 downwards.
AGGTAGCTGTCACGCTGGCAGAGTCACGTGCGGCACCTGTGCAGAGCCAGAGTAATTGATCTGCGGACGATCTGATCGATGGCAATCTTCCGCCATTAGCTTCTCTTCGCATTTCGAAGTTGCGCTTGTTGAGGGTTTGGTTTCAAGTATCTACCCCCGCTAGTCTCCTTTCTGGTGCAGCCGCTCACTGCCGTTGGGATTCGGTTTCTGTGGCCTGTCCCATGCAACTTCCGTCATTTATAGTGCCAACGCCACCGTCACTGCTCCGTGAAGATCACGCAGTGTCCCGTATCTCCAATCTTTCCCGACGCACTGCAGGCCCACCGTCGAAGCAACCCGCACCAACCGTTCAAATGGGACTCGAAAAGGCCGCTCCATCAGCTTCAACTGAGCCAGTGCAAGAATCCGCGCCCAATATGTGGATAGTGGAACAAATAACCCCATACGATGCATACCACCACGGTGTAAAGCAGCTTCTGCTTTCCAAGAACACCAAGTTCCAAGCCATGATCATTGCCGACACTGGAGCGTATGGGCGAGCACTCTTTCTAGATGGACGTGTCCAAACCACGGAGGGTGATGAACCGTTTTACCACGAACCTCTGGTTCATTTGCCGTGTCTCGTGCATTCTAATCCTGAAAACGTGCTGATCTTGGGCGGCGCTGATGGCGGTGCTGCCAGAGAGGCTCTGAGATGGCATTCTGTAAAATCTGTCGTCGTCGTTGACATCGATGGAGAAGCAGTGGATGCTTGTCGCAAATATCTACCGAACATTGCCCGAGGCTCTCTGGATGATCCAAGGTGCGAACTCATTGTGGGCGACGCTTTGGGCTACATAGACCGAAACCAAACCTCCTTCGATGTCATTATCTGTGATTTAACAGATCCTGTGGAAGACGGTCCAAGTCTACGCCTGTTCACCAGCGAATTCTTCTCGAAACTGAAGCAAACCCTGACGCCCATGGGAGTGGTTTCACTCATGGGTGGTCCCACATCCTTGAGGGAAAGTAAAATATTGTTCCCACGAACGTGTGCAACTCTATCATCTGTCTTCAAGTCTGTACGCCCGTCTCAAGTATTTGTGCCAACTTATGGTTCACCTCTTGGCATAATCATTGCCACGGATAATACTCAACCGCTACCCGAAGCCGAAGAGCTGGATTTGAGAATAGAAAACTCCGTGAAGGGAGAAATGCATGTGCTAGATGGCGCCTCGGTCCATGGTCATTTTGCTATTCCTCGGTGTCTGAGGAAAGCAGTGGTGGAGGAAACAGGAATTCTCACGATTCGAAATCAGGTTCATGCGTTTGGCAAAGGCATTCTGAGCAACAAAGGATGACGTGAAGTGGTTGGGCTTCAAAGAGTGTCGGTTATATACTCTAGATATGTCTGTCGTTTTGTATTAGATAAAAGGGTTACGGTTTCGCTTGTAACATGACACAAAGACAAACATAGAATAGGGCACAGCAAGAAAGGCTGAGGTGCTCCCTGCACAGTGTTTCACAGGGCACGTGCCGAACCTGCACCCAGTAGACACGTATGAACAGAAGCTATTGAGGTATGAGCGCGGTACAAATCCCAAGAAGAACGTAGAACATGAGAGTCTGAAAGATGATGTCCGCATCAACGAAGAAGATAGAATAGGGGTTTCTCCCATCGAAAGAATATGTCTGTTGCTCTGACTATCATCGTACGAAACTCGAGCCTCGAGCTGATGCAGCAGATACCGTTAAGGTACACAATGGAAATGGAACAATGTCATGACGACAGATCATTACAGAACTGCAGTCGCAAATCAGTAGCGAGAGTCCTGCTTTTGACAGCTTAAAGCCACCGTTAGCACACTTTGGTCGAAGGCAAAATCGCAATCTCTGGTCTCTTACGCTACCTGGTCTTCAAACCCAACGCCAGGAGCATCGTACTGACACCTTGTCGTGAATATCACTCCGTTGGCACTTTTCTTCGGGCCGTTCTTCTTCAATAATGCCTCTCTCTCTCTCTCTCATTTACAGGCACATCTAGCTTAATTACAACTAAATGTAGTGCGTTTCTGGTTAAAGAAACGCTCTCTCACTATGACGCCTCGTTACTGATTACAACCATTCTTACTTTAACACGCTTCTGATGTTCTTCATTCCCTGTTCAAAAACGTTCGAACTTTTCTTATCATTTTGAAGCTTAAGTCCTAGCATTTCCTCCTCTGCTTTGCTTGTGTAAGTGTAGGCTCTTTCTGCGGATGTGTGTTCGGAGATCGATCTAGAACACGGCATCGCTCTGAATGACGATGCAAAATGTGCACTGCAGACCCTCGAGAAAGTGTGCATGTAAACCGTGCAGAGCAGAGTGATTACATCGGCAATGTCTCTCCCACAGGATTGAAAACGTCGCTCTCTGTCAAATGCAGACTCTCGGCCACTGAAAAGCGACAGCGACATCGCTTGCATTTCGCAACACGCCTCGTCGTCTTATTATTTGACAACGGATCGTTAATGGAAGGCATCGGGGCGTCTGGCTAATCATTTTCAAACTTCCGAGCGCTGTCCGTTTTCGTATGCATTTCTTTCGTGCTCAGACTGTTGATTCCACCGCATAACGCTACAATTGCTGAAAGTACCAACAGTACTCGGCTATCTTTTATCCCAGCCATACGCAGTGGAACCATAGAAGACATGCAACTGACAAACGTGCATTTTGTATGTCCTCTCCTGATGCTATAGAGATAGGTGGGGCAGGACAGGGCTGTCAAGTTCCCTATAAAAGCCGGGTTCACCAACCCCGCCTCCCTCCCTTCTCCATTACCTAAGAACAACCACATCAGCAACAGCACTCCAACCTTCCGAAACAAAACATACCATTATCAGCTCAACCATACACATTATACTCATATCATTATCAACTCAACCATACATCTTATACCTATATCATATTATCAACTCTATATAACATAGTCAATGCTGCTGGCTATTTGTAAGTACACTCACCGCTCGCTTTCTCACCGTTCTCTTCCAAGGCTCTAACCTCCACTCGTTCTTTTTGCTACTAATCTTCATGCAGAAAAATGTACTTTGTACAGAGGCGTATATTAGTCACTGGACCCGACTGATGCGGAAGTAATGTTCTCCCATCTCCAGGGGGTAAGCGGACCTTGGACGCCCCAGGGGCTGGTCAGAAGCAGAGGGAATATATTTCAAAGGGCTCGACGATCAGCAGCCTGTCGACAGTCCCAAGGCTAGAGCTTGAAATTAGCCCCGCTTACCCCGGCAGTCCTAGTGGGATCCGTTCTGCTGGACTGTGTGACTCAGGCTGTCGACGGGAAGGGATATCTAGTGGTCGGAGATGAAGCTGCAGTGCTTCGAGTTGTCGTTGCTCATGCGATGGGCGACTACACACAGTGCAGTAATGGGGCGCGGCGATAGTGTTTTGACCCAACGACTGGTTCAGTAGTCATCAGATTTAGTTTCCACAAGTCTTCCCATTTCCCACTTGCGTGCAACAGGAAGAGGATGAATTGACTTTTGTTGATCTTGAAAGGTGAGTCGAAGCTTTCCCCATAGCTGAAGGTTAGTTAACCTTTTGAGAACAAAATCTTCTAACTTATCAATAAAACTTCTCTTTCCATGTTGCCCTTGAATGTTGCTCGTGGAAGCCATTCGGCTTCGGCGGTGGACTGCGGGGTATTTCTCCCTGCACTTCACGTGTGTCATGGGCAATCTCGCCAACCTTTTCTGGTATTGGACACGGCAAATTCGAACCAAGAAAAACGAAACAACTGGTCGCGATGCTCAGTGTACCAACGGTACCGTTGGTACCGTTACGAAAAGACGACTGGTGAGCTACAGAGGAGAAGTAAAACGCATTCCGGGCGCAATGAAGCACGACGCTACAGTGCTACTTAAAAGTACACTCTCACAACCGTATATGTTAAGCGGGGCTGCCCTGACCTGCATACACATCTTTCTTGACATTTGTTCCACACTGGGAAATTAGTCCTTGCTAGACATGACAGAGCTTTGGTCCGTGAAGCTTCTCTGACCTTCTTCAAAAGCAAAAGATATCTGTAAGATAGATAATTCGTATCAGAATCAGGGACGCCTAATAAAGGAGAAGTACAAAGTAATGATTCCTCATTAATAAAAAGCTCCAACAACCTATGAGGCCAAGACGCTGTCGTCTTCCTTCGATTTGGAACCTGACTTTTCATGCTCATACTTGTCTAGCATCCCCAACAAACGTTTTGAAAGCACGTCACATTGCTTTCTCCCTGCCAGGGGGGGACACATCATGTATATTACATTCCCCAACGGTCTAGTGAAAATCCCCTCTTCTTTCAACCTGCGCGACATCTCGAGAGCCCCAGTCGCGCTATATCCCGCTCCGTCCTTAGCGTTGAATTCTACACTCATAACAGTCCCTACGACACTGACACTCTTGACGACCTCAAAACTGCTTATTTCCCGAGCAACCCCCTCATCCCAATACTTTAACTGTCTATTCCCCCGCTCCCGCAACACTTCAAACCTCTCAAGACTTTCTACGCCAGCTGCACATCCAATAGCATGTGCCGTGTAAGAATGACCATGAAGCAATGCCTCCTTCTTTGAAGCCCCATCAAAAGCTTGAAATACTTCCTCACTGGCAATCGTCATGGACAGGGGAACGCTTCCACCCGTTAATAGTTTACCGAATGCGCCAATGTCAGGGTCCCGCCCGAGAAGCTTTCCAGCGCTTTCAACTCCTAGACGCCAGTATCCAACAAATATTTCGTCGTAGACAATCGGGATTTGTCGTTTTCGACATTCATCAACGAGCGCTCTTTGAAATGCTGGGTCCACTATCTTCATTCCACCGGCACCCAGCAATATTGGTTCAATGACCAAGGCGCCCAGTTCGATATCACCCTGTTCCAGAACTTGGTCAAGCTTACCACCAATCTGCTCTTCATAAGTCGCAACGGTTCTCTCCGTCGAAAACAACTCTTCTTGCCCAGAAAGCTGAACTTCATCATCAGTCGGAAGTGATGGAGGACTTTCGATAGTCCAAATCCCATCCTTAATCGAAGCGCAAGGTGGATCAAAATGAATACCGCATGACTTATACCATGGTGTCTGCGAACGATTAAAATCGCTATCAGCAGAGCAGTTCATAACTCCAAGTGTATCGCCATGGTAACTACCACTCAAGCCAACTATCCTCACTGGAAGCTCTTTACGTTCTGGGAAGTCGACCGCCCTCTTCCTGAACGCCATTTTCAAGGCAACCTCCATAGCCGTCGACCCGTCATCTGAGTAGAAAGCACGTGAAGCCCAACCCGCACCAGGGCCATTTAGAACATTCTTTGCGAGAGCAAACGCTGGTTCATACGTAGCTTCTGCGAACATCACATGCCCATATCGGCCGGCAGCGGCGCCAATCGCTTTGGCAAGACCTGCATCGCCGTGTCCCAAACCGTTCGTCCACCAGCTCCCAATAGCATCGGTCATGGGATTCAACCCTTTATCATCACTATAGACCATAAAGTCGTTTCCATAAGCAGAATCTATGGAAACGATATCATGTAGCTGCGTATGCTGCGTGAAGGGATACCAGAAGATCTCTCGAGATTCGGCATTCATCTTCTCTATTGCTGTCAATCGGTCTTCTTCTGAGTGGAGCAAATGGCCTAATAGTTGGGTGAAGAAATGGTTCACACTGTCATCATTGAAGTAGTCTCGTAGTGGAATGTTTGGTTGTGGAAGTTTCGGGGCACGGAAAACAGAGGTTTCGGATCGAACCTTTTGTTGGATGGAGGCTTCGTTGTCTAGGTGGCCACTTTGCTCCGCAAACAAGACCAAGGCCGGAATTTGGTATCCGCGGAGTAATAATGCCTCGTATGCGGCTAAAGTAGTTGAGATGCCACCCAAATTAGCATCGCCAACCAGAATAGCTGGAAGACGCAGTGGGCGATAAACATCTGCTTGCGATGTTCCAGATGGGCATGGGGACAAGACACCACCAGCCGTCTCGACAAGAGCAACAGGATTGGGCACTTCTTCCCCAGAGATGGATTCACGATAATCGTTTAGAACCCTTTCGGTATGACTGCACAGCTCAGTATCACACACTGGCTGTTGCTGTTCAAGACTGGCTGCCAAGTCAGGACTGACAGGCTTTTCATAAGAATAAAGAGTAAGTGCGTTTGCCTTTGAAGCGTGCTGGAGAACAGCTCCAGAGTCATCATCAGAAGGATATCCGGTCTGAACAGGCTTAAGGTAGAGCGAGGGGCTATCCGCAGCGCGAAGTAGCCCGGCCGAGAAAACAGTTTTTCCGACCGCCGTGTTCGCGCCCCAAACTTGAAAGGTAAGCGGATGGCCTTTTGCCCACGTATGGGCGCATCGATGGGCGTGAATACGACGGCATTGAAGGAAGATGCACGACAGCGGAGACATGGTTATGAACTGATGCAGTACACGTATTGTAGCTTTGGAGATGTTGGTTTAATGGGGAGCGGCAATGTAATAAGGTTGCATGATCCGGAGCTGCTCGAATACCCTTGCTTTCCCTGGTAACTTTATCTACAAGACCAGGGGCTACTACTGGAGCTCGTGAGGGAACGCTACCGTTGGATCATTGCGGATCAATTGTGCTCAGCACCACATTCTACCAACGGTAGGGTTTGAACCCTCGCACTAGATACTCTGTATCAACTGACAAAAAACTTGAAATTTTTAATGCCCCTTCGTATCTTACCCAAGGGGTAGTTAAACAAAGTGCCCTTGAAAAGTTATCTACCTTGGTTAGGACACCTTCGTAGAAGATAGATACGAAGGTCTGTACACTTGGACGTTTCGTGTTCGATTCATGACAAAACCTTTGGGAAACGCATTTTCTTTTTGCAGTTCGTTCCCTTTCCTTCTTTCCGTCTTCCCGTCATTGCGGTAATACACCTTGCAACTACTTTGAATTTGAAACGGCTTAAAAGCAGGCCTGGCACCGCTACGTCAGTCCGGCTCAGACCACGTTCTCATCGAAAATGGCACCTGCTCTCTCTCCTCCTCGGCCGCAAGTGCTTTCAGATTCACTCTTTTCCTTTAGACCATCAGCTCCCTTCTCTAACCCCACTGTATATTCACAGGTTCATGAACCACTTCCACGTCCGGTTTTGAAACTCTTCCGCGCCGCCCACTATGCAATATCTCGACAAGATCAACTCTCACCGATAGATCTCAGCTTTCGTTACCGCTGCCTCGTTCAGGAATGCAAACAATGTCTGGATTCGTTGCAAGATCAATCTCAGGAAGGTCTCCGCAGTGCATTGAAAATGGGAATGACGGTTTGGCATCTCATTGAAATCGTGTTCATCAGGGACAGAACCCAGATTGACGACCACATCAGCGTCGAACTTGTGGAATGGTTTAAAGCTAATTTCCCAGAGCAACGCCCAGACGCTGATGCAATTTCCAACTCATCGTCTCTTTCGGACGACGCGTTGTGGAATTTAATAGCCAAGTGTGTTCTATGTGGCAACATTGAAGGCGCACAGAAAATTGTCGCCGCTAGTCTCCAGAGCACATTTGAGCTTGAAAAAGAATGGGAAAGCCCAACGGAACAACAAGAAATGGCGGAGAAACGAAGGACAGCACTTGCGTCTCGTTCGGTATTCAAGGCGCTCCATTCAATATTTGAGAAAGCACCGAGCAATTCTATTCACGCTAGACGCGATCAATCATGGGGTAACTGGCAGACTATTTGTCGTAGCTGGACATTACTGGATGAACTTGATTACCACCCCACAGCAAGACAAGTTTTTCAGATCTTGAGTGGGGATCATAACGCCATAGCGACGTTGTGCAGAACATGGGAAGAGATGTTCGTAGCGTGTGCCATGTACTTTCCAGAAGAAGATGGCTTTGAGAATAGTTTACGTAGTGGAATCAGGACTGTTTTATCTTCGTCCGCTGAGGCGAGCATGGCGAAAGTTACACCAAAAGAAGGGCCTGGTCTAGCCCTCGTTGAAGCTGCCATGGGCAATTGCTTAAACGCTTTGGTTATACTGGAGATCACATTACCCACAGCGTGGTTTTCTGCACATCTTGGTGAACTGCTGGTCCGTATTGGCAAGGTGTCCGACACACATCCTCCTACAGCTGAGAACATCAACATTGGTGTCAAGGAAAGGTTTTTTGTCAAGTTTGCAGGAGAGCTAGAAAACTATCCAGGATTTTGGCGCATTGCTGCAGACTACTATATGGCATGTCCCACGCTTGGAGATACCAGGCTCATAGACCTGTTAATGAGAAAAGAGTTTCATGGGGGCGGCGACTTAGAAGCGGAAAAGGCACTGCACTTATGCCGAATCCGAAACCTACCCAAGACGGCTCGGAGAATACAAACCTCGCTTGGTTCCCAATGTTTGGAGTACAATAATTTGGGTGGCGCGATTTCTTGGTATGCGACTGTCGGAGCGATTCGTGAAGCTCAGAAAGTGGTAGATTTGGCTCTGCAAGCAGCTGAAAGAGAAGGTCCTGATTCAAATGGTGGCCTACTTCTTATTAATGTTGTCAATGCGATAAACAAGTTTGCTAACGAAGACATGAGACAAGCATTCGACTATCTGGACGTATACAAAGATATGCAGGAACAGCTCAAAATGTTGGCCGGGTTGAAAGCAGCTCAAGAAGATGATGAGAATCAGATCGAAACTCAAGCTGAAGCAGTCATTCCTGCGGTCAACTCTTTCGTCCAAAACGTTAATACTCTTCTTGTCGGTGGGGGACTTCCACGCAGATATTGGTGTGTTGCAGTATTCGACGCAGTGCGGGTTCTAGAAGAGATTCCGGGAGCAAGTCGGTCGTTCCCTCGCTCGGTGTTACGTAGTTTGATTAATGCTTTAGAGTTGACCACGGGGCCTCATGCTGCCGATGTTCTTCTGGAGGGCATTCGAAGCCGTTTGAAATGGGAACGGACTACCATGAATATTGCTAACATGGAGGTTACAGATGGGAGGAATGTTGAAGACTTGACAGAATCGCTTGGGTATTGCAGGAAGATCTTGTCAAAGGTGATGGCGAGAGCAATAAACCCATCCTAGTTCTTTGTGTCCGCAACGTACTAAGGAAACTCTTACCACTTTGTGCCGCCTAGGAGACCAACAACATTCTCATCCGATGATCTGTTCGTAGCCTGTTGCCTAAATGCAGCTGCTCGGGGGGTCTCCAGCGACATTCCACCAAGGTCCGCAATGGCAATTGGCAAGCTGGCTGACCGCTTGACCGAGTTTAGGAACTTCTCGGGTATTATCTCTCTATCTTAATGTGAAATGTGTACTTTAATTCCTCCTGAGCAAATCCCCGCATTGCGAATCGTAATACGCAGAGTTTCTCAGGACCTCAACTCGGGTACATGCATGGCTTTTCATGTGAGAGAACGTTCCTTTCAAGAAAAACGTTCTGTGCTACGTTGTAATTAAGTTAGCGCACTCATAAAAGAAAGAGAGAGAGAGAGAGAGAGTAGGTGTTCAATTACTGCTTGTTGCAGCTTGTTGAATGTGAGTATCTTCTTCTCAAGTCACGACTGGTTGCATCTTCACATTTTCATATTGACTCTCTTAACGGCAAGTGAAGAGTAAAGAACTCAGCTTTAGAAGAGATGCATTCTCTTTCTGAATTTGTTTATCATCTGGAACTAAGATGTGAACTTGTGAAACAGCTACAAACACCCAAGCAGTTGCTCGGAATTCGCCCAAGCCTCGCTGACATCAAGGAGCCAAGCTAAGAACACCAAAAAAACGGAAGTATGTCATAAGATGTGACAACGTCGATTAATGATTTCTTCTCGGCGGATACGTCCTATTCCCGATCTCCCCGATATGAGGCACTGTTGATTTTGCTTCTCATAGAAGAGGGACTTCATTAGATGGGGATATGAAGAATACCAGTTATAGAAAACTGACAAGGACGATCACTGTGGTTGACGCCGTGTTCGCTTGGATTTGCGAACAGTAGAAGCACGAGTGTTTCTATCAACTTCAATCGAATCTTTTGGTGTTTCTTCCGATGCCTTTCTCTTAGCAGGTGATTTCTTCAACACTTTCGGAGACTTCGCCGTCGTCTTTCGAGGTGATTCGACTTCCTTCTCCTTAACTTCTGTGTCTCTTGCCGGATCTTTTGTGACCACTTTCTTGGCGCTGGTTTTCGAATCTTCTTTATGGTGTCCGTTGGCTGATGCAGGATTATGGTAACTGGCAAACACGGCTTTCTCGACATCAATCGCAGTCCATTCTTTCTCAGAGTCTTCCTTCGACAACTCTGCCATCTTCTTCTGTACAGCTTCTTTTAACTCAAGATAAACCTGGATTAGTTACAAAGGGAAGCCATGTTAGTAAACAGAAGAAACGAAGCATTTGCAAAAGATTCTTACTGGATTTGGGAAACAAACCTTAACGGTATATTTGCTTGCCTGTCCCAACGCGGCAAGAAGAAGCTCATCTGACATGAACGGTAAATTTGGGTCCGCCACGCTGAGAATCACACTAGCAGTGGCCGGACCACACCCTCTTAGCGTCACAAGCTTCTGAATAGCCTTCTTTATCTCTTTCTTATCGAGCAGTTTGAGTGCATCCGTACTGGCTTCACGGACAGCATCTTCTTCAACCTCATCAGCAAATCTCTGAAGTCTCGGGCGCCACTTCCCACGCTTTAGTTTCCATTTCACCAGCTTGCAATACTCTTCCTTGGTTATGTGCGGTTGATCCCTTGACTTGACCGTCGCTGGTAACTCGGAGAAGACAAACTCTTCGAGTTCAGTCAAGCCTGGCTTGTTCTGGTCCTTCTCACGCACCGATATCAACGCGGGGTAGCCCGAAAGAGAGCTATTCCATTTCTCGACTTCTACACTGCCCCACATGATTTGGGGTCGTTTCTGAAAAACAAGCGCGCTCCAGGAAGTGAGTGCGAGATAAGCGCAGCTTGAAACGGAAGCAAAACGCTAGCTCAACGCTAGCCGAGGGTAGAAGCGCTCACAATGAGAAAATATCAGGCTCAGATTCTTTCAGTCACCACTTCTTCGTGGGTGGTGAACCTCCAGCAGAAGCGTCATTGATTGGCGATCGCGCCGCGATTTGGATCGGTCGAAATCCGGAAACCAGCTGCCAAGCAACGTCTTTTAGGGCATCTTCTTGCAAGAATTTGGAGACGAGAACAATCATTACTACCCTTAATAGATGATGTGGCAAGAGTAGTGGGCAAATGGTGACCCTTTCGTCTCGGTGTTGGGACTTCCTCTATCAAGGGTAAACTAAACGTCAAGAGGTGCCTGTTCGTGTTCGACTTTGCAACTTGGAACCCTTGTCGGGGTCAGAGAAGTAAGACCATAATATGGGATCCATATTATGGATCCCATGACACTCTTGCACAACGAGACAGAGCCTTGTGTGTCGTATTCGATTCCCAACTCGCGCACCCAATCATTTTTTGCTTCCGAGATACCGAAGGATATAGCCTTCGTTTGCCCTCTTTTGACCCTTTCTTCGTCTTCACTATGGTTCTGTATTCGTTATCTCTCTCTCTCTCATTTATGAAACGCGTACGTGAATTACTCGTACGCGGGGGTATGCTAAGAACCCCAACAACCTATAACACTTATCTCTACACCGTAGCCACAAACCACAAATCAGTACCCTTGGTAGCCGTGCTACACTCACGGGGCTATAATATGGTACAAAGAAAGTATTAGGTACCTAAGGTGTTTTCGACCGCAGAAGCGTTTCGTTTGCGACGATAATCGCCTTCTTCTTCACTGAACCTCTCCATTCAACCTCTAGAGCTCGCCGCGTAAGGTGTACACCACGACAAGGCGCTTCGCATGTACCGCTTTTGTCGCCAAAGAAACCATTGACGACGTCCTTTCCACCCAACCCCTATATCATCGGCGAGATCAGGTAAAAGAACCGGCGCGTAGCCTGCGTCATCTTCCGACCCAAGCGTAGTCCATCCCAGAAAACCCTGGAAAAGCCCTGTCCAGAGGCTCCATTGAAGCTCTTCGTTCGAGGGAAAAAATTCAGGGAAAGGGCGGTTGGATCTTCTTCCGAAAACAGGCTCGTGACCGACTGCGTGCGTGCAGTTAGACGGGGGCCTTTTCACGACGTACCACCCAGGTCCGCGACGGCGACCGGCAAGCTGACCGATCGCTTGGGCGAGTTTAACGACCTCCCGGGTCGTGTATTCGTTATGTTCTTGGGTATTCCGAAACTGAGATTGGCCAGCATAGGATGCAAGAAGAGAAGACTTCCCTGGAACGACTGCCGTGCACATGAGTAGTCTGCCCTAGAAGAAGTTGAACGGACTTGCCTTTCGGTCACCACTCGGATTGATGGAAGTATAAGTGGCTTGGTTCGAAGCTTTTCTGGGTAGGGAAAGCAATTGAGATCATCCTCACGAACTCATTTGTATCCTCGTCTGAGCCTATTCTCCTATTGCGTGTCTAGAGTCAGATCATGACTCATGATTGTGCAGCTTCTCGAGGTTCTGCTTTACAAAGGTTTGCGACAGCGACATCACTTGCAAAGCATAAAAAAAGACTGCACTTTCTTATCTTTTGCCAATACAAGCCCTTCAACGTCGAGTTGACCCTTTCACTCCCTGAAGCCTCATCTCCAAACTTCAAAGTCATCTATATTCTTGCGTGTATTTCTTCGATACGTTGAGATCTGTTCTGACCTTCGATACATACCGTAACGCACAACGCTTCAGAATACCTTCCCATTCGAAGGTCTCTGTGATTGTCCATTGCAGCAACACGTGTGTGGACCACGAACTTGAAGGTCAATGTTTTTCGTAGTGCATATCTACCTTGCACCGTGTGTCGCCGACATTGTACGTCATGAAAAGCGACTAACTTCGATTTGGTGGCAGCGTACCCTTGGCGTTATTCTCAGTACAATCCAAATGCATTTGTCCCATGTCTCTCGGAGAAACTTTTCGATATGTTTGTGACCTCTCTGCCAAGGACACGCAACTGACAAACGTGCATTTTGTAGGTCCTCTCCTGTATAGAGATAGGTAGAACAGGAGAGGGCTCTCAATTTCCCTATAAAAGCCGAGTCCACAACCAACGCCTTCCTTCTCCTCATCCCAACAACCACATCAAACATATCTACATCAACCGCAGCCCCATCAACAACAACATCAACATATCATTATCAACTTTTCTATACACATTATACTCATATCATTATCAACTCAACTATACATCTTATACCTATATCATATTATCAACTCTATATAACATAGTCAATGCTGCTGGCTATTTGTAAGTACACTCACCGCTCGCTTTCTCACCGTTCTCTTCCAAGGCTGCTAACCTCCACTCGTTCTTTTTGCTACTAATCTTCATGCAGAAAAATGTACTTTGTACAGAGGCGTATATTAGTCACTGGACCCGACTGATGCGGAAGTAATGTTCTCCCATCTCCAGGGGGTAAGCGGACCTTGGACGCCCCAGGGGCTGGTCAGAAGCAGAGGGAATATATTTCAAAGGGCTCGACGATCAGCAGCCTGTCGACAGTCCCAAGGCTAGAGCTTGAAATTAGCCCCGCTTACCCCGGCAGTCCTAGTGGGATCCGTTCTGCTGGACTGTGTGACTCAGGCTGTCGACGGGAAGGGATATCTAGTGGTCGGAGATGAAGCTGCAGTGCTTCGAGTTGTCGTTGCTTATGCGATAGGCGACTACACACAGTGCAGTAATGCGGCGGGGCGATAGTGTTTAGACCCAACGACTGCTTCAGTAGTCATCAGATATAGTTTCCACAAGTCTTCCCATTTCCCACTTGCGTGCAACAGGAAGAGGATGAAATGACTGTTGTTGAGTTTGAAAGGTGAGTCGAAGCTTTCCCCATAGCTGAAGGTTAGTTAACCTTTTGAGAACAAAATCTTCTAACATATCAATAAAACCTCCCTTTCAATGTTGACCTTGAATGTTGCTTGTGGAATGGTTTCGACCCTCATATGGCGGTGGACTGTGGGGCATGGTTCACCGCACTTCAGGTGCGTTTTAGGCCTGTGGTTGTTTGGATTCGTGCTTTGCATAGAATAAAAGCTTGGAGTCCTTGGCAAGCCGCATATAATTTAAGAAGTAAAGTGTTGCCTCGGTAATGTTCCCATCAGTTATTCTCAGCTTTGGGTTTCCACATTCCCGCTCTTGTATGCAGGAATAATGGGTGTGAAGTAATACTCTCTCGACTTTGAAAAGTTCTTAGGCGCGTTTCCAAGGGTTACGGGTTTACGTCTTTGTCCAAGACTCTTGGCCAAAGACTCTGGGAGCCTCCAGCTGAGCTCTTTCTAATTCTTCTTCTTCACTACTCGCTAGAGTGAATCACTAGGCACAGTGTTTACTAGGAGTACGGTGTATCGTTTGTGCAAATCATAAGAGATGAGAAAACTTCGGGTGTCGTATTCTTCGCTTTATTTACGGCCCTTGAAGGTCATATTCTCTGACATACTTTACCTCTTGAAACGAGAACCGCGTCTCGGGCATTGAAAAGACGAGTGACATCGCTTGGGACGACCATATGGGCATCTTGATCACGACTGAACGAAGCAGGTTGACTGGGGTAAACGATAGCTGGTTTGGCATGATTGGCTGCTGCAACCCAAATTCACTCCCATTGGGCTTTTGAAAACACAGCTTTGAGCACTTCTGAAGACAGTCGTGCGCGGCACTTGCCGTGCGCGTGGCCTGTGGCGTCAGCAACCAAGCGCTGCCCCACAACCACGTCACGCTGCGGCAGCGTCTATCCACGAGGGCATCGCTCCGCATCGAGAACCGCATTATTCTCGTCTTACAATCCGTTCGTACAAGGTTGTTCAGAGGCAACTGTTTCATTTTCCTCTCTATCTCCGTAACTGCTAGGCTCGAAGCGGAGGAGCCGCCTCAAATGGCAGTCAACCGGGCGCCACACGCACACACGCCTTCTCGGCGGAACCATGTGATAGGCGTTCTCATCGTCATCTCCGTCGCACTCATTTGGACATTCGCTGCCGAGTTGATTCAATTCATTCTGCAAGGGCATGGGAAACCTTTCGACAAGCCGTACTTTCTGACCTACTTTTCGGTTTCCCTCTTCTCCCTTTTGCTGTCAGGGTTTTTGCGACCGAGCTGGCGAGCTGCAACCGCCTGGAACCCGGTTCAGTCGGCAGAACAGCCGATGCGAAGTGCTTCCAATCCGGCAATCATAGAAGGGGAATATGACCTGGATTTCGAGCAAAATGTCAAGCCGCAGCTTTCTGTACGTTCTGTGTTGAGGGTTGGGGCTCAGCTAGCGCCTTTCTTTTTCATGTCCTCTTGGACTTACAATGTGGGGCTGGACATGACCTCAGTGGCCTCTTCCTCCACCATATCTGCCCTTACGACGCTTTTCACCCTTGTGCTTGGTGCGTCGATGGGATCTGTTAAGTTTACCATGGGCAAGTTGGCCGCCACTGCCTTGTCCATCATTGGCGTGGCCATCATTTCTCAGCAAGACAATTCAGAGGGGAAAAGAAGGCTGGCTGGCGATTTAGTGAGCATCGGGTCATCGTTTGTATACGCACTTTACACCATCCTCCTAGATAGTCATACTGACCGTGCAACATTTTCGATGTCGATGATGTTGGGTTTTCTTGGCTTCGTCACACTCATAACATTTTGGCCGGGATTGTTTCTTTGTTCCCTCTTTGGTTGGGAATCGTTTGAAATCCCCAAAGGCAGAGTTCTTGCCATGTTACTCCTCAACGGCTTGATCGGCACCGTATTGTCTGATTATCTATGGGCTAAAAGCGTGGAGCTTGCGGGGCCGATGATAGGAACCTTAAGCCTGTCCCTCGCCGTGCCCTTCTCCGTTATGGCGGACTACTTATTGAAGAAGAAGACGTCGTTTGCAGCAGTGTACTTGCTGGGAATTATCCTGGTCCTCACGGGCTTCTTGCTTATGAACTATGAGATAGCCCGTGATCGTCGGGAAGAGCAGGAGAAAGTAGCGGGGGATGAAATCGAAGCTGAGGTGGAAGCACCAAGTTAGAGGGAACCAGCTTGAATGGAGAGCAAAATGCTTTATGTGAATGAATCAACACCAAGCAATGTCGAAGTATATTTTTGTGCGCTTCCTGATCATGACTTCATACCCTGGGGGTTTGAATATGAAAGACACCCTGCCGGGCAGTTGAGCCCCATGTGGACCTTGGCGCACTTCTGTGTCCGGACAAGGGTTTTCATCGTTTTCCGAAGATAATACGTTCGTTGCAAGAGCTTTCTTGTGGCTGTTTCGGTCACCGATGACATCCGCCGAAATCTTGGCAAACACTACTCTCAGTATCCACTACTTAGCTTCTGCGAGGCTCTGTTCAGTGCGGGAGTGTTCAGAAGTTGTTTGGAGTGCCGTTATGCACTGATCGGAAGCAATTCGGAGATACATCAAACAATTTCCGACAAGAGGGCATGATTACATTCAATACAGAGGACGTAACCAGCGGCTAGATGTCCAATTTTGAGGCTGCGGCTATTTCTTGTGTTGCTAATGAACCAACACTAGTAGCAAAGTGGTGGAAAGTATGGCATGATGTGCCAATTGCAGAGTTTAAGCATGATTCGTGAGAAGAAACTGACTCCTTAGGCCCGGAGAGATGCTCCGCAGCCTACGACGAAAGGAAGTAACAGCGCCAGTTACTATGTCACTGCTTCAGTGGGAAGATTGATTGCCATTTCTTTCATCAACTTTCGGCATTGGGCTTTCTTCCCGCAATACAGTTCATCTTTTTACGCTTCTTTATCACTTGTCTCTGTATCAACGGCCTCGGTATTTTCCACTTCATCAAGTCGTTCAGCCACATTCTGCATAGTTGCAAACACATCCTTTAATGCCATTAGACCAGGGACATCCTCCACCACTCTGACAGCCACAGTGGGTGGTAGTAAATGAGAAATGACAATCGGGGCTTCATAGTCTACCTTTGAGTCCGCGTCCCACCTTATGACCCGCTTATGTGTTACCATCCAGAATTTTTCTCGGCTCTTCTTGTTAACATGTGGTGATCTATTGACGCACCATCTCCTAATTTGTTTCGGAGGAGCATATACTCCCCCTTTGAGCTCTCCACCAGCTCTTGTAACTGCTCTGCTGACACGCTTAACAATATCCTCAAAAAGGTATTTGCGAACGTCGTAAGTTTCAAGCTTGTAGGTGATCCTCCGTGATGTGCGAGCCAATGGATAGGGAGTCCCCATGTTCTTGTTTCAGATCTCTAGGGGTGCTCCTCTTCTCGATAACGAAAACACGCGGGTTGAGCACTTTAGGAGATCAAAGCTATTTCTACAAGTTGTTGGCGGGTGGTTATCAGCTTTCCTGAAAAAGAAGTACAGGTATTGGATTAGAGAGCACTGGATGACAAACGAGAACAAAGTTCCTTAATAAAGCCTGCGATGGCGGATGGTCGCGCATGCGATGATGACGGGCGAGCACCACGATGTGAGGAGACGTAGGTGCGATCGATTCGATAGAGAGAGACGTCTTCGCATTTATTTAGAAGGAACATGCGATCCTCATGCACATGAACTCGACAAAAATTCCCAAAAACCACCTTGTTGAGGGGTTTGGACGGCTCTTCACGACAAGGTAAGAAGAATACGGTAAGAAGGCGGTTTTTGGAGGGCCAAAACTCCCGAATCGAACCTGGAATAAACGGATAAAACCATCAGCTGTGGCGACTTCTCCGCCTAGTCGTAATCGAGACTTCTGATGAAGGTGAACGTTAGCTGTTCTAGCCCTCTGAACCCTTACCTGCTGGTTACAAAGCTTTCCTTTCACGCCCGCTGACGTACTCCCGTCGAGATCGAACTCTGACCATTGTTTATGTATCCAGGGTTGATATTGCATCATCTGAGCCGAAGCCCTTGGATCAAGTAGGTGTTGCGTGCAGTCAGTTATAGAAGCCAACTGCGACCAAACCTCCCGCCCAATTGTGTGTTCATATATATATTATTGCCAAGTCGATTGCGTCGATTTGAGTTCAAAGTACGAAAACTTTTGAATCGACCTTGTGTGGGAGATTGTCACGACTCCACACTAAAACAAATGGAGGCAGTAAGTAGTGATAGATACGTCACTCCTGGTGAGAGAGTTGGTGAAACAGAACACTTTGCACCGGGATACGGTGTTTGCGAGATGAACAACATGTTGATCGCAACTTTGGTCGGCACTCTTGTTAAGGACAAGGCAGAAAGCCCTGATTCCAAACCTACTTTAAAAGTTAACTCGACAAAGTACTCAGATGGACGTCCTCTTCTGCCAGGCATCGGATCAAAAGTCACCGCAAGGGTTTCTCGTGTTACTCCTCGTGGCGCTTCTGTCGAAATCCTTGTTATTGACGGAAAAGCCGTCCGAGAGGTCTTTAAAGGAGTGATTAATCAACAGGATGTAAGACAGGTCGAGGTCGACAAAGTTGAAATTTACAAATGCTTTGCTCCAGGAGATGTGGTCCTGGCTGAGGTTATTAGCCTTGGTGATCGCCATTCTTATTTCCTTAGTACCGCCAAAAACGAACTTGGTGTGATCCACGCAAGGAGTAAGGCAGGTGTCGTGATGACCCCTCTAAACTGGCAAGAAATGTTATGCCTGGCAACGAATACTAAAGAGTTCAGGAAAGTTGCCAAGGAAAGCCATATTTCACAGACGTAAAAAGCAGTCTGATAAACCTTCGAGGGAATATTGGTAATGGTTGGAAGGGTGAGTTGCATTCCAGTTGGTGTTACGTACACACATTCAGTACGTGGTCTTATATGAAATATTTCCCATCGCTGAAACGCCCGCAGTGGCAAGGACAACATCCACAAGTGAAAACGGGTGTGGGTAGAGATGGGCTCGTTCCGTACACCGCTCGAATTCTCAATCGCTATGCACAAGGTTCTACGACGGAAAACACCTCAGAGATCAAGGAGGCGCACCACAAGAAGGATCCCTGGTTGATAAGTTAACGGCATTTACCGCATCTACGGCCAGATCAATTGTGTCTTCAGCTTTTCCCATCGTCTCTTCTTTAACGACCGTTTGCACTACTGACCCATCTTGTCCGGCATTATGAATTCCTTCTACAGCTTCTTGTGCAGTAGTAGCTTCAGTCTTTCCATTCATTTCCGCGTCTTCTACTGGTTCATTTTCTTCCTCTACCCCATCCGAATTCCATTCCGTTCGTTTCGCCCTCTTTTCAAGGGTTTCATTAATGATTCCCAGCATTTCCTATGAATAAGGAAGGATATAAAAAGTTAGGGTATTGAGCAGGAGTGGAACGATATGCTTTTTTTGATGAACTTGAGAACTTACATAAAGTTGATCTTCGTCGTATCTGGAGTAAGCATCTACTATCAGCGGAGTTAAATGTGCGTAGGCTTCAGGCCTAATGTTTGCTATCATGAGTTTTTCAACGCCTGAGAGCTTGAATTTCTCTAGCTTCGTGAAAAGCGTTCGAAGGGAAGCTACCGAAACGTTACCTGGTCGTCGCAAAGGACAGTCAAGGTGGAAAGTTGTCAGCATTGGCTCCTTTCTGATGTAGGTAGTTCCAGTTCGGGATTCCTAACGAGACGTAAAGGGTTCAATCTTACCGGCTGGGGAAGTTTCTATATACTTTCGTACTTGCTTAGAAATAGCCGCTGTCCCTGGCGGTGGCTTGATGACTCCTTCTGGTACATCGCGTCTCTCGGTCTCAAACTTCTTCTCCTTCAACCATTCACGAACTTCTGCGTTTGTCAAGAGCCCGTCTCCTTCAGGATTGGACAAAATTTTCATCCTAAGCACGCGTGGAGAAATCGGGAGCGCTGCCCAGGTTTTGCGAGAGAGATCCTGAAGAATGGGCAGCGAGACCACCTTGTAATCGCTTTGACATACCGTTGTAGGTCAAACAGAAAATAGAAATCTTTTTGTACCGATTGATTTATATCCACTTCGTGTTCTACGGACTGCGGACTCAGATGGAAAAGGAACATAGTTACAAGATATTCTATGTATCAGTCTATAAGCTGGCCAAGCGTTGCCGGACTTGAGATGTGCAGGGCTCCGAAGCGACCGCAGAGAGGAAATTCATTCAGATGAAGGTTTGAGGGGAAACATGTGTCCGAAAGCGCGGCAAGCCCGAAGTTAAACCAAGAGAGGTTCTCGAAACCTCTTATAAGCTCCGCCGACTGTCACTGACTATGAAAAGAACCCCGGTACAGAAGGAAAGCAAGGCGAAGAAACGAGCAAAGTCGTTCAAAGCTGATAACTGCATTCTCGATGCCCCTTGCTACGACTTTGAACCCTTAATTGAAGCGGACGAACACCTTGCAAAATTTACGATCACCGTCAATGGACAACGCACCATCGACTTTACGTCTCGTGAGGCAACTTATTGTCTAACCCGCAGGATACTTAAGCACCATTTTGAAATTGAGTTCTCTCTCCCACCTGGACATCTTGTGCCCACCATCCCGAATAGAGTTCAGTATCTCAAGTGGGCGGCTGGTTTGCTACCGGAAGAATACAAAGATCGAAACGTTGTTGTTCTGGACATTGGAACTGGACCGTCCTGTATATACCCCTTACTTGGGGTACGTCTGTTTCCCCAATGGGAGTTCATTGCTACCGATATTGACAAAGAAGCAGTTGAGAGTGCAAGACATAATTGCGTAGTGAACGAGCTAGACAAGATAACGATCCTGAAAACCGAGAGCGAAGGCAATTTTTTCTGCGATCGAGTTCGTAACCTATCCCCACTACTAACTGTCTGCAATCCTCCTTTCCATGCACGCCGCCATGATGGGGACGATCCGCCTGGAACAGAGTCACAACTTCTAACCGACGGCGGCGAATTCAGTTTCTTGTGCAAACTTGCGGAAGAGTCGGTTCGTCAAGACAGCGTGATGTGGTTCACGAGCTTGATTGGCTGCAAAGAAGACCTGCCCAAAGTAGTATCGTTTCTTCGTTCCCCTCGAATAAGGGCAAGAATTGTCAAGTCCGCAGAGCTTTGTCCTGGAGGTCGGACTACCCGGTGGGCTGTGGCATGGTCTTTCGGAGAACAGAGTACCAAAGTGAGTCATAAAACAGACACAGCTTCCAAATGGAGATATGAGGTCATAATCAGTCCGGGAAGGAAATTTGGAAACCAGTTAGAAGAGCGCGACATTGAAGGCGTGGTACGCTTGTCAATGTGCTCAATGGAATGGTGTTTCTCCGAACAGACACAACGGAGTTCAAAGTGCACTTATCGCGGAAAAGAGGGCAGCATGTACGAGTCATGCGAACTGGAGACATTCGTCGCTCGGCAACATAACTCATTCGACTTTGTAGTGTTGATAAAAGTGCAGCATAAGGGACAGCTACAATGCGTGCATTTCAAAGAAGTGTGTGTAACACTTGAGGAAAAGATATTAACGTTTCTTAGACAGTTAGAATCAAGTCCATAAACAGAGCCATCCATTTGTTAGGTGCATAGAATACTAAAGAGTTGTAATGGTAAGCTTAAAAGTATACCCAAACTATTTCCTTGAGGATAATGGCAATGATTGCGATAATAACAGCTGCAATAATCCCATTCGTTAGAACAGCAGACGGAGCGCCTTCAGCAGCGTCGAGGGCCATCATCGAACTTGGACCATCTTGTTGAGGGGCGTCATCAAAAGTGACGCGCTTGACAGTAGTACTCAACCGAGTTGGCTCCTCAACCGCTTGGATGCGGACGTTTTCTAAATGGGCGTGATCCCAAGACAAGACCTCAGCAATTCGATCTGTTACATCATCCTCAACAGTCTCTCCGCTCATAACATAGTCGCAAAATGGAATGGACGAAGGCGCTGACTGTAATGGAGTAGCCATGACGCGGCGTGGCATCGCTCGTGAAGTAGGCGTTTGACGTTGGGCAATTTGCTCGTGAGGTTGTTCATGCTGACTGTGCTCATCAGTGTCGTGCTCATCAGCGTCGTGCTCATCAGCGTCATGCTCATCAGCGTCATGCAATAAGTTCAATCTGGCGCGTATGGAATTGCAAAGATCTTGTCGAACGGCGTCAAGAACGGTGCCAACGGAAGCGTCCTGCATGACTACGGCTTCGAAGTGCATGCATCCAGATAGCTGAATGGAGCTCGAAGCAGGCTGTAGCGACTCTAGCTGCGAGTCACACAGATGCATGGGCAGGAATAAGCTGGCGCGTAGCGGCTCGCGGCGAACGAACGAAAGGTTGTTCTTCTTTCCTGTAGACTTGAGCTCCCACTCCATGACATCGGCCAGACTGGGTTGCTGCTGCGGGTGTTCAACGACGACGCGACGTTGTTCATCAAGCTTGATGACGGCGTGCTCGTAACGATGGCGCATGACGGCAGCACAAAGGGTCTCAGCGTCGGTTTGCGACTGCGTGGGCTGCACCGGCACGGAAACAGGCTGCAAGGTAACGCGGCCGCACACGGAAACCAGCCCGTCCAACAAGCCCGACAGCTCTCTCACAGAAGCGCTTCTGACGCCGTCGGCCACAGCAAGCACCTCCTTCGCGGCCAGCTTGCCGCGCGGCGCGCCGTAAATCACGACTGGCGCGCACGCGTCATCGGCGCGCACAACGTCCCTCGCCACGTTCACCGCCAGGTCGATCTGCTTCTGAGAGGCGCCCTCACCACTCAGCGGCGCGTACGCGCCCAGGATACACACGCCGCCCACCAACATGGGCGCCAGCACGCGCGCGTGCTCCACGGCCCACGCGCGCGCCGCCGCCATGGGCGGCAGCGGCGGCGTGGGCAGCAGCAAAAGCACCCGCGGCACTGGCTGCTTCACGCCCAGCAGCAGCCCGCCGCGCGGCGGCAGCGGCTGCTGCGGCGCGCGCAGCAGCCGCGAGTCGAGCAGCACCTTGACGCCCATGGCAAGGCGAGTGCGCGCGCGGCGCAGCCGCTCTCCGCGCGACGTTGATCGTCATCATGGCGCCGCAGAACTGCGACGCGCCGTGGGAGCGTTTGACGCCATACGTGGACACGAGCACACGTGCGCGACGTATGCCAGTTTGCAAATGATTCGCTTCGCGTGTTCGGGTGGCGGTTTGCGTATGTGTGAACTTCACAGTGTTTACAACTTCACACGTGCTCTCCGCACAGCCGTTGAGATCGCGTCGCTGGCGCACCACGCAGCGCGCAGGCAAGCGCAGTCAAGCGCGATGAACATGCGATAACGCCGTCGCCAGCAGCGAGAGCGGCGCCCGCCAGCGAGAGAAGCCACACTGCAGTCTCACATTTGTTCCCCACCCGCAGCAGCTTTTGCAACATGCCGCGTCACTGTCTGTGTTGCGCCGCCGCCACCGCCGCCATGCCGGCGTTTGCCGCGCCCGCGTCCGTCTCATCGCCGCTGCGCGCCGCCAAAAGTTCCGCCGTGCCGGCGTGCGCGCCGCGCGCGCGCGCCTTTCGGAGCTATGGTGCCGCTGTGCGACGTGCTCGCATGAGTGCGCCGCCACCTTCACGGCCGGATGAAGACGCTCCGGACGATGCTTCCAACCCGCCGACGCCGCCGCTCAACCTGGAGGTGTTGCGGCGCCGCATCAGCGACCTGGACGCGCGCCAAAAGGCCGGCCACAACCCTACTGACTCTGTCAACGGCCCGGTGAAGGAATCACCTGGTTTTTCGTACGAGTATCGCAAGATGAACCGTGCTTTTGAAACCAGTGACGACGATGACGATGATACCGAGGTGCTGCAGCTTATCAATGACTTTGAGAGTCTAGTCAGGGTGTGGGTCATTGTGTTCACCAACCGTCGCGATTCTACTGAGGGTATTTATAGTCTCAACGTGGGCGACGAGAACATTGTCTTGGCCTTTCAGGACAAGGAGGAGGCGAATCGATATGCGTTATGTCTGGAACAACAGAAATTTCCGATGCCCAATGTGGCCGAGCTGGAGACCAATGAACTCGCCGAATTCTGCTCCGAGTCTGGTTTCCGACTTGGTTTCGTGCCAACGGGCAGCTTGATCACCCCGCCCGAACAGAGCGCTGTCGATGACCTAGACAAGTGGAGATCTGATTCCCCCTCCTCATCTACCGAAAACGAGTCGGGTATGACAGCTGAGGAGATTGACACAATGAGAAAGAAACTTGACTCATTGTTCGGTCTGTAGCCCATTTCCCGCCTCCTGTTATCCTATTCTTGTAAAAGTCCTTCACCGTCACTGCTCCGTCACTGCTTTTCATCCTTGTATGTTAAAGCCCCCTTTTATACGCGTTATAGTTAGAACGCAAGTCTAAAAAGTCTGTTTGTACACACGCTACTCAAAAAGTATCTATCAAAACACAACCTAATACCCTCACCACCTATATCAACCATTAAACATGCCCCATCTCCCCCTACTTGGCACCATTCATAAGCTACTCAAGAAGCACCAGCTTGTCTCGCAGCCGTCTCACAAGGTCCATCTTCTGAGACAGATTGAGGCCCAACTTCAGTGCGTACTCTTGCGCATCAATCTCACCCTTCTCGGCGGCGTTCACAAGCGATACATCCGCCTCGGTTAATCTCATCAACTCTTCTATCTGTACATGATGCATTCGAATAACGCCATTGAGCTTAATCTCTTCAGCCTTGGTCCTTCCAGCCCTGCCAAATGAAGGTGGCGGAGGCGGTTCCTCGCTACTGCTCGCAGATAAAGAGCCGCCATTCAGAGTGGTCTTCGTGTCCGACGTGAAGGAAGCATGGCCCTTTCGCGCTTCCATCTTGCTTGAAGCCCTTCTTCCCGTTTGGTCGACGTCGGACACCACCGCTCCTAGCCGTTTTTGAACTGCAGAGGTAGCCTCGTCAACAAGATTATCACAACTAGCAAACAACAGCTCGTCATCGGAAAGTTCCTCTCCTGCTTGCGTACCATAGAACTCCATCGCCGACTGAGCCACATTGCGACTTCTTTGCTTCCTCCGCGACGAAACGGCCTCAATCGTCACATCCGTCTCGCTCTCGTCTGGTGATGTGTCCGGTGCCATAGATTCATCCTCCGCCTTCTTTTCCTTAGCACGACGAGCCTCCAGCTCCCTCGCTCTTCTGCGGGTGATCATAGTTGAGGACGCCTGCGGCATCGCGGTACTCGGCCTACGTGTTTCAACACGCAGCTTGATCTTCGGCGCTTCGTCGGATGTGCTTTCCAACCCATCAGAATCAACTTCGCCTGACACAGACACACTGCTTTTGGAAGGTGAGCGAACGCGCATACTATTCGACCGAAGTAACGGTTTCTCAGTTCCGCCCCCTTTTCTTCGTTGAGGAGGTCTAGGAAGAAATGTCCCTCCAGTTGATGGGCGCGAAGGAATCATGGTAGCGGCTCGTGGAGTTCGCTTCCTTGCCGTCCTAGACCTATGCTGTTTGATGGGGGCTTGCTCGTCTTCGCCTCCCATGTTGGTCGGTCTCAGAAACGCACCGTCAGAAGCCCTACCTCTAGGTTTAGCTGCCGCGCGATGGGGTGGGGCCCGTTTAGTACCACGGGCCGGAGTGGCAAGAATTTCGGCATCATGAGCACGAGAGTGCGATGGTAACGACTTCCGTTCTGTCATCAGTTTCTCGCGAATATTCGCTTTGTTCTCTGCTTCGTTGTCTTGGACCGTGGGTTTCATTGGGGTGGTTGAACCAGATGATAGTCCAGATCGGATTCCAATGCCGTGACTGAAGGTAGCCCGACGCCCTCCGAGCCTAGAGCTTTCAGCCGGAGGGGGTGAATGAGCCTTCTCCTTTTTGATTTCTTTCACTCTGTCCGAGTACCGCAGGGTATTAAGCGTGTGCTCAACATTAGCTGAGGCGGGAGAGATGTTCGCGATCATTACCGTCTTGCAATTCTTCCCAATGAAAGAAGCTTTCAAAACCTGTGTAAGCTTGCTCCCTCGAAAAGGAGTGTGATCTTTTTTCTTATCCATAGCACGAATGCACTCCTTCAAAGCAAGCAGGCTCTTGTTTATCTCTGCGCCTTCCATCCTAGTTTGCTTTGTCGAATTGGCCGTGTCACTACCGCGCTCGCTCCCAGCAAGGTCAATAAAACATAACCTGCCTATCTCTTCCCCTTTGTTCTCGGGTTCTTGATTCGGGCGTGAACCGCGTAGTAGCTTCTCCCTCATAGCGTTATTGGCGTCTTTCGGAGCGCAATCAGCGGGCGGATGGCGCAATTCGATTTGAAAAACGGCGTGAGAGCGACTGGAATCATCATTTGCGCCAGTAACACCAGTGGAACGAGCTGCGCTTCCCTCGTCAATGCAAGCCAGTACATCTTCTTCAACCTCACACAATCGTTCGGCCAATCCTACAATTTGAACTTGATTATTGCCATCCTCGCGACATTCGAGCTTTGATGAGCGGTTCAACAAGTCCTGCAGCTTCGATGCATAGATTTCATAAAAACTAATCCACACTTGCGGTGGATCAGATGGTTCGAAGTCTTCGATACCTTGCTCCGACGCAGCTTGCCACTCGTCCGCTTCCATTGAACGGATTCGATCAAAAACATCGCGTACGGCGAGCGTATACAAACCGGGGTTTTCAGCGCCATCTCCCGCCATGGTGAAGGTCTTTCCGGCGCCGGTTTGGCCATATGCAAAGCAAGTGCCGCGTCCACCCGTGAACAGGGTGTCAACGAGAGGCTTGGCGGTGTTCTCGTACACGACGGGATTGCTCACATGCTCATTGAACACGGAGTCAAAACTGAAGGGGTGGGTGACGACATGTTTAGTAAGATCGACCTTTTCGCGAAGCTCGTGTACGCAAAGGGAGCCGTTATTGACATTGACGGTGACGACGTCGCGATCATGGGCCGAACGCTCCTTCCTCGACAGCGGGCGCTTGCGCACGCAAACGGTGACGCGCGGTGCAGCAAACGAAAACGAGGAGGAGGACGGGCGCAACGCATGGCGTGCGGCGGCAGCGGACGCCGCCAAGGCATTCTTCGAGTGCGAGCGCTGCGTAGAGGCATCGTGCGAGGCCGGTGTGGACGCGGACGCCAAGTTTCGATCGGACAAAGACTCAAGCAGCGGGCGTCGCTCCGGACGAGCATGCATGACGGCAAGCGGCGGCAAGTGCGCGTGGCGACGAAGGTCGTTTATAAGGTCTGTGAGGCGCTTGCGGTCGGCAGGGCCGTCCACTCCAAGCGCGTCAAGGTCGGTGGACGACAACTGCAAGAAGAGCGGAGGTGTGACCAAAGCGGCGGTGAAGCGCGGCAGAAAGCGCGATAGACCGGCGCAACGGAGCCAGGCGGCGACCTGAGGGTCGCCCATGGCGGCGGCGGCGGGCGGGGCGCGCGCGGATGCGACGACTGAAGCGCAGAGGACGACGCGCTCGCGGGCGCGCGGAATGGCACTCGACTTCGGGGCGGCGCGGCCGCGCCACCGGGGCACTGCGCCGCTTTGCGGTGGCGCGTGTTGCGTGCAGCAGCAGCGGCTGCAGCGTCCACTGCGGGCCGGCAGCATTCGTGGCACGTTCAAATTTGAACGCGTGTGCCACCCGCCAGCAACGATGCGCCCCTTCGTGGCCACGTGGCTCGAGCACGCTCCGTGGTCGATTATGATCTTCTCTCCAACAGCAAACGCTCCCGCTGCAACATGCAATGAACAGCCCTGAGCCGCTTCCCAAATGGGCGCGCGCGTCGCCTTCGCCGTAGCCGTTGTCGCCGCTTGTCTGCGGCCGTCGGCGCCGTCGCTCGCGCCCGCCACCGCTATGAGTACGTCCAAGCGCGCGGGGCGCCGCCAGCCGTCGCCGCCGCCGCTTATCGGCGCGCGCTCCTTCTACACGCAATACAGCGGCCATCCGGCGCTTGATCTGCGACGACTGGTCGCCGCGCCACGCCATAAGCCCGCCATCTGGCTGCTGGGCGACAGCACGTTGGACAACAAGTATTGGATTCCGTTCCGTGACCAGACGCACCCGGACGAGTTGCATGCGAGTCTGCTAGACGCACGCTTACTCAAGCGCGATGTCTCGTACTGGCTCAATTCACTGTATCCCTCTTATGTGACCTTCAACTGCGCCGTGGAAGCTTCAACAGTAGCACAGCGTCGGAACACTCTCCTGGCGCAGGATCGCATTGTGAGCGACCATGTTGGCGCTGATGACATAGTCGTGGTCAGTCTCGGTGGCAATGATGTTGCCTTGCTTCCTTCTCTGCGCACCATTTTCTCTGTGCTCATGCAGATGTTCACTCGCTCTTCGATTGGATTTGAGCACCTGGTGTCCCTGTTTGGCGACTCAGTACGCCATTACATCGTACGCATGCTGTCCGATCGCCGCCCGCGTCTGGTTGTCGTTTGCGGCTTGTACTTCCCGGACGAGGCTTTAGCACCTTCTTGGGCTTCGTTTGTGCTGTCTGTGCTGCAGTATAACTCCAGTCCTGTCAAGTTACAGCAATTGATTCAAACAGTGTTTGAGGCTGCCTCTTCCAGGTTCCACATTCCGGGTGTGACTGTCGTAACCGTTCCGTTTTACCGCGTAATGAATGGTAAGGATACCACCCACTACGTTGCACGTGTGGAACCTTCCGAACAGGGGGGGCATGTTATGGCAGCTTTGTTGCGCGATGTCATCGAACAAACGGTCGGTGACAATCATGGTGACGCCATTGTTGGGAGAACAACGAACGTGTCTAAATGAGGCTGACTACATCACCACCATACGTTTCGGAGAGCATCGTGCTACATGCATTTACCAAAAGTACCAATACTTGGCCCGTGTACACAACTGATTTAACTATCCTGTACTACAGGCTTCGCCGCCGTCAGATCGCCCGATTGGTAGGGCCCGGAAGCGCGTGCCGGCCCAACACTAGCCGTTGCGGCAGATGGCGATGCAGGTGATGCGCCAACGCTGTCGGCGCCGAATGAAGCTCCGCCGCGCGCGCGCCAACTCCCGGCAGAGGCGAGCAGCGTTTGGGATCGAAAGCTTGCTTGGTGAGCAAAGGGGAGAGCAGATGGTACAACTCGTCAAGGAGCACGTAAAACAGCATGCGCGCTCCATGTCTCTAACTGAGGTTGAGCGCATGGCGGAGACGCTTCGGACTTGTGTCGCGAACGTGAGCTACAAGGGGACTGCGAACATCCACCGTTTGGGTTGCGCTTTCTGACGTTGTTTACGCATTGTAGTGGGCCTAATTTCTACGAGATCCGCATGGGCCAGATACCGATGGGCAAGTGCGCGTTTGCGACATCCAATACCCCTGTAAATCCGTCAATGAAAAACTTGACACCTTACGGGAATCGATGGTCGTGAAGGATTATCCATGCTTGATGAGGTATGTTGGCTGTCCAAGATTCGAGGAAGTGATATTCCACATAATCCTGTGTTCCAGCGTACGCCGTTATCAGTAAGTATACGCCAAAGATATACGCTAGCGTCTCCAAGCTCGGTTTCGAAGCTGTTGATTTCTTGCGCTCAAATGGTCTACGAATACTCGCATAGGAGCAGGTATTGCAAGATTTGCGTGACATCGCCTCAAAAGAGCAAACGGTGTGGCTTGATCCAAGCTCGAACTCGGTGGCACTCAAGGAAGCCCTTGGAGAGTTCGTTCTTGCGGAAGAAGCACCCGTGAGGATGATGATAGCATGCAAGAACGATGCAGAACTGAAAGGAATGCAAGGGGCGCATATTCGCGACGGTTTCGCTCTCACCGTTCCTATGTTGGCTCGAAGACTACGTGAATTCTGGTAAAGCTCCTACTTTCGAGTTCAAGGCGGCCATGAAACTAAGAGAGTTTCGCTCCCAAAAGAATGGGTTTTTGGAGGAGTCTTTCCCAACGATCGCTGGATTTGGCGCCCATGGGGCTATCATTCACTACAACCCTCTGAAGGTAGGCAGCAAAGAAGTTTTTTTTCTGTGAGACTGCGGTGGTTAGTATGTAGACGCAACGACCGATGTAACCCGAACAATTCATCTTGGGGGAAATGCTACGGATCATGAGAGAGAGTGTTTCACGTGAGTTTTGCAAGGTCACATCCGAATTGACTCAATAGTGTTCCCAGACGATACGACTGGGCTCATGTTGGATACCCTTGTCCGTGTCTCGCTATGGAACATCGGGTTAGACTACAGGCATGGTACGGGGTGGATGCATGTCTGAATGTTCATGAAGGTCCCCACAGCATTTCTCTCCGTCCAAGATCGAACGTAGCGGTGCTGAAAGAAGGAACGGTTGTGAGGGTACTATGTGAAGATGGATGATTTGGTA
Organism: Gracilaria gracilis; assembly: GCA_030374805.1. NCBI lineage: Eukaryota > Rhodophyta > Florideophyceae > Gracilariales > Gracilariaceae > Gracilaria > Gracilaria gracilis. The sequence continues at coordinate 261,301 of JARGSG010000047.1, read as the reverse complement.
TCCGCATTGAAAATTTGCTTCAGGTTGTGAAACGCTAGACTACCCAACAATCTGGGGGAAAGAACTATCTTGCGATCGAAAGAAAGGCTGACGTTTTTACCAATACATACATCAATGATCAAGTGGGAGATTTTGTCAGAAACAGAAACTGAATGGGTCAACAATTATCACCAGGCTGTGTGGTAGAAGCTTTCCCTGAGAATGGAGGATAGGAAATACAAAGATTGGTTACGGAAAAAGACGCACGCTGTGCATAGAACTAACCAGACATCAGCGCTCCTACAACAGGCGGAGAGGACCACATCCCCAGCATAACCTGGTAAGCAAAGCATGTCCGTAATCCCTGTTGTTCTTGAAGTTGGGTGTTTACAATATCTCAGTGGATGTGAGAACAATTTTGGTACCAGTCTCTAGTGTAAAAGAAAGCTGCTTGGATGAAGTTGGGCGGAACATTTTTGCAAAGGCGGTAAGTCTTTTGCAAAGCACTGAGGGGCGCACATCTGCACTTGGTAACGTGATCGACTCACCTTCCTTTGACGTCAACGGGAAGCATCCTGGAAGGTTTGTCTTTTATCCTGGAAGCATCTGTAGCCTTCACGTAGAAGCGACCGAGCCGTCAACGCATATGCATGCAACGTGTCCAGTGCGTTTTATGTGGATAGCAGCTTCTGCGTCACCCGGAATGCGAAATCCGAGAGCCCTCTGGACCAGTGTGTGGGCCTTTCCACGTCTTACAGGCCAACAAGATTTGCATTGTCTCATGCATACAGTCAACGAAATTTGAAACGCAACGATGCTTGTAAACCAAATAACGCACCCCAGAAAGCGGTTGTAGCCTTAGTCCTTACACATATTAAACGCATCAATGCCTTTAAACAGAAACTCAAAAGACTCTTTGCATTCCGCTTTCAAGGCGGAGCAACACTTCTCTACCCGCCAAAAACGACCACGAAACTCAAACGAGTACAAACACCAGTACTGCATCTCCCGCAAAAACAAGCAGAACGTACGTACTTTGAATCATCTCATATAGTCACCACTACACTCTGCAATCATCTAACTGACACATTTGTTCCTCAACATTGGTAAAACATGCCAAAAAAAGGGTACCCCTCTGACTTTGAGAAGGGCCAAATACTAGCCCTTCAGCATGAGCTCGTGCCGATTCGTACTATTGCCAAGCAACTAAGCCGCGCCGCATCAACAATATCACGCTTTCTGGTGCGTCATAATGCGATGAACGTCACCAAAACGCCAAGTAACGCCCAAAAGCTCGCCACCCGTAGCAAAACGCTGTTGCTGCGACTGGCAGCAACTGGAAACTACAGCGCCCACGACTTGAAGCAGCGTCTTGAATTATCTATCACAGTCCGTCGCGTCCAACAAATCCTGCGCAAGACACCCAATTTGAAGTACCGCCGCTTTACGAAGAGTCCAAGACTCACTACCCGGCACAAGGAAACGAGGCTCACTTGGGCGCGTCGCCATGTCACTCGTGGGGACACTTTCTGGGTGACAGTCATCTTCTCTGACGAGAAAAAGTTGAACTTAGATGGACCCGACGGACTCGCGAAGTACTGGCATGATCTACGTCGCGAACCCCGCCGTTTCTCAACTCGTCAAAATGGTGGGGGATCCGTCATGGTTTGGGGTGCCATTTCTTTTTATGGTGTATCTGAGATTGTGTTTTTGAGTGGCAAGCAAAACTTAGAAAGGTACTGCGAGACGTTGAGCTCAGGCTTATTACCTTTGGTTGCTGAGTTGTTTGGAGAAAGCCATCCTTATACGTTTCAGCAGGATAAAGCGCCAATTTATACTTCTCTTTTGACGCACAATTGGATCTCCGAGCACCATGTGAGGACTCTACCGTGGCCCGCAAGGTCTCCGGATCTTAATATTATTGAGAATGTGTGGGGGTATCTTGTGAGGAAGGTTTAAATTGGTCATAAGTCTCATGACAATGTAGAAGATCTTAAGTCTGCTATTGTGGGGGCCTGAAAGTCTTTTTCTACAGATTACCTTTTGAAGCTCTACGGCAGCATCAAGAGACGTTGTCTGGCTGTTATGGATTGCAAGGGCGATTCCACAAAGTACTGAAATTTTTTTGTATGCGTTGATACATTTCTTGTGCGCGTTGTAGTTTCACCCCCTTCATTGGCGGTTGAGAACCGTTTGATGGATCCTACGCTACAGCATTTGGTTTGTAAACTCAATCTTGTTTAGTTGAAGTGTTTCTATGAAGAGCTTTAATTGTGCCGGATTAACTGTTAATGGGCTGCACCATTCGGCTAGTGCGCATCTGAAACCTGCTGATGCGTTTCAAATTTCGTTGACTGTATCTATCCCACAGGGGAAGAGATTTCAAGAGCTTTCCTCTTGTGAGACAGTAACGTTCCTACCCTTGGTAAGTTTCGAGACACTCTTTCTACCGAAAGTATCTCGAAATGGTTCTTTTTGTTTTCACCTAACGTTCGCTACCTTCGGTATGTAACCCGCGTTTATAGAGTGTTTCAAGTTTCGTCAAATGACGAGTGAAGAGTGGAATGAAATCATAAAATGGATATCTGTCCCTATTCATCCTGGTAGATACTGCACGGTTTTTGGTTCAAAACAAGCAGGAAGGAAAAGGCTGGCAGAAGTCATCTACTGAATCCAGTCAGCTTCAGATGACAGTCACAGTCACAACACCATGAACGGCATAGCTGAATCGGTAACCGTGTTCGAGTGCTTTTTGCGGAAAGCGCAGGGGCCCAGGATCAAGCCCAGGCTCTCTACTCCCCCTCCCAATTCACTATATCTATCCTCTTTCCCGTGCAGAACCCCTGAGCTACCTAACTTTATTCCAAAATCTAGAGAGAAATGCTCATCCAAATGGTATCTAAGCTCACGTAGTGCGGGATGACTTATGTCAGTCTTCCCGCTACTGTAGAATGTGTTGCCGAAAACGAGGGAAAGGGATGGGTGGTTGAATTCGTTGGAAACCACAGTTCAACTCCAGGCGAAAGCCCAGTAAGGCACAAATTAAAGATGCTCACTTATGTTAGACAAAACATTGTCCAACACGGAAGAGAAAGGAACAGGGGACAGAAGCAAAACGTGTGGCTAAGAACTGCCATTGATCATACCATTCTCGCAGACAGGTAGTGCTCTCCTGTTCGTTATGGAAACAGTTCCATCGCTGCACATGTACGATTACTCGTCTATTTACATTCTTAGTGTGCACTCCTGTACTATACATTCTTGACATTCATACACCCAGCGAGGTCTTCGTAAATGTTTATGGTTTGTGGGGTCATCAGCTGGACAGCCCAATTCGTTTGCACTCAAAGAGCAATTTTTGAATTGTTCATGGACACCAACCGTTTCGTTCTGCGTGAGATAAGGATGGAAAAGTATGCCCAAGATCTGTACTGGCTTGGGTATGACCATGGTAAAAGGTATTGTCTTTCACTATATTCGTTGTAGTCTGTAGAATGTTATATTACATACTTTTCGAGTCCGATCACATCATTTCGCCTGCTTGGATCAGTAGAAAATTCTTTCAAGAACATTCATGGAGTAGCAGATGAAGACCTTCAAAGTAGAAACAAAAGCATTCCTTCTTGGATAGCAAAGCTCTTTGATAACATGTATCATCACAATTTGATTCTTCTTGACAGCGCATTTCATCAAGATGCCAGCTTCAAACGCGAAGCAGGAAAGAACATGAGATTCTGGGAGATTCTATTCCAACAGCGCAGATTCAAGGAAATAATCATCAAACTAGTTTGACCTACCAGAAGCCAAAGTCAGAATGTGTATGAGTAGGTGCCCGAGCATTGGAGACTAGGGTAGCTGACGAATCATTCACAGAAATTCAAGTTCGGTATCCTTCAAATCCATACAGAAGAAGTCCGTGACTCTGACGCTATCAAGTTGGTGATATGTACCTTCCAAATAATTACCGCCCCCTGTCGAGCGTCTGCGGAAGAATTAGCAAGTCGAGTACAGGATTCTTGGGAAATTATATATTTCTTTCCGTAGTTGAACAAAGATAATACCATTCGCCCCGAAGGCTCTGATTCGCGAATGATATTCGTCAACAGGATAGTTTTTGATCTTCATCTCCCGGCAGGGAACTCTTTTGATGATGTCACTGGACACGTCTCTGGCTCTAGAACGCGACACAACCCTGGAACAAGAAAGGGTTTCCAGCGCCTTTTACAATGCTTAGGAAAGGAACAGGGTTCTCACCTCAGCTTGACTTCTTTGAATCTTTCATGGTGAAATCACATGTTTGAATTGAAACTGCTTGTACAATTGTACAAGAGATCTTTTCGAACCCCTAACAGACTCAATTTGCGGGTCCGCAATCTTGTTTTGGAGTTACACATCATGTCCTCGAGGTACAGATTGTTTCCGTTGAAGAAAGTACCGGTCGACTCTCCTGTGTTACAGATACACTTGACGAAACCTCACAGCTTTGGGGGTTTGTACGGAGTGATATGAAAACTGCAGAAGGACCGCTCCGCTTCTCTACATAAGCAAGACTGCAAGGCCGCAAGAGCTCGGATCTCTTTCACAATCACCACACCCCAAGCCGGTTTCGAAACACACAGAAAGCTCATTTGCAAACGCCCTTCAACCATCAGCTCTAAGATGTTGTCCTTCAAGAACCTTTTCGTGGTGCTTCTTCTCGCCGTCATGGTTTCTGCTGGGGGTCCTCAGTGTGGATACAAATGCAAGAAGGCGAAGGGGCCGAAGTTCAGCTGTGTTCCAGTGTTCTGCCCCCCTCATTCCAAGTGCATCCTTAAAGCTACATGCAAGCTTTCGAGCAGGTTCATATTCTACAAGCGTATCCCCGACGCAAAGTGCTGCTCTACCAGGGCGGCTTGCTTGGTGTTCCCCAAGGGTGGTGGAAAGGGTCTGAAATCTCTGTCTGCAGCGTCGCAGTCTGGAGGTGGTAAGGACACTGTGTATGTTTAAACAAGAGAAGCATTGGTGGTAGGCGTTTTCCATTTGGATGGCGCTTTAGATGTGACGCTAGCTGCTGTTACATGTTAATGTTTATTGTTGAATTGTGATAAAGTACGCGATTGTGTTCATATCTGCACGGTTTGTAGATATTGCATACGGCAGTTGAATATGAGCGGTGCTGTGTACCGCCATGTTTGTCGGTTGGGTGATGAGTGTGCAGTATGGTTTGTGAAGTGCAAAAGCATTGTGCAGATGGACTGGAGGACGAAAATAGTAAATGGCCCATGGGCCAAGTGCATGATCAATTGAAATACGCAAAGCGTTTGCGGATACGAAGCACGCGTCCTTGGGAACAAAGGACAAGGCTGAGCGTCCATGATCGCAGTGAAGAGAGGCAAGAAAACAGAAACACGGACACATACAGCGTAACACAGAATAGTTGAGTCATTGTTTACAAGCTCTAGCAATACGGTTAGTACCTAATTACAAACGTGCATCACACGCAAAACAAGGGCGACAGAGTATGTTGATGGCAGCGCGCCAAGAATGCAACGCAGCAGAAGCGCATCACAAGGTTGGTGTAGCGCCCGAGAAGAAGAAGCCAGAGCCAAAGGCACCAGCAAGAGCACCGCCCGGCTGCGCAGCGCCCAACACAGTACCGTCGGTGGACGAAGCGCCAGCAATTCCAGAGTCCTCATTGGCGGCTGCACCGGCAGTGTTGTCTCCCAAGGCGGCGAAGCCGGCACCGCTTGCAAGCTGGCCGACAATCTCGCTGCGTGTCATCATGCGAATCGGGAAGGAGAGGGCAAATCCGAGGACAGAGAACAATATGACAGTCTTGAAGATCATTGTGGAAGAGAGTTTTGTAGCGAGGCGGTAGAGATTGAAAGAGGGAGCAAGGTTGATTTGTTTAGATTGCGAGTAGTGCCGATGCGTTCGAGTGCGTGTGTGCTGGTGACGGGAGAAGTGGTGGAGCAGACGGGATGGGTCGACGGCTTTATATGGTGGCGAGCATGACTGTCGGAGACGCATGAGCGAAGAAGAATGTACAGCACGACGGCACGCGCCGGCCCGAGATGGGGGCGAAGACAAGGCGGGGCGGATGACAGCACGGGTGTAGGAGCGGTGTGGGAGCGGCGGATGGCAGCTATGAGGTACAAGTGGTGGGCGATGGGCGAAGTATTGTGCTGACAGCGAGGGACGGCGAGGCACACGGCCCTGAGCAAGAAGCGGAGCGCAGGGGACGAGGGCGGAGAAAGTGTGCGGGTGCGTGGCGATGCGCGGAGTGGCGGCTCGGCGACGCGATGCGTGGCGCGTGGCAATACAAACTGGCGCATGCGACGTGAGCAGTTCAAGTGTTAGGCGCATGTGCGGCCACACCACTCGGCGCGTGCTCCAGTTTTTGCGCTTTTTGAAACATTTTCAAGTGGGCGCTTCGCTTTGCATGGGTGCCCCGGTGCCCGGCACCGTGCCTGGAATGGGTGCGTCGCAGCGGCGACAGTGGCAGCCTGGCTGTCGCCAAGGAGGATGATCATCATCATGGGGGGGGGGGGGGGGGGGACGTTCACCGCGCGACCACAACATGGCGGGGGTGTGCAGCGACAAGGAGCCCGAGGCAATGTGCCCGCCAGAGAACTTTGCGCTGATTCAGACCGATCTGTACCGGTCGAGCATGCCGACGAAGAAGAACCTGCCGTACATCCGCACGCTGCGGCTGCGCACGCTGCTACTGCTGAGCGACGAGCGCACGGAGCGGTCGCTCAAGACGTTCTGCGAGGAGAACGGCATCGCGCTGCGGCGCGTGGCGCCCAGCGACGCGCCGGCGTCGGGCGGCAGCAGCTGGAAGCCGCTGCGCGAGGAGGCGGTGAAGGACGCGCTGGAGCAGCTGCTGCGCGCCAGCAACCAGCCGCTGCTGGTGTGCGACGTGGGCGGCGTGCACGTGGTGGGCATGCTCGTGGGCTGCCTGCGCAAGCTGCAGCGCTGGAACCTCACCAGCATCATCAACGAGTACCGCCTGTTCGCCGCCATGAAGCGCCGCTACGTCAACGAGCTCTTCATCGAACTGTTCGACGCCGAGCTCGTCAACGTGCCCACCGTCGACGTCGTGCGCTGGTGGCGCCAGCGCCCGTGAGCGGTGGCGCCGCGCGTGAGCGGTGGCGCCGCGCGCTGTGCGCTGTTCCGCGTGGCCACACGATGGCCACCGTTGCCACGTGGCTACCATGGTGGACACGACTGCGACGGGGACACGACTGCGACGGTGGCCACGGCCGCCACGGTGAGCGCGGCTGCCACGCTTGCGCGCCGTTGCGAGCAGCGCGCCGTTGCGAGCGGCGGCCGCATCCAATCGCGGCGTGACACAACATGCGGCCCAATGAGCGCGAGCGACGCCCTGGCGGCGAACCGTTCTAAACTCACAACTTGGAGTATGTAATACCCAACGCACCTCGGCGCGCGCGCTGTCGTAGACACACTATCCACCGCCCCCGCCGATCGCTCCGCCGCACACGCTCGCACCTGCCACAACAAACAAACAGCTCAACACCTCTGCGATCGCCGTCAATTCAGCCACAATGACGCTCGCGGACATCCTCAAGCCGGCCGCCACCGTCACGCTGCACGCGCAGGCAAAGGGCACGCAGCTGGGCGCCGCCTCCGGACTGGCCGTTGCGCTGCCGGCGCTTGCGCTGGCGCCCACCACCTTCAACGCCGCCGACGCGCCGCCGCTGGTGGCCGCCGCGCGCATCTCGGGCACCGTGGCGTTGCTGGGTACCACGGCTGCCACCATTGCGTGCGCCGCCAAGCTGGCGCGGCTGTCGCGCGACGAGATCGAGCAGCGCGCCTCCAATTTGGAGCGCAGTCAAGACCACAGGCTGGACATTGTCACCACCATGGGCGGCGCGGCGGCGGGGCTGGCGCTGGTTGGCGTGCGTGTGAGCAAGTTGGCAGAGGTGGAGCGCCAACCTTTTGGCGACGTGTTGTGCAGCTGGCAGAGTTGTTGGGACGCGTATTGCTTCGCGGCCATGGGCGCCGCCGTGGGCTTTGTGACGGTCAAGGGCGCCAAATTGGTGGCGTGTAAGATCGGAAGCTATCGCGGCAGCTGCAAGCAGGATGAGCAGCAGCAGCAGCGCACGGAAACTGAAGGCACGGGCACGGGCGAGATGAAGCAAGTAGAAGAGAATGTGACAGAGGCGCTGGACGATATGGGCGAAGCTGCTGCTGCTGCTGATGAGCACGACAAGTCGCAATAAGCGCACAGCGCTATGGTGCATTTTGGTACAGTACACATCTAAAGTACCCTTTTGTTTTTTGTTTACTGCTGCTGCGACTGTGTTGTATCTACTGCGGTGGCGGTGGTGACGAAGGCGGCTGCGGCGGCGAAGGCGGCTGCGGCGGCGAAGGCGGCAAGTCCAACGATGATGAGTGTGGGCGATTGACATGCACGCTGATCAAGGTACGCAGCATATGGCGCAACCTGTCGGCCACGACGGCTGGCTTATCGGCAGCCACAAAGCGGTCCAACTCGCGCGCGCGCAACACAAACACAAACGTGGGCACGCTGCGAATGCGGAACTGGCGCGGCAGTCGGCGCATCTTGTTGACGTCAACCTTTGCAAAGTAAACGTGTGCAAACGACGGCGTGAGCTTGCTCAACGCGGCGAGCAGGTAGGTGCACTTGCGACACCACGCGGCCACAAAGTCCAGCACGATGAGCGCGCCCTCCGCGTCCGCCTGCGCCGCCAGCGCGTCGAACTGCTCGGGCGTCGCCAGCGTGAGCAGCGTGCCCGGCACAAACGGCGGCGACGGCGCCGGCGGCTGCTTGGACGGCGACGGCGGCGACGGCGGCGACGCCAGCGTGGCGCGCGTGGCGCGACGCGTCGTCGACGCCGCCCACGAGCGCGCGCGCTGTCGCAGCGGCGACTGCGGCGGCGGCGGCGCGTCAAGCGCCAGGGGCGGGGAGCACGGCACGAACGCGCACATGACTTGCAGCAGCTGCGGGCGGCGGCGGCGGCGGCGGCGGCGGCGGTGGTGGTGGTGGTGGTGGTGGTGGTGGTGGTGGTGGTGGTGGGCGCGACTGACGGCGCGCGCAGCGATGACGGCGGCGGCGGCGCAACGCGACGTGCCGTTGCGCGACGGCGCGTATCTCCGCGCGCGCGCTGCTCACATTGCGCGCGGCGAATGGCGCCGCGACACGTTGGCGGCGGTTGTTTGCGCGCGTGCGCGCGCCGCGCGCTTGCGACAGCGGCGCGAGTCACTTTCTAAAAAGTTTGTAAACTTTGTCAACTTCAAAGCGTTCCTGCGCCAGGCGTACAAATACTGTAGGGGTGACCACGCATCGCATTTGAATTTTCAAACCGCTTAGTCTCTTTACCTGTCCCCGGGTCCCCAACCAATCTAACCTTCACAAAAACTCGCTCCCCCTCGGCCGTCCTCCATCTCGCCAAGCCGCAGCCATGGCGCGCGCTGAGAAGCCCACCGCGTCCTCCTCCGCGCCCTCCTCCGCGTCCTCCTCCGCGTCCTCCTCCGCGCCCGCACCGCCATCAACGCAGCGCACCGCCGCGCCGCCAGCCGTCGCCGCCACGCCGCTCACGCAAATGACGCTAGCCGAGTACTACGAGGCGCATCGCGCCGCGTTAGAACGCTCGCTGCGAGCGCAGCACGCGCAAGCCGTCGCCGCGCTCAACCACCACGTGCACCAAGAAAACGCGCGTGTGCACGCCATGTTCCACCACAACATCGCCTTGTTACGCAAGCAGGCGCTCAAGTACAAGCCATGACGCGCGCTCACGCCGCTTGTTTCAGCCGTTTTACTTGCTTCTTCACGCGCTTGGCCACGCTGTGAACGTCCTCTTCTTGCGCTTCTTGCTGTCGCTTTCGCTTGCGCCTCTGGTACAGCGCCGTTTCATCCGGCGCTTCGTACGCCGCTTGCTTTTCTTGCTGTCGTTTGGCGCTTGTGATTTCGCGCGCCACCTTCTGTTGTTTCACCTTTGCGCGTCGTTTGCTTTCCTCGTTCATAAAGTATTCGCCCGACTCCAGTTGCATGTCCACCTTGGACGGCTTGGGCAGCGGAGGGAACGCTTCGTACGCCTTTTTCTTCTGCACCTTGTTGTTCTTTTTCTTCCTCTTCACGTTCTTGCGCTTGAACTTGGGCAAAAAACGTTCCCAGTTCTCGTTCTTCAGCCGTTGGTCCTTTGCAAGCTCGCGTTTGATCATCAGTGCCTTGATATTATACACCGGGTGTACATTCTTCATACAATCTTCAATGATTCTTCGCGCCTGTTTCAGCCCTTTATACGCGCCCATACACGCCACCGTGTTGCCTTGCACCAGAATATAGCATTCCGTCAAAAGCTCAATCGCCTTCAACGTGCTTCCGTTGGGCCCAATCAACCGCTGTCGCCGCTTCACAAAGCGCTCCTTATTATGCACAAAGCCGCCAATCTTCACAATATCGCAGCTCATCTCGTCGCCCATAATCTTGCTGGCCTGCGCCACGGGCACCGACCTGGCCAGCAGCTTGATAAAGTCGCGCGCCTTCACCACTGCAAACGGGTCCCACGTCCTGCGCGTGGTCGCCACCGTCATGGACCCTTCCACCAGGTCCAGCTTGGCGTCGATTGCGTGCTTGTTCAACTCGCCGCTCACCGCCTTCCATACCTGCTGCAGGTACTTTTCGCGGTACTGCGGAAACAGCGTGGCGAACGACGACTGCTCCAGGAACGGACCGGAGCTGTGTTCGCGCGTGAACGGCTGGATGGCCCAGTGGTCGATGCCGTCGTGGTCCCATGGCTTGTCCTTGCGGTACTTGTTCTTGCCGGACGGTTGCGTCTGCTGCGGCTGCGTCTGCTGCGGCTGCGTTTCTTGCGCCTGCTCGCTCATGCTGCACGTTGTCGCGTCCCCCCGCGACGTCTTCGCCAGCAGCAACTATAGATATTAACTTTACGGCGTCGTGCAGGGCCGTCGCGCAGGCGCTGCGCGCCAAATTAGATCAGCATCAGCTCACGCAATGTTATCGATTTTGGCGCCAGATTGCGCGTTGGCCGCAACAGCTGCAAAAATAGCGCCCCCGGCTGCCTGCACGCCGCTGCCTTCCGCAACGCGGCGCTCGCAATCCGCGGCCCCGCCAGAGCATGAGCGCCGCGCTCCCCCCCCCGGCGCGGCCAGTCAGCTCGCCGCCGCCTTGCACCCCGCCGACCATGTCGTGTGACGGCGAAAAGCCGCCCGTGGCAGCCGACGCCCCGCCCGCACAACCGTCGCCACCGTTGTGGCGCGACGGCGCGCGCGATCCGCCTGCCGAGCGGCGCGATGGAGACGCCGCGGAGCGACTTCGCTCACTTGCGCCGCTCGTGGAGAGGCTGTCGAGCAGTCTCACTTGCTCCGTCTGTCTGGACGTCATGCAGAGCGCGCATCAACTGCAATGCAGCCACATTTTCTGCCCGCGCTGCGTCAAGCGCATGCTGGCCATGAGCGATGCTTGCTGCCCTGTGTGCAAGCACAAGACGGGCAAGCGAATGCTCAGTCCGCTCATCTCGTTCGAACAGGCGTCGCAAGCTTTACAAGCACTGCGTCAAATCTTGCAGCAATGTAGCAGTGGCCAGGATGATAGTAATGCCAATGGAGCGGTTGCATTGAATGATGGCTTTGACGCTGCGTTATCTTCTGCAGTTTGTCGTATTCGGAAGGCGCAGCAACAGCAGCGATTGCGATTGGAGCGTATGCAACTGAGTGACCATGTGCAACCCGTTCGACCGCCGCCCATTTGCGCCTTGTGTCCCAAGGGTGTGGATCCTTCCTTCTTTCCTCATTCCGTTCCGTTTGGCCAGTTCAAACCCGCTCCGTCAACAGTTCGAAAGTCTGCCTTGTTTGTACACGACAATTGTGCCATGTATACTGAAGGCGTTTATCAGCTTGATGATCGAATGGAGGGAGTGGACACAGCCATGTCGAACAACTCCAACGTCGTATGTCAACGTCAGGCCTGCGGCAGAAACCGTGCCACAGTTCGTTGTGCCTCTCAACTGTGTTCGAACAAGTATCATTTCGCTTGCGCTGTCGTGGACAAGTGCGTGTTTGTGGAGGATGGATACAAGATGTACTGTGCGCAGCATGCCAGTGAAGCTCCTAACATTGACGAAAAACAGTTTACGAGCGCGCTTTCCGATCCGAAAGGAAACTTATCTCTGGCACATGACGACGCTTGCTTCATATGCTTTACCGGCGGTCGTTTATTGATGTGTGACACTTGCGAGCGATGCACACATCCGGCCTGTTCCGGTCTACGCACCATTCCGGACGGCAGCTGGAGCTGTGGAGCATGTACAGGAAAGACACCGCTGAAAATGGCCGCAGTTCAGAGCGACAAGATCAAAGCCTCTCCCAGCAGCTCACGGCCGTCATCCAAGAAGCGACCACGGGTGGAGCTGACGGGCGAGGACCGCGAGGAGGATGACACACAACTCACATGCAGTGTCACGCCATCTAGCGCGAAACGACCGCGAACAAAGGTACCGCAACGAAAGAAGACAGACGGCAAGAAACGTTTGGTGCTGTCGCACACGGGACTTCGAGAACCGGATCGAGAGATTCTGCGCAGTCTAGCAAAGGCGAAGAAAACGATTTTGAGAGAGGATGTGGATGGTAAGGTAACACATCTGGTGATTCGGTGCTTTGAGCCTTCGGAAAAACCATTGAGGACAATGAAATTGTGTAAAGCGATCGCATCACGGGCAAGGATTGTGTGCTGGACATGGGTTCAAGATTCGTACAAAACACGTCAATGGGCGCCTTTTGAGAATCATTTGCATCACTTGAGCTGGGAGGTGGATAAAGAGTCCGTGTATGCACATCTTCAATTCAGTTTCGGATGCTACAACGGGCCAAGGGAAAAGAAGGACGAGTTGATGAGTCTTGTGCACATGGGGGGTGGGACGGTGGTACAAAGAGATGCCTCTTCGGGAAACAGCGCGGGCGATGAAATTATTTATGTGCGTGAGGAGGAAGTGAAGAAGAATGGGCGTAGAGAACAACTGGCCAGAATGGAGCCTCCGCCCGGCGCCAGAGTTGTCACGTCTGGGTGGTTGCTTGACTTGTGTACAAAGAATAGAATGGAGTAAGCGAGTTAGATAGCCGTTGTACTTGGCAATTTGAGCAGTGATTACGTGTCGGCGCGTCTCGAATCGTAGCGAACTGAACTTAAACGGAGAGCGACGATGACTGTCACATTTTCACCGCCATAGCGACGAGGCGGCGGGGAAGGCGTCGAGCGTCGCAGGTCAGATGTAAAGCGGCGCGCCCGCGTTTGCGAGCAACGCATTGGCCGATTTCGATGTGTAAACATGCGGTCGGTGCGCCTCTCGGCTAACCCCCCACCACGAGCCCACGTTTGACGTTTTCAGGAGACGTACCGCACACGTACCACAAAAGCCACCCGCGCAAAAATGGTCGAAACAACTGCTTATCCTTCGTTGCTCTCCTACATCAGCGCCTTGGCCGTCGCCCTTTGCATCTCCGTAGAGCTCCCATTCTTGAACCGCCATTCTGATTGTGTCCCCTTCAAGCGCTTCCACCTCGCTATGGGAAGGAGGCAACGCCCCGCCCCAACTCAACCCACGCCGCCGCTTGAAGAGCTTGACATCGCCGCCTTCTCTGAGGTGCTTCGACCCACCGGCCTGCTCATTCGCGACGTCGCCAACGATGGAAATTGCTTCTTTCGCGCCGTCTCGGACCAACTATATGGCTCCGAGCACGAGCACATGAAACTGCGTCAGTTGGCTTGTGACTATCTTGAGGCGCACGCAGACCACTACAAGCATTTCGTCGACGAGGAACAGGGCTTCGATGAATACGTTAATGAGATGCGAAACGACGGAGTGTGGGCCGATAACTTGGAGTTGCAGGCCATTTCGATGGCTTGTCATATCAATATTCGCGTTCACCAGAGCGGAAAGCCATCGTACGATATCCGCAATCATCCGGCCAAAAACGCCACCACAATCCATCTGTCGTACCATTTCGGTGAGCACTACGCCTCTGTGCGTCCGATACACACCGCAGATATGCAGGTGCCGGCCCAGCACGATCCGATGCCTCTTCCACGCCCGCCGGCCGAGCTTGACCGCGAAAGCAAGCCTGCGCGGGAAGAAGGTTCCAATAACCGTCGCCTTCGCTTCAGAAAGCATTCCGACCAACACAGTGTGTCGGTCATGTGGAAGCGCGTGGAACGTGCGCATCATGACGCCTGTGCCGTCGTGGAGAAGGCGCGTCGCGCGGCCAAACACGTTCGTGCCAACGAGTCTTCTGCCAAGCGTGCCAGCGACGCGAAGAATACGGTGCAGAACATTGAGCGCGAAATGACGGCAGCGCGGAAGACGTTGGAGGCTCACTTCGATACCATTGACAAAGCGCGTAGTTCGTATCGAAAGAGGGCCCACAAGCTGCAGAAAGAGAGAAGGCGTCGGTTCACATCTGGTTCCTCGTCGTCGCACAGCGATGGCTCATCAACGCAGCCCGATGAGAGTAGCGATGATGAGCAGAGGTATCGTGACTCGGTTCGTCGACATACGGAGAATATCCATGAAGAGCTGCTGAACATAGAAAACAGCGCAAGAGCAGCGCTTCATGTAATTTCACAATTAGAGCAACAATCGGCCAAGAAAGCGCAAGGAAAGCATGCAAAGTCAAGCAAGAAGCGCGAGCAAGAGGCAAAAAAGAAGGAACGAAAGGAGCGGCGACGAAGAGCACAAGAAAAGATCGCCCGAGATGAGCCAGAATACACTGGTCCCAAAACGCCTCAGCCGCACGAACTTGACATTGCCATCTAGATGCGTCTGCGGACACTGGGTTCCTATAGCCAGTGTTTTACCCTGTCGATAATACTAGTTGTACATGGATGTAACCAGGGGTGGCTGCTTCTGTTATTTTTCGAAGGGAATCCGGCGTTTCTCAAAGCGCTCGAGCACGAAGGAAGGAACTGGGTTAGTGATGGAAGTTCACCACTCACCATCGTCCCATTCTTCAATAGGATCTGCGGGGTCTTCTTCATCTTCCACGTAATCACGAATAGTTTTGTTTCCAATGGTCTCCGAATTGAAGTTTCTAACATTGGGGGTTTCTATTCTAGCCTCCTGGCAAAGATTTTCTTGAGATGCCGTTGTATTTGAGGCGAAAGGGAAGCATCTCAGTGCCGATAACTCCCTGATTTTCTTGGCATAAGGTAGAGTTTCGCACAATTCTGATCGGGTGGATAGATGTGGTTGCCTACGGCTTGTGAACAGCTTCTTTGAGTATTGTACATGATTACAGCTCGCCCTCCATACCTTTTGGGATTCTGGTCCTTGGATAGGGCGCCAACCATTTCTTTTAGGTTGTGTATTAAAGTGTAGAAATCCTCTAGTGACAATTGACGCAGCACATTCTCTCAAATCTACTCTGAAGTCATCTTCTTGACGCCATGGGAGCAGTGTATCTGCCTCGGACAAGCACATCAGAGTAGGTACGACATCATCTGAGTTCCCGAAAAAGTCGGGGTAGTTTTGATGGAGGAACGAGATAAAAGTCGAAGGATCAATCCGTGCTTCGTCAAGAATTTCTTCAGCAATATAACGCGATCTTCCGTTTTCACTCCTCTTATTATTCAGTATCTTCGAAACCGCATGGTATGTACTGAGTGTTATATCCCTATCCAGTTCCATACCAAAAGAGTTCTTGCTTTCCTTTCTCACTCTAGGCCGCTTTTTCCGTCGGAAGGAAAGGTCGGTGTGATAATTAGCTTCAGTTCGTGTTGCGCAAATAACGGACAGCTGTAAATTGTTAAGAGCGGATCGAATGTCACCATTGCTTGAAGAGACAATCATGTCAAGTTGATCGGGAGAAAGAGACATGCTTTCTGAAACCAAAATTTGCTGTAAACGCTTTCTCATCATTGATGTAGTTACAGGGGGTACAGATATAGATCCGACCCATTGTGAATTTAGCAGGGAGGAGCCCAAGATCAAATTGGACAAACGATGAATACCTTTATCGTTGTCAGAAAGCAAAAGTATTGCTGGGAACGGTGCAAATCTCGCAATGTTCTGGAATAGTTGCCGAACTGATTCTCTATGGTCTCGAAGATCCGAAATGTGCAGAGGTAAGTCGTCAATTACAAGAACATAGTTGTTTTGTGTGTTTCCTGAGTCGCTGAGCGGAGATTTTCTTCTACCATAACCCTCTTCGTCAAAAGAAGGGGATACAAGACTGCCATAACGAGTTCCGATGACAAAAGAGCGAAAGTCTTCAATCAGGGTAGTCGAAATTCCAGTTGAACCGGTCAAGGGAGCGTCCCAGGTGACTGTCTTGCATCCCTGTTTTTCACATGCTGCTTTCACTGCCGAGCTCTTCCCACATCCCGGGGGTCCGCTTAGAACAAGGAATCTCGGTGCCGAGTGCTCTAGGGCCAGACCAAGCCATTCGACAATCTCATTGAACTTTTTCGTCGACACAGCAAGCCCTGTTTGAACATGAACATCTGAGTATCTGGCAGTCCAACACAAATCCGTTCGAGAGTCATCTGTTTCAGCTTCAACTTGAGATGCAAAGACTCTTGCATTTCCACTTTGATCTTCCTGAGGCTGAGACGAGTCACTTGTGCGGTCGCTTTCTCGTAAGTCAAAGTCTTCAACTGTTTCAATGGGGTCCGGTTTTGGGTTGTCCGTTTGAGACTCAAGCCGCCGCTTTCTACTCTGTGAAGTCAGAACCATCCCTTTGTAACCTGTACCGGGGTTGGCAGTCAAAACCAATCCATATACATGATTTGCGCCCTTTGTGTCTCAGCGGTTAGCAGTGCTACGCATTACCGAGCGTTAGGCTTCACATGAACCTCCTAACATTGGATGTGTAACTTGTGAGCTGAAACGAAGGCAGCAACTTTCGTACAGCTGAAATCTGGCAACGAAGGCGTTTCAAAGAGAACTTCACAAAGTGGGATGCTTTCCATTTGGCACGCCAAACAAGCCAGAAGCGAAAATCCCCATGAAAAGTTGATCCCGGGCTATCCCAAAAATTCAAAAAACTGGATGCGTTCGAGCAAATACTACACGTACAGTGTAGACGTGGTCCACGTCAAAAAGACTGGCGCAGAGATGGAAGCATGGACAGTGGAGCTTTCGGCTTTATGGAGACCTGCATGCTCTTGGTCATAGAAAGGCACTGAGCATCAGAAACCGTGCCCTGCTAGAACAGACTTGCAATTCTGTTGCGGGCGAGCCTTCATAACGTTCTACATCATCTTTTATCCGAACGTAAGTGCAAGAGCTTGAACTAAGAGCAGAATCATCGTACTTTGTCCTCCCTATACTAACAGAACAGAGGCTTTGTAACCGCCGACCCGTACTTTTTATTCTATGAAACCCACAGCTCCAGTCTCGAATAAGCGACCACCCGTACCGAAGCGCTTATTAGGCGATGCTCGTCGTGAAACATCAGCCGCCGTATTCATCGCCGCGTCCAAGCGGCGACGTCTTGAACGCTCTGAAGACGTATCATTCGATGATGAAGACGATGAGAACAATCCGACAGACACGCGGGCGCTCGATGATAACGATGTGGCCGTGTTTGCAGATGCCGTATACGAAGAGGATGACGCTGAAGCCGATGAGATTTACGCACAGGTAGAACAGAGAATGACGTCGAGACGTCAGAAACAACGCGAGGAAAAGCTGGAAGAGGAGCTGAGAAAGTATCGAGACGCAAACCCAACCGTGAAGCAACAGTTTGCAGACCTAAAAGCCAACCTCAAGAGAATCTCCGACGATGAATGGGCTTCCATTCCAGACATTGGTGATCGATCAATCAACAAGCAGACGTTTGAAAGGTTCACTCCCGTTCCCGACTCTGTGCTTGCAGGAGCCAAGCAGAGCGTCGGCTATGTTGCTACTGATTCAGACGGCGAAGAGGATGCAACCGATCTTGCCGCCATCGGGCAGGGAAGAACGTCTGTGCTCGGACAGAACCTTGACCGTGCCGGCAGCGAAGTAACCGAAAACGCCACAGTTGATGCCGACAACTACCTGTCACAGCTGTCAGGAATGAAGCTGTCTGCTGATTCCGCACTGGGAGATGTGAAGCGAGCAAGGCGCCTTTTGGAATGCATCACAGAGACCAATGCGTCGCATGCGCCGGGATGGATTGCAGCAGCACGTCTTGAAGAGACTCTTGGCGAACTTTCGGTAGCGCGTCAAAAGATCCTGGAGGGATGTCGACGATGTCCGAAAGATGAGGACGTATGGGTTGAAGCGGCGCGCATGCATCAGGAGCGCAAGATTGCAAAGCGCATTCTGGCCATGGCGGTGAAGAATGTACCGAGGTCGAGTAAGATTTGGCTGCAGGCAGCGGCGTTGGAATCCGATACGGCGGCGAGAAGACGAGTGCTACGAAAGGCCTTGGAGGTGATTCCAAAGGGCGTGGACGTGTGGAAAGCTGCGATCGAGCTCGAGGACCCTGTGGGAGCGCGGCTGCTGCTCCGACGAGCTGTGGAAAGCGTTCCGGAGGAGGTGGATATGTGGATAGCGCTGGCAAGATTGGAGACATATGAGAAGGCAAAAATGGTTCTAACGAGAGCGCAAAGTATTGTATCTGAACATGTATCTGTTTGGGTGACAGCTGCACAACTGGAAGAAGGCGAACACGGTGCGGAATGTAAGGAGATGGTGAAGATTATGCAGCAGGCTGTGAAGTGCGTAGAGCTTTCGCGACAAGGTTGGATGCAGGAAGCAATCACAGTGGCGCAGAACGGGTATGCAGGCACTGTGCAGGCCATCATCAGCAGCACAATTGGCATAGATGTGAGCGCTGAAGAGCGCGAGGAGCGATGGGTGGAAGAAGCAAACGAGATGGAATCAAAGGGAGAGAAGGAGGTGGCAAGGGCTATCTACATGCACATGACGAATGTATTGGGGCACAGGGAGGAGGTGTGGGCTGCGTTTGCTGACTTTGAGCGCAGAGGCGGTGAGCACAAACGCGTACAAGCGGTGCTACAGGAGGGCATCACAAAATGCACGGAAAGCGTGGTGCTGTGGCTGATGCTGGCAAAGGACAAGTGGAAAACGGAAGGCGCGGACGGCGGGCGACAAGTGCTGCAACAAGCGCTGGCACGCAACGGCGAGCACGAAGAAGTGTGGCTGGCGGCGGCCAAGATCGAGACGGAGAGCGGCGAGCTGAACAAGGCGCGCGCAATGCTACAAAAGGCGAGAGAAGGAGCGATTGGCAACAGGGGCGAAGGCGCGTCCGCCAGGGTGTACATGAAGAGCGCGCTTGTTGAGCGGCAGATGGGCGACGGCGACGAAGAACGACGGCTGCTGGAGGAGGGCGTGCGGGCGCACCCCAAGGCTGCGAAGCTGTGGCTGATGCTGGCGCAATGGCACGAACGACGCGACGACGGCGACACGGCAATGAAGGAGGATGGACCAGAGCAGCAGCAAGCTGAGACGCGGCGCGGAAGGTTCAACAACGGCGGCGAAGTGTACGGCGCTGCGGTGGAGCAGTGCAGCACCAACGCGTTCGTGTGGATCGGCTACGCGCGGTGGGAGGAAGGACAGCGGCGCGTGGCCAAGGCGCGCGCAGTGCTGGAGCGCGCGCGCTCCAAGCTGCGCGGCGCGGCGGACGCGGACGTGGTGTGGCACGAGAGCGTGCTGCTGGAGGTGCGGCAGCGCAGCGGCGCGGCCAAGCGCGTGCTGGCGCGCGCGCTGCAGCAGTGCGCGCGCTCGGGGCGGCTGTGGGCGCTGGCGGTGCGGCTGGAGGAGACGGCGGCGGCCAAGGCGCGCGGCGTGGACGCCATCAAGGCGTGCGGCGAGGACGCGCACGTGCTGCTGGCGGTGGCGCTGTTGGTGTGGCGCTCCGGGCGCGGCGCGCGCGCCGAGCTGTGGCTGCGGCGCGCCGTGGCGGCCGCGCCGCGCTTTGGTGACGCGTGGGCCGCGCTGCTCGCGCTGCTCCTGCAACGCGGCGATGAGCTCGGCGCGCGGCGCGTCGAGGCCGACGCCGCGCGCGCAGAGCCATCGTACGGTGACCACTGGATCGCCGTGTCCAAGAAGGTCGGCAACGAGCGCCTGCGCGTGGCGCAGCTTCTGCGCCTCGTGGCGCAGCGCGTTGCCAACTTGGACTTGGCGGCCAAGTAACAACGGCGCGCTGTAATGGCGCGCTGCGCTGTAATGGCGCGCTGCGCTGTAATGGCGCCCCTTCGCTGTAATGATGCGTGACACACGCGTTGTGCGCGTGCGTGTCACGCACGAGCGCCCGTTACGAGCGAAGCGGCGCGCGCGCCGTGTAACGGTGCGCACTGTTGCACGCGCTTCGTAAGTTACGAATCGTAACGTTTGTGTGTTGTGCTGCTGCGGGGGGCGGAGCAGCCGCGCGCGCGCGCGCGATGATGCGCTGCTTTAAGCGCAGCGCGGCGCGCGCGCACACAGGCGGCCTCAAACCGCGCGGCACCGACCGGCTTGTTGTCGCTTGCGAGCATCGCCTGTTGGCTCTTTTTTTGGGTGTGTGAGTGAGATGACGTGCTGCTTCACGCCGCGTGGCGTGCTCACGCGCGCGGAGCGCGAGGCTATTGCGCGCCTGCGCGAGCGCCGCGCCGCGGGCACCGTGCCGCATACCGTGGCGCACCCGGCTGTGCACGAGCAAACCGATACGCTGGTCAGCTTCTACTCTGGCGGCGGCGGTGGCGCTGGCGGTGAGGGCGGTGGCGGGGCGCGCGCGAGGGAACGCGCCAAGCTGGTGAAGAAGAAGGCGGAGCGGCGCGTGAGAAAGGTCAGGGTGTCGGGGCGCGTGGCCGTCAAGAGGCTGTCGGCAAAGGCTGCTGCCAAGCACGCCAAGCACGCCAAGGCTGCGCGGAATGCGCCCGTGCTGCGCGACGACGTGCGCGTCTTGGCGCATACCCAGCGCAGTGCGCGGCCGCCGCAAGAGCCGTGCGCACGCGCGCCGGTGTTGGATGCCATCAAGGCCATTTCGTTGTGGCACGCCGTCAAGAGAGAACAGCCATCATCACAACCGCCGCCGCCACTAAAGGAGCACGGCCAGCCGGCCGCCGCCGACACTTGGGACACGCATGTGGCACGTATCAAGGACGCTACGAGGAAGAGGCTGCACCATGTGCGGAGTCGCATCGCCGGCGCTGGTGCTGCTGCTGGCGGCGGCGCTGCTGGCTGGGGCGAGCGCTTCACTGCGCGCCAAAAGGTGGACGAATCGGACCTCAACGAGGCTAACAACGACCGCTACTTCCAGCAGCTCATGAGCGCCGAGCGATGAAGCGAACGCTCAACAACCATTTGCATACAAAGTTTTTAGTTTTTTTAGAGCCCGCACGCGCCCGAAGCGAAGCGAAGCGAAGCGAAACACGAACTGCTCGCGCCAAAATGTGCATTGCCATTCGTGAGCGCTCGCCATTCCGCCTCGCGAGTCCCTTCACACTTGCCCCCTTGTAAACCTTTAAACAGCTCCGCCGTCTCAGCCCTCTGCCTTTCTTCTTTCTTCTTCATCTTCATCAGCAGCGCCGCCGCCACCTCCAGCATGCCGCGTCGCACGCGCGCTGCCGCCGCCGCCGCCACGTCGGCGCACCCCACCGACGAACATGGCGCGCCCGTCACGCCGCCGCGCCGCCTGCGACGCGCGTCGTTCCGACACTCTGCGCGCCGCACGCGCGACCTGCCCAGAAGACGCGCCCACTTTGAGCGCATCGCCAACCATCACATCAGCGCGCTCCGCGCCGTGTCAGCCGCGTCCACCGCGCCGCTCAGCAGCAGCGTCGCGCCGTCCGACCCCGACCAACAACAGTCGCAGGCGGAGCAGCCGCCGTTGACCGCGCAGTGGGCGCATCGCGTCATCGAGCTCGCGGATGAGCGCCTCGTCGCGGAGCTCAGGGGCCTGTTGACACGACTGCAGACCGTGGTCAACTTGGTGGAGGCGGCCGAACATACGCCGGGCGATTCCAAACGCTTGCCGGAACGCCAGCTGCGCGAGCAAGATGATCTGCATGCGTTGGCGGAGGCGCTTTCTACCGAGCGATTCATCACCCATCATGATGACTGCGTCAAGCTCTTCACTGCCTGTTGTATGGCCGAGTTGCTGCGGATATGCGCCCCTGATCCACCGGTGTCGCAGCGCAAGCTGGATCAGCTCAGTACACTCTTCGTTGAGCAACTCGCCGTCATGGCCTCTCCCAACGACGTGTATGAGCCGTTCCGCTTTTCGCTGCTGGAGCAGCTTGCTACCGTTAAGACCTTTGTCATATTTTGCGACGACGACCAGTTTGTGTGTGACATTTTCGCGTGCTTCTATGCCATCGTGCGCGCGCATCAGTCGGAAAAGTCCAGACAGCACCTGGCCGACATTCTCGTCTCGCTGCTGGAGGAGGCGGAGGATCTCAGAAAGGACGTTCTGGACGCCATGCTGGCGCCTCTTGTGCCGCACTTGCAGTACCCCTCGCCTTCCGTTTCGCTGGCGGAGACTGTGCTCCACGGCGCCCGCGCGTGCGTGCAGGTGCCGTTGTGTAGTATGCTCAACGAGTCCATGCGCTGCTTGCAAACGGTCAAGAGTCTTGGCACGCCGGAGAAAAAGCATGCCACTCGTCGCAAGAGTCCCGCGAAACGGCGTCTCGAGGAAGACGAGGCGTCGTCGAAGGCTGAGCTTTCTGAACACCACGAGCACATTGCCCAGCTTCTTGTAGCCATTAACAGAATTGCGCCCGATGTGCTCATCTACGTCATTCCCAGCCTCGAGAATCTTATTGGCTCGTCTGACGAAAGCATTCGACTAGCGAGCGTGCAGATCCTCGCGGGCCTCTTCACGTCCAGGGTGGATGTTATCCAATCTTACCCGTCGTTGTTTGCCGAGTTTCTGAACCGACAGCGAGATGTGAGTGCTGAGATTCGTGCAGAGATAGCTGCGTCTCTTGGTCCGCTTCTTTTGGTACATCCAAAGCATGCTGACACTCTTGACAGCATGCTGAAGGATAGGGCGATTGACAAAGACGACCATGTCAGATGTGTGGCTCTTGAATCCATTGGCAAATGTATTCATCGCGCGAGCGAGACTCTGCTCAATGTATTGTCGTTGCGTCTTCTGGACAGAAAACCGCAGGTAAGAAAGGCTGCTCTAGCTCAAGTTTGCGAGATTTACACAAATGCAAACCCATCTTATTCCAGACCAACTTCGACGAATGATGGGTTTGACGAGAGGGAATCTTCAATGGACTGGGAGAAAACCAAGATTTCAAATGGAGAAAGCCGAGGGCGGGGAAGACCTCGAATATCTATTGAACCAACGACGTTGAATGAAGTGTTGGAGACTCGAATGTTACGGCTTTCATGGCTTCCCGACGTTATTTTGCGTGCCCATGCGGCACTGAACGAAGCTGGAGACCAGAAAAGTGCTCGTGATATAGAGAAGCTCATCTTTGAACAAATCCCTGCTATTTCGAAGGATAATGGTACCAATGTTAGTGTGGGGTTGCGTCGCTTATCGATTTTCATTTCCCAGCTTTCGCCTACGTGTTTTGCACAACTCTCTGCCATTGTACGCGGTCGATGGAATACGAGAGCAACACTGATAACAATCTCTCAATTCCGTCTCAATACACGAAAGTCCGCGAGTACGGCAAGCCCTGACGAAAAGCCAGCGACTCCCGTCCACCCGACGTTTTCCAGAAAGCACCATGGTGAAGATCAAGAAGGGAGTCCCCATGCGGCCACACCCGCTACACCGACAATTGAGTTGCGTAATCATGCATTCGCACTTGCTTCTCTTCTATCAGCTCGCATTGGCTCTCCTATCAACCTAGAAAACTGCCAGAAGCTTTGCATGTCTTTTGCGACCGCGCCGGATCTCAAGATATTCGACAAGATTCTGAAGGCAGTTCACCCTTTGTCCACTCTAGCAGAAGTTCTCAATGCGCGCCAGGACGTTGTGTCGCGGTTAGGTTCCAAATCAGGGGAAGGGATTTTCTTTACTGATCACGTATTCCCTGTCTGTTGCGCTGGTGTGTTCTCCGGTTCCTACTTTTCAGCAGCATGTGACATTGCGAAGGAGGAGAGTTCGATTCCATTGGTTGAAGGGGAAAGAAACGGGGCTTTGACTCAAATGGCCACAGAAAGTGAAAAGCATGTTTTGCCGGGAATTCTTCGCTATCTTGATCTTGTGGGAGCCGACTGTATTGAAGTTCTACCCTTTAGAGTGAAAGAAATAAGATCACTTGTGGGCGTAAGTCTGGAGGCTTCCAATTCATCGGCTGATGTGATTCTTTGCGGGATGAAACTGGCTTGCCGGCTATCTGTCGTTAGCGTCTCAGAGGATTCGAAAGAAGAAATGCTTCAAAATCTCCGAAAGTATATGATGACGGACTCTTTGATTCGCCCGGATCGCGGAGGAAAACTTGCGAAGTGGGGTTGTCGAGCGTTTATAAACTTGCAAAGAAATGATTCGGATTCTCTAAGAAAACTCGGGAAAGAACTAACTTCAAAACTTGATTCGTTTACGGGGAGAATAGAGACTATCGTGGCACCGTTAGCTGCTCTTTCCCAACTTGCCAAGCATGCGTCAACATGTTTCAAATCATGTGCCTTGGAGTGTTTCGATTTCTCAAGAGCGTTGTTGAGTGGAACAATGAATGGTGTGATCCATTCGGCGCAAAATACCCTTGATGAGGAGGAGATTCTGTCACGAGATGCAGAAGAAATGAAGATCATGTCTTCGAGTCACATTTTCGGGCCCGAGACGGGCCCTTTGACGGCTAAGATGCTTGACAGAAGAGCGCTGTGCCTAGCCGAACTCGCTCAAAGAGCCGTGAAGCTGCTCGTGTACAGCTTGTCTTTTCAAGATGACGAGGAATCTATAGCAGTCATCGACATACTGATGAGAATATGCGACGATGCCCACGGTGATGTGTTCTCTATCTCAAATGTTGTGAAACAAGAACCCCAAGACGGAGTCGAGGCCGAGCTGCAAGACGGTTCGACTGCTGTGAAAAAAGAGTCGGATGAAGAGATGACAGATGTTGCAACTGAAGGCGCGACCCCATCATTGGAGGCAGCGTTTGCAGTTTGCAGGTTATGCGCAGGTCGAGGCGTAATGTATTTGTCGAGGCAACCAAGATTTTTCCAGAGAGTCACTCCACATGTATTCGTGACGACGTTGCTAGTTGCGCAAGATTCAAACCCGACGGTGCGTCTATCTTTCGCGAAGAGCGTGTATAACAACATTTTGAGAAAGAAATTGCCACTGCGGTGGTCTGCAGCTCTGGGCTTAATGGCCGTTGAACCGGTTATGGAGAACCTCGGGCAGGTTCGATTAATGCTCAGTTCGATATTCCGGTACAGACGGAGAGTATACAATCACGCAAGACAAAAGGGAAAGTCAGCAAACTTGCAACTTTTGCCAGAGTCTGCCGTACCGGAACTGATCTGGGTGTTGGCTCATCTCCCCGGCGTTGAACTTGATCAAGAAGCGGGCTTTCAAGAGTCTCAGAAATGCTTGGATCTATTTTTGGACCGCTTACTGGAATCAAACGAGCACGCAGGTATCCTGAATGAGTACATTGAAACGCTGTCAATTGCTCAAGTGGCTTCTGACCGAGATGGGCGGCAGGGAACAGAGTATGTGATCGAACTGTCACGAATTGCGGGTGGTATTCTGAGAAAGAAGCAAGCTGGGCGGAAATGGAATTTGTCCGATTATCCGGGACGGGTTGCATTGCCTGCGGACATGTTTGATCAAAGTGCTAACCGTAAGGTTAAGTCTACAGAGGTGGTGAGACCGTCGTTGGTGGAACTTGCACGAAAACTGGATGACAAGGACGTGGTGGAGTCGACGAAGAACACGCCGGGACATATTGTTTCCGATTTGAAGGTTTCTAGCGCGGCAAGCACTGGGAAAACGAAGAGGCGTCGATCGCGAGTGAAGAAATCGCCAGACAACAAAAAGGAGTTGTTTGATCGGCTGGCAAAGTTGGAGGGTGAAATGGGCGCTGAGAAAGAGGTGGAAGGGGAAGGGGTAGAGAATGTGGAAGGGGGTTCTACTGTGCGAAGATCGAAGAGAACATCACGGGGGAAGAAACGCTCTTCGGCGGAGTTGGACGAGGGATTGCAGGACGAGAAGAATGTAGTAGTTCGTCGAAGCGCTCGAAATCGACGACCATAACAGAAGTAAACACAGTGTAGATGTTTATGTATTTGTAAGTGGTTTTGCTTGGTACTCTTAAGTGGGTTCACGAGCGAACGGAATCAAAATGGTTGCGTGCATCCAGACCATGACAGCGCGGGAAACTTGGTGGAGTGGCAGGCATCTAGAGTAGCTGATAAAGGAAGCTAACCCAAAAGAATCAAGGCACCGAGAACGGCGTGGACCAAAAAGGCAGTCATAGTGGCCAATCCAAAGTATGCATGGATTTTGCGTCCCTGCAAACGGCCCTTCGCCGTGCCATCAGTTCCAATAGTGAAGCCAGAGTAGGCTAACACCGAGTTGATGGTAAGCATGAGCAGAACGACGACGGCCGAGATGAAATGCGGTGATTCCCAAATGTCATAACCCTGCATCGCAACCGACAAGGTGCCACCAACGCCACCCAGAAAGGCGAGCAGAAAGAAGCCCAGCATGACGTTCTCATGCAGCTTCTTCTGACCCACGCCCGCCTTCTTGTCGGCGTTGAGCCGACCGGCCCAGCCAAAGTAGGCGCCGGGCGCGCCCATGCCCAGCACGAGGAAGGCCATCATGGCAGGGTGCCCCCACTCCACGACCGGCTTGGGCAAATTGAGCGTGGCGATCGTGTCGGCTACCTTGGTGAGCCACGCCGGATTGGCCGCCAGCACCAGCTGCGCCGGCACATCGACGGGCAGCTGCATGCGCGGCGCGGCTGCCACGCGCGCGCGCCGCGCGCAGAGCGACGCGCGACGCGGGCGCGACAGCGGCAGCGCGCCGTGTGCGGCGGGCAGGAAGGCGGCGTCGGTCATGACTGCAGTGAAGTGCGTGTACGAAGAGGTTGGGCCGTCCGTTC
This sequence comes from Gracilaria gracilis, assembly GCA_030374805.1. NCBI lineage: Eukaryota > Rhodophyta > Florideophyceae > Gracilariales > Gracilariaceae > Gracilaria > Gracilaria gracilis. Next base: position 234,333 of record JARGSG010000047.1, on the reverse strand, counting down.
TGAGCGCAGCTGTGAAGAGAAGGTCGGAGCTGAAGCGGCAGGGCCGAGCTCGGGTCACTCGCTCGCGTAATTTTAGATATGTATGAGCGACGACACGCGCGTGGCATGCGTCGAGCCGTTGCGCCATCGAGATGGGTCATCGCGGGCGCCCACGGGCGACGGTTGGCCAACGGGCGGGCGCTTACAGCCGCGCGCTTACAGCTGCTCACGTGGCGCGATCTCCGCTTCCAGGCTGGAGGCGACGAAGCGCAGAGCAGACTCTGCTCAGCAGAGCGGTACGTACTCGGACGCTCGTCACGCGCGCGTGACGGCGGTGAGCGCTCCACTTGAAGCGGCGTGCGCCGCGCCGCGCGCGCCAAAGTTCTCTTCATGTGCTTCAAACGCTTCACGTTTTCGCTGCTGTGCTGCAGGTGGTTACGCTTGGTGAGATAGCTGGTGAATAGGGGGGGGCGCTTGTTGTGTCTTCGTCCTTGCCCTTCTTTCCACCCGGCACTACCTTGTCGCTACGATCTGTTCAACATGCGTTCTTATCGCCTCCTCTTCGTTGCCGTGTCCGTTGTGTTGGCGCTGCATGCGGTCCACGCGCAGCCGCGCTTCCTTTCGCGTCTGCTTGAAAGCAACTGTCAATGCGATTGCTGCTACGTCATCGGAACCCGCAGTCGAACCGAATGCATCCCGCCTACCGCCACCTCTTTCTCCGTCTCCTCCTGCTCCCTATGTGACGTCGACACCTGCGCCAAGCGCTATCCCACCGCCTGTGCGCAGGTGTCCTCCATCGCCACCGCCACCTGCATCAAGAGGGAGGGCTGGATGTTGCGTCTTGTGCCCGTTACCTTCATCGCCATCGTCGTGTGCCTCGTCTTATACGGCCTTTGTGTCCGAAAGTTTGACGGCTATCATGACGATAACCTCGTGCATGACTCCCGTCCACGTGTGTTGGAACGCGCCTCGTATCATACCTTCGCTGCTATTCAGCCTCCGAACCCGTCCTTCGATGCTGCCAGCCGCCCGCTCTTGTCCACTATCGTAGAGGAACAGGATGAACATGATGCTGCTGCACCTCCTTCCGATCAACTGTCGTCTTCACATCCGAGCGAACAACAACCCTCTCCGAGCATCGAGTTTGTAAATGCTGCCAATGCCTTAGAGCAAGCATCTCTCCAAACGCCAAACGCTTGTCCGTCGCAGACAGCTGGGCAACAACACGTCGCTGCTCACCATCAGTCGCACCTTTATATCGAGTCAACCCGTGAACTCTCTTACTCGATTCACACGTCTTCTGGTCATGCAGTGCTTCCCATCAACACCGATTCGCCAAACCACCGTCAGAACCTTAATGTTCAACCCTCACCAACCAAACAAGCAGCATCCGACTCCCCCCAGCAGCTATACGCCAATGTGTCCGATTCCCACTTGAAGCAAGCAACACCGCCTCTCGAAGCTGCCTTGGTCGAACAGTTCCATATCGCGGCCTATGCCAAACAATCGCGTCATCCGGCTCGTGTTGGCAACACAGAGCAGGTGTGTGACGCTCCCAGTGAACAAGCTATCATTCAAATTGATCACACTTTCGTCGCCGTTGAAGGCCACAATATGCGCCCTCGGGTTGATACAAAGCAAGTTCAAGATCAAGCAGTCTCTCCGCAGAAAACTGAAGTTCAGCCGGAAACCGAGCCAGACCTTTTGAAGCCAGATGAGGCTGCGGAAACCACCCTGGCCACTGTGCAGGAAAGCAAGCTATGCGCGAGCGAGGCTACTCTTCCCGGGGCCGATGTGAAGCAATCCGATCACTCTCCTGGAAGCCCGCATGTGGTACAAGATCGGCGAGCACTTGACAGTGCACCAGCCTTTGCGTCTGGGCCCGATCAAACGGCCACGGAACCTGTGCACAATTCTGCAGCGGCGAAAATTGAAGTCCTTGGACACGTCTCACCCGGCTCTGAATTCCTGGATAATGGCACCAACCGCCTCGATGCCGTGACAGAAGGTGTTGCCCAAGATGGGAAGGCAAGCCAGGCAACAGAATCTGTTTCTAAAACCACAAGCTCCGTTCAAGCTGCCTCAATAACCGTGTCATCAGATGTCGAATGGGATCCTACAACCCTCGACGGTGTTGAACCAGCTGTTACAGACTATGATTCCGGCCTTCCTGGCATCGATGCGCAAGGAACAGGTGTCACAGAAGGTGACGAAGAAACAAAGGATGTCCGATCAGTGAAGTCCGACCCTGTCGAAGTATTGCACGTTTGCGAGTCTATTCCTTTCCACAGTGTGGGCAACAAAGATGTTTTACGTCAGTCTAATACTGAAGTTGAAGCCAATGCAATTTGCTTTGCGCTTAAAAGTAAGAATCCCGTCAGTGCTGAAGATTCTGAACCGGTTCCGCTCCTTGAGATCCAACAAAGAGGCGAGCAGGTGGAGAATTTGAATGTCGGTGTGGAAGCAGTCAATTCCACGGAGTATAGCGAGGACGCAAGCAACGGCCCCCACCTTGAAGGCATAGATCAAGAGGAAAGCGCGCCGGCGACCCGTTTGCATGTCATCCCCGAACCCATGGACCAAGAGGAATCTCCCTCACTAACTGGCATAGATGATGCGACGGAGAAATCAGCCGCCGATGAAGGTGCAACTACGGATGTGGAAAAAAATGAAGGTGATGAGGAAATACCTTCAAGTTTTGTGAGTGGAAGAGGCGAAAGAGACGTCCCGGTTGTTGGTGAAGGAAGACATGAAGAGATTATTGAAATAGACTCAATAGCGATTGGTTCCACTTCAAATGACATTCGAGCTCAGTCGGAGGAAGTGGTCCTTACTGAAGCACTGTCCCAGGCCGAACATATAAACGCCGTGAATCCACCAACCGACATCGACATAGTTTACGCAGTTGAAACACAACAGAACGACCTTGAACCAACAACAAGTATCAGGGCGGTTTCTGCACTCCCAGAATTGGCGGGCTTCACATCTGGAAGACACCCTGACGAAGGGAAGCAGGATATCACAGAAGATGTCGGCAAGTCGTACCTTCATGAAAGCCTTGGGGATGGAGACGGGAGCATGAGGCAAGCCGAATCTCCGATGTCACGCGTTGGCACTGCAGTTGATGCCGAATCCTCTGTGACAGTTACGGGCTTTGAAGAGGTAGAAATTGTAGTCGATTCTCCAGGTGAGATAGAACAAAGAAACAAAACGGGAAATCAGAATGAAATCGAACGTGAACTAATTGATGGATTCGAAGACCGGAATGGTGATTTGCAGCAGGGTGACGAAAAACTTGTATTGGACACTATTGAGACAGATATTGTTGAAGATTGTTCAGAGACACGAACAGCGGCGGCTGAAGCTGAAACTGAAGCGCAACAGGAAGACCAGGATACGTCATCAACAGCAACTAGATCCGCAACCGCTGGTAAATTTCATGAACCAAACACTTCAAAACACGAAAATTACACCCATACTGAGGAGCAAACACAAGAGGAACGAATAGACTGTGATGTGAAAGAACCTGTGCCAACGACAGCGTTTTCTGTCGCCCAACACAATGCCGGTCTTTTGGACACGCCAGTCGACGAGTCATCGCCTTTACCAGACTCAGTGAATAGACAGGAAACTACGAGTGATGCGAACGTTGGAGAACTTACGGACCCCATACGAAACATAATTCATGCTCAGACAACCCCAGGCCTGGACAACCCTAACTTTATCCAATGAACTAGAGATACCTGTGGCACGTGTTTCCGTGCAGCGTGTGCGGTGCACGTGTTGGACACAAGTGTAATTCTACAAGTTTCTCTACTTGGATATTTTATGGATATTTTAGTTTTCTACGCATGGTGCACGGGAGTGAACCGCATGGTCCTCGCCGGCTCCCCCTTAGGGGTTGATCCGGACGAATAATATTTGCGGACATTCTATGCTGATAAGGATGCTAGACGGATACTGACAAAATAAACGCGAAATAACGTCGGATATAATTGGTTACGCTAGAACGAGGAAGTATTACGAACAAATACAAATAAAGTTTTTTACAACTCCAACGGAGAAAAGCAAACCAAATACTCAAAGATTTCTAAATAAACGGTTTCAAACAAAAACTAGATCCAAGATGAACGGATTGGATTTTGCCATATATAAAACGGTAACTAAATATTAGTACTTTTTTACTACTATACTGTACTCAAAAATACATTTTTGTCGCGCTTTTTTCATAAGAATACTTTATAATCGATTTCTTACCTTTTCTTAACGCTTTTGTGCTGTGCTGGACGTATAGCTTTAGATTCCTTCTGTACGATTCTAATCGAAGCTCTTTCCAAGCAACTATAACGAGAACAATGGTGTTCTGACGACAGAAACTTTTCGTCGATCGGATTTTTCATCTCTAGACAAGTACAGCAATTACATTGCATTCGGAAAAAATCGGTGTGAATTTTTTCTTTATTGGATACAAACAGAAGATTTATACGATACGTCTACTGACATCAAACACAGATATTTAAATCGTTTTAGAGTTAAAGAAACGGTTTATGAAGTACGGGAAATGGCTTTCTTGCTTTCGAGTTATAGTTTGTAGAAAATGCAATTAAGGATTTTCGGTATCGTGTTGGACAGGTTTGGACAGGTTTGCAACGGAGGCTACCGAACGGATAGCCGTCCGGATACACCCCTACTCCCCCTGTCTACTTAAGCGCCACTGCCTCCGCGGTGAGTGGCAGAGACGGGGGATATGTTGCAGTAGTGACCAGCTCATTGGTTATCGAAAGTAGAAATGCGTTTAGAGTCTAGTTTTGGAGATTCAATTGCGTATAAAAGGGCCGAGTTGGTCGCCCCCTGACCAACTCAGGCCAGACCACTTCCCCTTTCTCGACGACCCCCCACCATCCTTCACAGCAAACTCTGTCTTGCTCCCTTTTGTCGTTTCTCTCCCCCCTCTTCAGCCTTTTCTTCCCCCCTTGGCGGTTGGTCTCCCGCTTTCTCCCGACGAGGGTCTGAATTGCAATACCCCTTGTTTGGGTCTGTCTTGTGCTTCAGCCTTAGAAGTGTCGTTCCTCGCAAGTGACCTACGTTCGGTCCTGCGAGAGGGAGCTTCTGCTTTTCTGTTGTCGTTTCGTGTCTGTTCCTGCCAGCACTAGACCTATAGTTTTGGTCGTGCTGTGACTTCTACTTGCTACACGTCTCAGCTTCGTCGTTGCTACTTTGTGCACTTTGTGTGTTTACTACGGACTCTTGCCTACTATCGCTACGCAGCGTGTTGGGCTGGTACTCTCGAGAGCACTTTCTGTTGTGTCCCCTTTACTTTGTGTTTGTGTCCCCCCGCCCTTGGGTTTGTCATCACCCGCACCATTTCTTCTACCACAATGGTGTTCTCAATACCCATTAAAAGTTAGCGCTCTTGACCCTAACTCCCTTTGGCGAATAACTCCCTTCGGCGAATGGTCGAAGATCTTCTATGCTGCACTCGCCTGAGATTTGGTTTGTGCCACGACAGAAGACAAAATGCCTAGCAGCTATGATACCCTTGTTACTCTGTAACTTAAGCTTTGCCTATCAATATTACTAGGGACATTTTATCGTTTCTAGGTTACTCTCAGGGGCGTCCTCTGGTTGTCGCTTAGCGCTCAACGACAAACATACGAAGGTATTACTGTATCCACCGCGTGCTCGTCGGAAGATAGAATTGATCTTTCCTACACATCACACTCCTTAAGACTGTCCGACTGCATTAGAGCTCGTCTTAGGGATGCTCCGCAAACGTTGCTTGGCAACAGCCGCAGCGCTTGTTTGCTGTCCTTTCCGCTTACAAGTCGAATGCATACGTCACAAGCCTCTGAAACTCCTAGAACACCGAGACTTCGAAGGTCTTCGACCACCTGTGCCGTCATGTTTTGTTTCGAAGTCTGCAGTCGCTGCTGCCGCCAAAACCGCGACCAAATTGAACGGCTTCTACTTTCTTTCGCCGCAATCATCACGCGAAGTATCATACATGATGTCAACAAAAGCACCCAAACTGACCCCAGAATAGAGACACTGATAGGAAACATATCCGTAGCAGTTGCTACTGTTCTTTTTTCCCCTCCAATTACTGTACGATTCATGATTCCGTCGTCAAGACCTCCAACACCTTCTTCATTTGCTGCCACCATTATCCAAAAAGCGATTTGTCGTAACGTCAGCTTGGACACCAGCCGAACTGAAGGGGAAGCATCCAACGACACAAGCTTGTTCTCGAAGTACAAGGCCGTTAGTAATCTGATTTGTCTTCCATTATCCACCAACCTTTTCACAGCATCTCCGCTTGCTTCCATCACAATTGCACGTACCGTCGGTACCGCTGGTACACGTACTTGAGTGTATTCATTTTCGCTGGTAAAAAGAACGAACGTCCTATTGTCATTAATTACGATGCAAAGAAATTCAAAGCATGCACCACGTTCACCTACACCTACCACCATGCCTGTCAGTTCATAGCTGTTGATTGCACGTACTGGGTGCCTGTGGAATATTGAAGTTATGTTCGAAGAAGCATTTGAAATAGAATCTAAATCAAGTCCTTCTACATCAGGTCCATTTCTCACCTTGGACACGCGCGGCACAACAAATCTTCCATACGCTTTTTCTCGGGTGGAACTGCAACACACACTTCCATCAGTGTGATTAATATATGGTTTACGGATTGCGTAAGTTCCTTCCATAAAATACATCAGGCCTCCTTGATAGTGTTCGTTTTGTTCCAAATTGTTGGTTTTCCGGCTCATCATATTCTCAGGCCCCTCAGTACAGACTCGTGCCACCTCCTGCAGAAAACCAGTTGCCTTAAAGTATTCATTGATCCAGTTCTTATTTTCTGGGGAAGGGATGTATCTCTGGGAATGATTTGGTTGCTTCCATACTTGCTGTTGTTGACTAACAGCGATGGTCTTGGACGAAAACGAGAACTCCAAAAGCATTTCCGGACATATGATGAAAAGTGCTAACAAAGCGAGGAAGCAACGATTTCGCTTTCGACCCCAGAAGACCAAGTGCAATGAATAGATTCCAAGCTTTGAATCAGAAAAGGAAATGCATCTACCGCGGAGAAGATCGAATGTGGCTTTCGCACACATGATCGAGTCCACGAGAACTTCCAGGAGTGGATTGATTACGAGAGCAATGATGATATATTTGAGGACGTTGAGGATAGAGGGATTGATATTGAGAAGAATGTCTTCCATGGTCAAAAGTGGGTTGTGACTGGGGGCTGTGCAGAGGTTTCGATTGAAAGAGTCATTGTTTCGCAAAGAAGGTCGCAGAACAGGGCTGTGAAAAAGCTCCGCTCTGCCAAAAAGTTGTAGCCATCAGGGTAAGGAGAAGAAAGTTGAACGCGAACAGCAATGCACGGCACAACAGACTAACAACGGTGAACAGGAGAGGCTTGTAACTTCGCCTTACTAATTCTGTCTCAGGACTCTTTGAGTTGTCTCAACGTTGAGAGGGGGCAAAAAGTGCTAAACTTAACCCTTGTCGGGGTTAAGGGTGGTAGCAGCAAAGGAGCTCTTGACGCTATGCGCTCATGGTCACGCTCGTAAAATCGGCAGGTCGGCGCCATGGAAGGAATCAACCTCAATGTCTCATCTTCAATTTGGAATGTCATCAAGTTTGTTGCTTTCTCGCTTGTGTTAACTCCCATCTTGGAATTTCTAATCCATTCCGTAACGCAGCGTAAAGCCACGCGGGATGTCCTCCGTGGCCGATCCGTCGCTTTTCGGAATACCCGTCTAGGTATATTTTCCCTACACGGAACCACTTGGGGATCCACTCGTAACCGCTTTCTTCTTTTGATTATTGGAACAATGGTAATCGCTATCGAGCTCGTTCTAAAGTTTTCTTTCTCATCAATGCCACGGTCAATGACAACAAGCAGGCGCGTTTGGATGCAGCCCGCCCATCGGGAGCGATACAACTTCTCGAATACTTCTCTACCGCCTCTTTTCAATGAGCCTGTGGGATTCCTGGTTGCTGCTGCCGACTCGAATTGTGCGCTACAAGGGGACTTCAACTCACGACGCCGCGCCGAGCCATCTAGTGGTCATCTACAATACGTTCTAAGTGGTAACTACACTGTGCGCCTTCCATACCTTGACGCCAGTGACAATGAAACGGTGTTATGCAGCGCTGAAAAAGTGCGAAAAAGTGCGCGATTCTTAATACCGTTTGTAAAGACCCGGAATGGTCTCGTTGTGGATGTTGGCACGAAGGAGCATCACAAGCAGAATCCCGAGTACTCCGCTGTAACTATTCAAGTGCCGCGCCAGCCAGATTTTTTTTGGGGGACGCCGCTATTGAGCTGTATGTCGGGCGCAATTCGCTTTGTATAACAGACGTCAAATCTGATCATCATGAACTCGTCAAATACCTTTGTGCATTGCGAGGAAAAACAACTTTTACCTTCGCAACCGGTTTGCGGGATAAGGTTTCAGAACCCCAGTATGGACAAGAAGGATTTTTCGAATTTGTCGAAGTTGCCGAGGTACAGACTGTTTACATAGAGATGTTCGGAGATGCTTTCAAGGATCTGCACGAGGAAACGGAGCGACAGATTCGCTTTCTCATTATTTTGCTTTTTTACACCATACTTGGCATTATGAAGAAGGTACACCTTATGCTCCTTTACGGAAGACTGCATTGGAACATATATACAAAATAGCTCCATTGGTGGCGCACGAAGACGGAGTTGCTGGTTTGCGGAGCTCAAAGCAACTCAAAGAAATGTACGTTGGGGAGACTGAAATGGCTTACATGAATCCCCTTGGCATCATACCTGGAGCCTCACTATTGTTTGTTCTTGTTGCTCTTGTCACATACAACATCCTTCTGTTGAAAACAGTTGCCTCGACCTAATTTCAAACAGGCAACCATACGGTTGAAATTTCGCTGCAATGGCTTCGAAGACAATTGTTACTCAATGTGAACGAGATATGCAATCTCAGCCTTTCTGAGCAACATGTTGCGTACCGGCTGGTACGCACCAACCAGTCTGATGAACTGAGACTACAGTTGCTGCCAACTTCTGTCGACAGTTGTGAATGATATGTAGCGCGTGAGCGGGGGCGAAGGAGTGGGAGCGAAGTGCGCGCATAGTTGACCGCCGGCGCGCAGAGCGCCGCGCCGGACGGTGGCGCAAGGGCGCCTAAGAGCCTGTATACTATACAGTGTATAGGTGTTAGTGACGTTTAACTCCCTCTGACGTACAACTTGAGATTACTTTATCTCCTATTGATACGTCATAGTTAGCCCAACGGTCGCCCAATATGCTTATATAAAGGCACACCATTAGCCCAGGAGCTCCCACCCAGAGAGCTCCCGGGCAGACCTTTTGTGCCGACTGTATTGTTTGCGAACCGTCCCCTCCTACACTGCGTCTACGATGAACTTCGAGAGCTTGTGGAACTTCAGCTAAAAAAGCTGCAACAACAGAGGGTTTATACAGGAAGGCAACGTTCCTACCTGTACAGGTAGCGTTTCCGTTGGTAGATACTGTAGATACAGTAGAACGCTACCCTTAGTGGAAGATACAGTTCTTGAACGAAAACGGCAAGATTTGATGCTGCGTCGCGCACGCCCTCAGGAAAAGCGCAAATATCTGAGGCACGACCGCCAATCAGCGCGCGCAATCTCGGCACATCTCAGCCGCGGCCGCACGTAGCTGCTGCAGCTGCGCTTGTCAGCCACAGCGCGCAGAAAAACGGCGGATCGGCGGCGGGCCAACCGTCGTGTGGGCGGCGTTCCATGCCATCAATATCCGCCTTCACCGCGCTGCCATTGGGTGCCGTACGACTCATATCTGATTTTTTTACCACAGCCCCGCAAACGTGTGGCTGTGAAGCCGCAGCCGCCCGCCGCCACCCGCCAGCAGCGCGACACCGCGCAGGCGCAACGAAAAGTGGCAACCGGTGTGCAAGCGCGAACGTACAAAGCAAAGCGCCGCACGTCGCCGCACGTCGTTCCGCCGCCGCTCTCAAGTCACCACACGCCGCAATTCGTAAGAACAAACGTTTACCGCTGCTGCTTCGTGTCGTCCCGTGCACCTTCCCTCTCCATCCGTCGCAACTTGTGCAACTCCGAGCAGCCGCCTCCCGTCGCACGCGCTCCGCCCGCCCGCACTGCAACCGTCGCGCAGTCACGCGCCACTCCCCGCACGACGTCGTTGTTGCAATCCACGCCGCACCCCTTTCTCTCAATGGAGTTCTTACAGACTCCAGACCTCGCGCGGGGCCACTGGAGCTCCAACACACCAACTCGCGCGCTTCGCTCAACGCTCACGCCCGCCGTGCCCGGCGCGTCGCCCACGCCACTGCATGGCGTGCATGGCGCGTCCACCGCCGCCGCGGCGCACCCGACCTTGACTCCGGCCGCGCTGGACGGAGTTCCGAATGCTACACCCAAGGGCACCTTCGCAGTGACGCCGTTCATGGCGCAGCTGGATCGCGCCGGCATAAAGAGCTCGTTTCAGAGCCTGTTCTCGCCGCACCCGGACAACGTGTCCGCCACCCCAGCGCTGTTACAGAGGAAGCATGCATCCGGACTCACACCTTTTCTGAACGCTGCCACCACACCTGGGCTGGTGCCACCCTCACCATCCTTGTTGCCCAACTTTGCAGCCAGTCCTGGCCAACATGTTCCGATGCCGTCACCCGGCGGAGGTGATCCCATGCAGAGAACGCCCTACCTGGCCGCAGCGGCGAGGGAAGCCGTGCGGAGGGAGTTTATGAACATGCCTAGCTACATGGCGCCTGGCTCGGAACACCAACAGCACATGGATTCGGACGCGGAGCGAAAGGTACCTGAGAAGACACAGTCGCCGAAATACTCCATGCAGGTTGTGGCAAACACCGGTGTACAGGTCAACTCCACCACCCCCAGGAAGGGCGCCGCAGAACCGTCGCACACGGAGAGTACCCAGCCCGGTACCGGTCACAGTTCCTCGCCCAGTCCAAGTGACGCCAAAGTACCCGAGAAGACAGAGGGCAACTCACCGCATCAGAAGAACAAAGCTTCTGAGCAATCGAACAGCGAGCAAAAGGGGTTTGCACAGAGGAATGAACACTATCCGCAACAACCTCAAATGCACCAATTCTTCATGCCCCCCACACAGGCGCCACCGGGCATGATGGTTCTTGGACAGCACGCGCCCATGATGATGGCACACCCTCCTGGTATGCTCCCGCCACCTGGCATGATGGTTTTCCCGGGCGCACAGCCGATGATGCCGCAACAGGGTATGTTCATGCATCCGCCCCAGGCACTTGGGCCGCAGCGCGTGGTGCCCGCCAAGCAGGAGACCGCCTCGGAGCGAAAGGCACGTGTGGAGAATGAGAAACAGGATCTCATTAGAGAGTTTAAGAAGAAGACTAGGGAAGCGGCGCTAGTTCGGTTTAGGCAGAAGCGACGGGAGAGACGGTTCGGCAAGCTCATCAGGTATGACTGCCGAAAGAAGCTGGCCGACGCACGGCCGCGTGTGAAGGGCCGCTTCGTAAGACTGAAGATCGCTGATGATGATGCTGATTCGGAATCTGCACAAGTTGTGCCCAATCTTAAGTCTCGGTGATTGACTGCATCGTGTGCTGATGCCTTCCCCCGTTCCCATTCTCTTCCTGCTGACTACAAATCTGACATTGTATAGTATCATCTGGCTAGTTGAATCATGAACGTTCATGGCAAAGGCCAGACTCGGGTTTTTCTCAGATACGCCCAACATGCAACATCTAACAGTTCTTACTAATGAAGCACTCACATAAAGTGGTGCGCGAAGACAAAGCAGTCTTCGTGGCGTAATGCTATTCATATACTATTTGTCGATGATATGTATCTTAGATATGATACACATGCTCAAGGCGTTTGCTCCAACTCAAAGGACAACGCCCGCGTGCAACTGCCGCTTCGTATCTATCTATGCTTGAGTGCGCAATTGTGCAAGGATTATTTTATCGCTTATTTATTATCAAATTTTAAGTTTTAAACGAAATGTTCGCAACCCCAAAATTTTGTTCTCAGTTCATGATCCTGCGTTTCCTCGTGCCAGAGGCGCCCTGGAGTACGATATGAAACATTGTTATCAGGCGACGCGTCGAGGATCTACACCGCCCCCGTCGTCGATACTCGAGAGTAAACTTTCCTACGGATCTCTGCGGACACGACGAGTCGCCGCAATGAGCGGCCCGTTCCGTGCGACGGCGTCCGCGCTCGGCAAGTACGTGCGCGCTAAGGGTGGGCTTGCGCGCAAGGGCAATGCCAGTCTTCACCCCAAGCACGGCCCGCGCTTCTTCAACAAGGGTTACGGTGCCAAGTCCATGGGCCGCCACACGCGCAAGGGCGCTTACATCGTCGAGCACGAGCGAAAGGTGCCGATCTACATGGTACCGGATCTGGAGGGGTGTGAACTCAAGCCGTACGTGAGCTATAGGACGCCGTTGGTCAAGGTTCCTCCGCCGCCTGTTGTGCAGTGACGCATTGATTTCGGTACGTTTCTTGTTTGTTATTATTGTTTTGTGTAGGCGTGATGCTTCTTTCCCCGAATGATCGACTATGATTTGAATTCTGGGATGTCAAGGCTATTTACCAAGCCAGCCTTGGCACCGACTGACCTGCGTTGAGCAGTTGCCACGACGTTCGTCTTGAATACTAACATATGTGGTTTTGTTTCCCTGGTTGCGATTTTGTTGTTATGACAGAGTTACTACAATAGTTCTACTGGTTTTAATTTACCTACTCCGACTAGGACGCATTCGATACATTCTCCAATCCTTGTCGGTTGCAAACCATGCAAAGCGCTTGGAAGATGCATGGCCAGACTGAAGCCGCTCCCCTTCTCGTTTGTACGACTCGCTTTGGAACTCTTGAAGTCTTTTGTTTTCCCCCAAAGACCATGCAGAGCCTGACACCGTGAACAACCGTCACGGTAGATCCATGTTACGCTGGTAGACCCATGCTCTTTTTGGAGAAGTCTTGCGAGTATTTATGTACAGATATTACAATATGTTCCCTGCTTCCCACAGGCCAACATGTTCGGAAACAGGAGCTTAGCGAATCACACACCAATTGCTTCGTAAGAAAGAGATCCAGGCTCCCATAATGCCCATCACAACTTAACGGGATATTGTTCATCAATGCATTGGGTAATAAACTATTCATCTGGCCGCTGCGACGATGACATTCCTGCTTCGCATCACCCACATACCTGAAAAAAGGGCCTTAGCGAAGGAAAGCGTGGGCAAGCCTCGAGCATAAACAGATAAGAGCGACCATCACATATTGCGTTGCCTGTCTCGCGTAAGCACCAAAACTTTTTGTGCTCCTTTTTCTTTTCTCTTCATTGTGGACTTTACTATTTTATTTGCTACATCAAAGGAAAACTATCTCGAAAGGTAATCCTGTTTCTTCAGGAAGGCCAAGAGCATTCGTGGCCAATGTCTAATGTCAAATCTGAACCGTGTTCCTTTGCTGGTGGGTACTGAACGCGAATGGCATGCTCAATTCGAGGGCGGCCACGAAGCCGCCTCCTGGGGAACTCTTGCCCTTCGTGGATAGCACATCGCCAACCACGAAAGCCAAGGGCTTGCGCAACACTTCATTAAACTGGCATGCATTCATGCATATCTTTACCATGAAGAATTGCAGTGACAACTCTGAGACACTCCCTGATGGATAGCTTGCTCGGTTGGCCGGATATCGGTTACCGGTACCCGGCTATAACTGCTATCCGAACGGGGGTTTGGAGAAGTTGTCGTGGAAAGGAATTAGCATTGGCTGCAGCTCGTGAACATCGGGCCCTGCCTCAGTACTATTTACAAGCTCAATCGAAACTAAACCTACACGTCAGTGCTCAAAAGCCCTCCGACTGACTGACTATAACTTGTCACGCGAGAAGGTGCACCGAAGTTGCGATGTCGCTGTGCGTGTTTGGTTGTCAGCCATTTGGGTACTACAGCCGTGATCTTGAGTTGTGATGCACGTAGTCAATGGCAATCGGGGCAAGGAGGTGGTCAGGGATCCCTGCGCCTTCAACGAGTTGTGTTGCAATTGCAGTTACTCGTTCACACAGACTATCAATCTGGCCTACAGCTGCGCTGGCGTCCTTCCGAGACACGCAGCCCAAACGCAAGAAATCCGAGTTCGTTCTTATCGTCTCAGCCCCCCAGAGCTGCCCACATAATTGCAGGGCGTCTCCAGTGGCCTTATCCATCGCTCGCGCCTTCTTCAAATGAGTAAGATGAGCGCCATAGATTACTCGACACATGTGTGCCCTAGCGGCGCTTTCCGCCTGAGCTAAACAGTCGTTCCACGCGTGGAAGGCTGATCCTTTTCTGGTCCTGATAGCTTGCGCATATCTTCTTCCAAGCAGGTCCACCTGCTTCTTCTCAAGTCCCCAGAATACAGCTTGGAAGAACGCAGGGTTCAGTTTGGAGGACGAACCAGAACTGGCTGGAGCTTTGTTCAATGCGGACAAAACTGACCTGTCGTCGTATCTACCTTTGTTTCGTACTGCTGCGCCGAACTCCGCTAGAAGAGTCTTTCCAACCTGTTGCATCATTACATTGTTGGCTCCTTCAAAGGTCAACATCACATCCCGATCTGCCTTCAGAGGCGCAATCCAGTTATCTGATTTATACCCTTGCCCGCCGCATGCCTCTCTCGCGGCTTGCAATGCATCTTGCATGAACCAGGTAAACAACGCTTTGTATCCAGCTGAGGTGACGTGCACTTCCTTGGAAACTTCACCAACATCTACAGCTCGATACCACAAATTCATCAAGTCTCTGCCGCATAAGGCATACACATATGATGTAGCGAGCGGTATCATAAGCTGCCTTTTCTGGCTCGAATAGAATAGCAGCGGGACCTCTCGCGCATCTTGCGACGGTGCGAACGCGCGTCGGACAAGGGAATACCGAATAGCAATCGACAGACCCAACAAGGCGTTCATGACCGCAAGAAAACTCATCCCCACACGACCTCCAGTTAACGCGGCCAATAGCGCACCAAACCGCGCATTCGCTGAAGGGATGGAAGAGGAGTAAGTTCCATCCGGGGAAACCTGACTCATTCCAGAAAGCATATCTTGACGAGGGACACGAACGTGCGTGAACCAAATGCGACCGTTGTCAACGCCGTTGAGCCCTGCCTTCTCACCGCAGTCTTCGATGCGTATGCCAGGCATGAGACTTCCATCATTGCGACGGAGGCGAACGATAAATACGTGAATGCCGTAGTCCACTTCCTTGATGAGTAACTTGGCAAATACAACGGCATGCGATGCGCTTTCAGCAGCACCCCCGATCCAGTACTTTTGGGCGGTTTCCACAGGGGTGTGTATGTCGAACTCGTGCGTCTCTGGATGGTACGTTGCTCGCGTCTCTATACCGCGTACATTACTGCCGTGCCCCAGTTCCGTGAGCGCAAAGCAGCCCAAAACTTTCATGCGTTCAAGCTGTGGGATCCACAGGTGCTTTTGCTGCTGGCTTCCAAGTCGATGCAACGTAGCGCCAAACAAACCGTAGCTGACGCCAAACTTAACCTCAATGGAATGGTCGAGCAGAGCAAGCACCGAGATGACACTGTCATATCGACGAGTGCCTTCCGCGCATTGCAAGGAGATAGTGTTCTCAAGCAGGCCCGCCTCCTGCACGCGTTTCATGCGCGCATTTGTGAGGTCGCGGTGTTGGCGGAGTGTGAGATCGGTTCGTCGGTGAAAGAGAGGCTCCTTTAAGAGCTCGAACACGCGCTGGCGGTGCTCGCGTTCGTATGGGAATAAGAGGCGGTTGAGAACGTCCGGTGAGGGAGGATTTGGTGGAGGGGGCGGCAAGTCAGGGTCAATGGGCTCAATTGGTTGCGAATGCATTGTGGGGAGTGTGAGAAGCAAAGGGAAAGTATCTACCGCTAGTGTCTAGGCTCGTTTGTGGCAAAGGGTTGGCAAGATGCCGATGCAGCAGCACGCGTTGAAGGATGGGGCGTGTGACGCAGGGATAAATGGTTGACGTCAAGACGTGACTGGATTGATGAGCAATGCCAAGAGAGAGAGACATCTTCGCCTTTAAGGTTAGTGATTGGCACCAATGATGTGAAACATGACAACGAGGGACAGGCGTCATGATCCATCTCTGATCTACACTGTATCTAGATCTGAAGTGAGCAGAGCACCATTTGCGAGTTCCGGGACGGGGATGGGGATAAACTTTATACTATAAAATGGTTGAGTTCGGAGTCAATTTTCGTCTCTGGTCTGGGCGCACTTCGTTTAGCTCGGTTGGTTCCCGCACTGGACGTGGGCCCGGCGCGCTGTGCCGGGGGCGCAGGTTCGAGTCACGATGGGGTCTCAGATCATCTTCTCACCGACGTTTGGATCCGCTCCAATCTCACTTCGACAAACTCTCATCTACAACGTTTACACATGGACATCGCGTACAGCATCTACAGAATCTTACCGACTTGTCTCAAAACATCAGCATTGAAAAGCACCAGTGTGCTATCGAATCGAATCATCGAATCCGCCGATTCCACGTGGCAATGTTCCCCTCCCTGCAATGGTGCGTTTCGTCCGTGCGAGTGCCTGCCGAGCGCATTCCTACCAGCCCTTGACCAGGGGCACCTCCTTTTAAGTTTTGGCCAAAATATGTAATATGTGTATTGTGTTGAGATGAGATCATGGATGCGAGTATCAAGGCCTCCTTCCTCAATGGTGTAAGTTCAGGGGTACGTTGAGCCTTCTCTGTCATTCTCCTACTCTAGCTAGTAGATAGAGCACGGTCGGCTCTGGCATGTTTTGCAGCATTGCTCGTGACTCTCACCGCATTCGTCGACAGCTTATCGCCATACGTATTCCTTGTCAATGTTCTACACAGTAGAGCACCGCCATCCTAAGCAGGCGCTGTCTTATGCACAGGGAGCGACACCGCTATGTTTTGTATCAAACTCTTCGTTCGTATTAACAGCCTTCAAGACCGATACATGCACTACTCCCTACCGCAAGAACCCTTTATACCAGGCGGCAAATGCACGTCCGTGCGCCACTCTATCGGATCAAAAGCCCCACCACACTGTAACATCCAAATATCAAAAGGTCGATGTCCTTGACCAGCAACAGCGAGTGTCTGGCGGAAATGATCATAAGCCATCTAATCCGGTTGTAATAATCCCCGGCTATGGTGCCACCGCCAAAGAGTATTATCCCATGGCACAAGTGCTCCGTGAGACAATTGGCCCCGATGCTCACGTCAGCGTTGTTCCCGTCACAATCTCTACCTGGGTATCCACTGTGGGCGGCCGGCCCATCACCTCTGTCCTGCGACTGTTGGATGAAGCGGTACAGGAAGCGAGACAGACGTCTGCGTCTTCCAAAGTCCAACTAGTTGCTCATTCGGCCGGCGGCTGGATTGCTCGCATTTATCTGGGCGACATTCCGTACCCAACTGGCTCATCATGTGTGTGGAATGGTGGGCGCTTTGTCTCCAAGTTAGTGTGTCTCGGTACTCCGCATCGCAGTGACGAGGGGGTTACCAGGAAGAATATGCACTTTGTTAATCACCACTACCCAGGCGCATACCACGGAGACGTTCAGTATGTTAATATAGTTGGGAATGGGGGATCGATAGCGGAACAGCCCAGTGGAGTCTGGAAGTTCTGGCAATCGGATTGGTTCACCAGAGTTAGCTATTGTTTGACTGATAAGTCTATAGGAAGTGATGCGGCTGAGGGCGACGGTAAGTTCATGGCCCTCGCGCGTACGACCTCTCAACCTAGAACTCATGACTGACTGACATTTCTGTCATCGCATTTGCGTACTTCTATGAGCAGGAATTGTACCATTATCTTCAGCGTTCCTGGCTGGAGCACATAATATTTGTTTGACAGGAATCTGGCATTCGCCTTCTTCTGGAGGTGCCTGGTATGGTCACCCGGATGCAGTGAACTACTGGAGTTCCTTTCTTCACATGCAAGGGTAAAGAGTGAGAGAAGCTTTTGAGCTCTGCGCCCTTGGTTGCGCAAGCTGGTCACGTGGTCGGGGCAGGATGACGAGTGTACAGCGTTGCCAAATCTTCTCTGTGGAGTCTACTTTGAAGTGTTGCAGAGTGTATATGCTTCAATCGACGCCCGCAGGCCGGTCATGGACGTCGAGAGAAGAACGTTGCTAAGATGTTCTGGACTAATGGATTTCCCGATGAACAAGACACTACCTGTACCTCTACCTGTACAGTACTGTTAGTGTATCAGTTCGGACTCTGTCCAATCAAACCGATATCACCCGCAGACGCCCGGACTCTCCCCCGCGATACGTCTTGAAAGACTTTCAGACTTTCAATCGTTTTGGAATGTCTCTCGTCATGAACGATGACGGATGCAACGTTGAGCGTTCACCAAAGCCATTGCCAAACCTCTCATGCGCGGGGAGGATGTGCAGTGACCTACATGCAGATGCAATCATTGGTAAAGCTCTGCCTAACCTTACACTCTGTCACAGTGCTGGTGTTATCATTAGATTGATACTCACAAGTTCGCCCTCCCTTCCGCTCTCGCTCTCGCTCTTTCTCTTGATGTCCTCACAGGTCTAATTACAACTTGATACAACTTGATGGGGAACACATCTATTGAAAGAAGCGTCCTCCCACTGGAATGGCCCTTTTTCTTCACGCCATTGTCGTAAGTTCAAAAAAAGTTCGCCATTGGATGGAGTCGGAACCTCTCCAAAGCTTCTATGAATTTGAGGAGTTCACTTACAAAGTGCACGACAACAACTTCCTAAGAAGAGAGAACTAATATGTATACATGCGTCCTTTACTGTCTCGTGGAGACTCCATCTCATGACAAGAATACTCAGAAAGGCAAGAAATTCGGTGGCCACTGATGAGTAGTCTCTCAATCAGTGATTGCGTTGCTCTACACGGCATGGTTGTTCCTCTGGCTGGGAAGCATGCCAAACCTTCGAATAAAACCGTTGTAGTTCAATCCCTGTAATATTAACTTGGCCCTGGGGCCCGTAGCCTTCGGACGCTGACAAGAATTACTGCAGACACAACTGCCACGGATCCGAGGAATCTTTTCAGGGTCGGCTTCTCATCCAGCACCAATATGCCCAACGCGTAAGCAGATGGTACTTCAAGGTTCTTCATGATTACACCCTGGCCTGCTCTGCACATCTGCAGACCCTTGTTAAGACAGCTTTGAGCGAAAAAGGCTGCCAATGAACCTAGTAAAACAACACTGGTACCCTTTGGATTGAACAGAATATGATAGAAAGCTTCTTTTCCTCCAAGAATAACCGTAACTGGGAGGCCTATAGCGCCAAGTGCAAACACGGAGAGCATAAAATGTACTTGGTCACCCATTCCTCGAACACATATAAAGCCCAAGGCGGCAAAGCATGCCGCCATCAAAAGCAGAACTGTACCTGCGATATACTGATGGTCGCCTGTACCAGGTTCTGCGATTAGCCAGATTCCGACGACTCCAGTAGGGGCACACACCACATCCCAGATGCTGGTGGCTTCGTTCAAAGTCATTCTTGAGAAGAACATCGTTAAAATTGGGGTGAACGAGAAAATAGCTGTAACCTCTCCTGTAGGCAAGAATGATAGAGACTTGAAAACCAAAACCATTGCAAACGTTCCAAAAAGACCCCGAACAGCTAGCAAACAACAGTTTCGCGGGGTTAGATCTAGTGGAGATATATGGATAATGCTTTGTAGCACAAAGGTGGAAAGGACCAAGTGCACGATGGAAGGCAACAGGACAGCGGCAGATGTCGGGAAATCAAATCTAGTTGAGCTTAGACGAACAGCAGTAGTCATGAAAGAGAAGCATATAGCTGCCAATGCAATCCAGATTAAACCATTAAAGGCAGAAGAAGAATCTTCAGATTGCGAAGGGAAAGGTTGGGTGTCCTTTTCTTTTGCTGGCAGAAGAGAACTGATCTCAGTTATTGTTATAGAATCCGGTGGAACATTCGATGATGGCATTACGCGTTTTGCCGTGAAACTGTTGATGTCGACCAGAATTTAGTATCTGTAGAAGCAAATGGACGGAACCTGTTTGCCAGACACAGGCCAGTGAAGGAGTAGGGCTGTCTTATCCTTATATGTTGATTTCTACATTCCTGAGAATTTGCTGAGGAAGGGGGCTTTCCAGTGCTGCTCAGACATGGGTGGTATTTAGTTTCTGCCCGCGGGCTTGGCTCTTGTTGTTTTTGTTACAAGGCTAGTTGACAGAACGCTAGCACCCATTTCTTGGCCCTGCAGAAACCCCACATTCGAGCAGGTTGCGCTAACTGACCTGCTTTACAATGAACAAGAAAAGAATAACCATGGGCTTCACCACGAGAAGTCTGAAGCAGAGTTTCGTAATATCTATTTTTCTTCTTCTGTAATGTGGTCCGCGACTCATTCCGAAGAAGCAGATAAATTGTACAATCTCTCTCTCTCTCTGTTTATGAGTGCACTAGCTTGTACCATCTATAAATCTAGATAGCTCTCTTTCCCAAAGAAGGCCAAAAACTTCGACTGCCTGCTTGATCATTTTCATCTCTTGACTAATATATCTATTCTTTCTCGCGGGGCAGGCACCTCGTTTCTTCCTGAACACTTGTCACGGGACACCGGAATAAAACGTGGCCAACATTGTGATCATATCGCTGATAGAGCTCATACAGCGTTGCTGTTTTGCTCTTCGTCTTCGTATTGGAGCACAGCTTTCACATCCCGTAGATAGATAGAGCCCATTGCAATATCTGCTTGAAGCTGCAGCGAAGCCTTTCACGCATCAACCCTTAGTAGAAAGGGCCTAACGTTCAATACTTAAAAGCAGACAGAGTTTGTCTTGCGCGACAAAATCGAAGTACTGTCCAGCGTAGTGCCTGCCAGTGGGCAAGCGAAAGAAAAAAGGGCGACAACTTGAGATTGAAGCAGAGATGTATGTGCGACGGCCGTGGGAAGTGTCTTCGTCGAGTTCATGCTCGCCAACACAAGTCTCGAAGTGCGAGTAGATCTCTCCCGATCAAGGACAACCTAACTCGCTACTTGTTTCCAAAAAGCTTGCACAGAACTGCTGAGGCAGAAGGAGGTCTAGCCCTTTTATCTTCTTCCATGGGCATGCACAATACCGAGGCATGCACAATGCCGAGGTATCTGAATCATTGTACGCATTCTTTCGTCGTACCAGGCCATTCTTTCAGTACGTGAAGCAATCCAAACGCAGTTTTTGCATTCACACGTGCCTTCGTCCCCGTGCATCTAATTCGTCGTCAGCCGCCGCAAGCCAACTGTGATCACCGCAGACACGACCAACATGGACCCCATGATTCTCAACAAGCTCGGCTTCTCGTCCAATATCCACATGCCCAAAAGGTACGCCGAGGGCACTTGAACGTTTTTCATAATGATACCTTCCCCAGCCTTGCACAACTGAAGCCCTTTGTTTATGCAGCACTGCGCGACGAATCCTCCCAACGAGCCAATTATTACAACTAAAACACCTTCGTGGTTATGTGCGACTTGATGAAGGGCTTCTCTACCACCATAGAAAGCGGTAATAGGAACCCCGACTGCCCCGAGAGCAAAGACTGAAAGCATGAAGTGCACGCTCGTGCCCATGCCACGCACGCACACATACGCTGCAGCCGCACACCATGCGGCAAGGAAGACAAGCAAGACACCGAACAGGTCTTGGCTGCTGGCACTCGGACCAGCAATCAACACCACTCCAGCAATTCCAACGAGCGCACAGACTACATCCCAGATGCTTGAGGTTTCTTTCAGAAACACTCGTGATAGCAGCATTGTCAACACTGGACTAAACGAAGATATGGAAGTGACCACACCAGCTGGGAGGTATGCTACTGAAACGTACACCAGTAAGAGTCCAACCGTCCCGCAGAGACCACGGACAAACAATATTACCCTATGAATAGGAGCCAGATCGAGCGGGGAGACCTTGACGACGCCCACAAGTGATATACTTGAAAGGAGAAGCTGAATGACGCATCGAAGAAAAGCGGCAGCACCTGCAGGGAAGTCATATCGCGTCACAGCGCAGCGCACAGCAACTGTTGGAACAGCTACAAGCATTGCAGAAAGCGTAATCATTGCTAATCCGAAGAGAGCAGAGCGCGACTGCGCGGGACACGGAGCGTCTGACTCACATATTGTCGCACTGCACGACAACAACGGCTGCGTTTCCATTGCGTTCTGGTTATTAGCAGTGGTGGAGGAATGCTCTTATCGGTGACCTCGATGGAGAGAGTTGCGACAAATTGAGGACAGGAGTATTGATACCACTGTGGAGCCGATATCGAATTTTTGTGAGGAAGCCATGGCTGATAGGAAAAGATTCTGCGCGACCGCACTGTCATGAGACAATCATCGCTCGACAGAGATGTCTTGGTGCTGTTCTATGCACCTTCTCTTGAAGCAGCTTTACTATGGACGACCATATGTTACTCTTCGAATCTTCGTACAACGTTCTAGGTCGTCCCAGCTTTTGTCTCAAGCCCCATATGTTTTCGGACTGCCCTTTACAACGCGTCCTTTCTAAGAGTACTGAAGGAATAAACAATACTTGCATGATCCCCTGCTAATCCCTGTCTTCCGTCAAGACATTCTTTAGGATTTCATCGATTCTCTGCAAAGTATCCGACGCCTTCGTCATATCTTCGCCCAGAATGGCGGCGGCATCAGTGGCGTCAATGATATCAATCGATATCTCGCGGCTTCTTCGGCGTAGCAACTGCGAAATCCCTGTGAGCGCTGGTGCAGTTCTCGACTGAGCGTGACGCACGACGAAGTGCAGGCCATTTGAAGGTTCATGCGCGAGGCGCACAATGTATTGCGGGACGGTTCGCGACAGACGCGACGACAGAGTTGGTCTTCGCGTAGGATTTGGCGGTTGCATACTGACGAGTGCAAGGCAAAGCCTGCGCGGAAGCCACAGCTGCACTCTTGCCTTCGGGGCCAAAGGTTGAAGGCAGAACGCTACCTAAGACAAGCTCGTGCGCGATGTAGATAGATACAGTACTATCTACCAAGGGTAGATAAGGGTTACTCTGTATTGCCACATGACTTCGGCTTTTTTGCTGGCCCAAAAACTTGTCCGTCATCATTCCCGCGAAAAGACTGCATATAAGTTGTCAGAGCTCCGGTTTGGCCATGTCTTGTCGCTGATGGAGCGGAAACCGCGACCATCATGACTTTGGTAGGAGATTTCTGAAGGTAAGGAAGTGGTCAAGATGAATAGGCCCCGCGTCCGCCGTCGCGGGAATACCCGTTCAAATTCTGTGTCTTCATGTTCCCCGACTCAAGATCTACCGACTGCTCTGGCAAATTTGCAAGAAAGCGTAAGCTTATCAGAGGCATCATGGGCTTGCTCAGTAGCAGAAGCGGAACATGCTACGGCTGATCTCCTTCGTCCTTTCTTTACAACACTGGCGACGGAAAACGGCCCAAAAGTCCACTTATGTGTTGCCAACTTCTTCCACGCCCTGCCACCTTCACTTGAAACCCTTCCTCTCCTTTGCAACCTTGCCGACAAGACAACTTCCTCCCCTCATCCCACAGATGGCACTGCTTTATCTGTCACACTTCGTGCCATCTTATACATAGGACAAAAAAGCCCCCGCGACGAAGCCACCCGTGATGCATATTCGCGAGCGTTACCAACCTTGATGCCCGTTCTTCATACAGCCATCTTTAAACCGAGGTTTTACATGCTAGGATCCTGTTCTACAACAGATGATACTTTTGAGAAAACAAGTTTTCTCAAGACATCTGTTCTTTCTGTTCGCTCACATGCGCTACGCGTCCTCATCTACCTAGCCGAGATGGTCTCCAGACCTCTGGCGCAGTACTGGATTCAGTTATTGCCTTCACGCCCAGGGGTACCGAACACAAACTCTACTCGCGATAACCTTGCAACTATCCTTCTGTACGACTCGCAAACAGAAGTGAGATCCCTAGCGGTGACTGCAATTACTGCCCTTATCGCGTCTAGCAAAACATTCATTCAAAACTCGTTTATCGTTTCAAAGCAGACCTCCGCAGCTTTCACGCCATCCAGTTCTCGTCTCCTGAACTGTTGCAGAGCTTTGTTTTCAGTTTTGTCGAGTGTTATACCAAAAGAATCGAACGGGGTGATAGTTGCGAAGTTAGGTCGTCTCACGGCACAGTTGTTCTCCGCAATGCCCGCGCCCGCAATGACAGCACCCTCCGTACAGGCATTACTGCAATCGCTTCTTCGAAGAGCCCTCGATCAAACCGAAACTGATATGACGTCCCGTGCTGCATGTGCCAGCGCTCTGGCCAACGCACTTTCATGCTCTGTTTCTATATTAGAACCAAACTTCCTCACCTGGGTTTCATCGCAAATATCGGGGTCACTGCACCCAAACCAACCGGTTGCGGAACTACTGGTTGCCTTTCGCTCGCTGGTTCACATGAGGTGCGGCTTTTTCTCATGTGTTTGGATCACAATCAAAGGTTATCTGCGAGATATGAACGCAACTTCTGAGGTTGCTTTACATACGGTTCGCGTGTTCTCTACTTTCCTTACTTCTTGTTTACAAGATCAGCAATCGAGTGCGAAAGGAGAAGACATAGCTGAATATGTACCGCTCGTGATCGATGTTTATCACACTCTCGTTAAGAGTAGTATTGAAAGCTATGACCGAGTGTTGCGAACCTCTGCAGTTGCCGTTGTTCAATCACTGTTCCAATTTCACGCAGTGACTGTCTCTTTTGCTCCACCTCACAGGCGCGGTGAGGATATTGATGCTCTCGCTAAAGATGCCGCCCACAAGATGAAGCACTTCATCATGCTTCGGGATGGTCAAGTACTTGCGGCGTGTGTGCGAGCAATCGCTTATGCACATCTCGACGTGGAACCGAATTTTGCAGAGGATACCTTAGCACTGATCTGCAATGTATTGGAACATCCTGAGAACAGCGGAGCACAGGTAACAAAGTTTTGCATGTCTTCCATGACACGAATGATGGAAAACTTGATAAAGCAATTCCCTCATCTTGTTACAGACGACGTTCTGCATATCATTACCAAAGGAAACAACTTCGCCATCAAGGTTCTAAGAGAGTCAAGCAGCCTTAGAGCTGCCTCTGCCGTCAAGTCATCATCGGACCGTGCAAGTGAAGAAGCAAACAAGACGGCTGCAGTTGGTCTGATTGCCTGTAACATAATCGTACAGAAGAGTTTAGAACAGAAGAGCTTCAGTTCGAAAGAGTTTCCCTTGGAGATAGAGTCGGAGATACAGCTTCTGCGTCAGCTGCTTGAAAGCAATACAGAATCCCTGAACCTTCGGTGCTGCGCCTGTAGAGCATTGGGGCGAGTTATGATATTTCAGTCAGGTGGGTTGGGTGAAAATATTGACGTCGTACTCCGCGACATGATTGCAACCATGAGCCCCATGAACAATGTTCGTCTGCAAATATGCTCAGCGAGCTCTATGATCCAAATCATGAAGTGCTCTAAGACGGAGGATACCCTTTTCGCAATTCTCCAGAACAGTATTAGTTGTTATCTTGCGGTGATGACTCTGGCGAAAAGCGGTGGTCTCGCGCCGAAGCTTCGAAGTCAGCTGAGTACTCTTCAAAACCTGATTGGAGAACTCATCTTCACAGTGTTTCAAAGGGCGTCCAAGAAGTTCCTTGCCGAAGTGAAAAGCAAATGGGATCCTCATTGGGAGCCAAAGATTCTGATTGCATGCGTATCATCATATCTATCTCTCCCAAAGTACGTGACGTACGAAAGTGAAGGCGACTCCGACAAGGTCGTACAATCCCTTTCGGTTGCTCAGCGTGATGTCATGCACATTATCCTTCAACTGATAAGCTCACTGAGGAAAGTCGAACCAGATGTCTCTGGATAACGAGAATTGCGTTACTGCTCTTCATGGCAGACGTCATTGTCCGTCTTCGAGAATGGGGTTGAGGCCTGAGACGGGCCATTCAACAAGACCGCTAGAAGGTCACCACTTATTTGGAGAACTCCTGCCCCTGTTCGCTTACGTGTTTGGAAATTTTGTCACAAGGCTTTTTTAGTCACCCTGTCTGGTGCTCCTTGTTTATGATCATAACACACAGTGGTGTTAGGAACGGACACTCATTGAAGCTGATCGCTGTGTCCATTATCTCGCATATCCACAGCCATTATGGAGTAACAGTCTAGCTAGCTCGCGGCTTTGGAGACGGCCATGGTTCTTTGCTTAACAAGTGACAATATACGCAATACATGCGCGCACAGCAGCTTGCCGATGGGCACAGACTCGACAGGACTTTTTGAAGATCTCCGATTACCACGGTATCTCGATCATAGTCCGTATCAAAAACCAAGCACATACGAAATAGAATGTGGCGTGCGACACTGCCTGTCCTTTTGCCGCGCGGAAGATCAAGATCTAAGTTTTCATTTCATGACTTTACTTGTTCCTACATTGCGGTCCTAGGTGGGTCTCTCAGTCTAATTGGGACCGCTTTCGCTGCAGCGGAGCATGTGGGGTCAAATCAACCAACGACACACCCGGCGCGGAAGGATTATGAATATCTCATCTGTGGAGGAGGCGTAGCGGCCCAAGAAGCGCTCAAGACCTTTGTGCATCAGAAACAAGCGCATGATCTCATTCTCGTGTCGCCAGAGTTGAGAAGTCATCACGCTATGCCAAAAACTGGGTGGGCGCAAATGATACGCGAAAGAACGGTGGAAGACAGCCTCTTCTCTATGGTCATGAAGAAGATACCGTTTATCCAATCTTCATCTCAAGAACCTGAACTTCTCATAGGACCAAGCGTCAAATCGATTGATGCAACGAATCGCACTGCAACGCTTGACAATGGGGATGAGATTTCATTTAAGCGATGTCTTATTGCAGTTGGCAGCACAATGCCCGCCATTCCGATTGGAAAAGTTGTATCCCGTGACGCAGAGCGCCTCGTCAGTGGTGCCCAGAGTGTTTGTGATTGGGGACGAATTGATGAGGTGTTACAACAGAATGCTCGTCTACAAAGTGCAACAGGTGTTGATCGCGCCCACATGACTGTGGTTGGCGGTGGTTGGATGTCCCCAATAGTTGGTGCTTGCTTGATAGCACAGGGAGCCGACGTAACATTTTCATACTCAGAACCATCATTTCTAGCTCGATATCTCCCCCGGTATGTATCACAAGACATTATTGCAAGATTGTCTTGGCAAAGCGACGGAGGGATAGATTCTTTATCTTATTCAACGGTAAGATATGTTGTAGCTAGAAATGCTCTTGGCGATGCGGTTGGCGGTATCGAAGCCGAGGTGCACATCGGTACTGTCTTTGATTCATTCTCAATTATAGACTTCAGGACTGATCACGTAGTATTTGCTCCAACGATAACATCAAACATACCGATTGAAGCACCAAACCTGTCTCGTGGGGTAGGAGGATTTACAGCCAATGCCGAGCTAGCGGTGGCGAGCGACATTTATGTAGCTGGGTCAGCAGTTGAATTGAGTTCCTCGGCCGCACAATCACATATAGCGCGGTGGAGCTCAGATTACGCACGTTCTACAGGACGTCATGCTGCACTGAATATGATGGGTGGAAGAGAACCATTTACTCCGCCCCCCGTAACAGCCATAGATCTTAGTCTAGTGAATCTAACGGTGCATGTGCTTGCCAATGTCGATGGATCACACGAGTCCTTTGGGTACTTTCGTCGAACAAAGCACAAGAGCGAAGACACCTGTGGAGGACAGCTGGAAGTTGGGGCTGTAATCTACGTCACGCCCGCTCCATTGAGCCACAGAGGGGCAGCTCAAAAGCTTCTTATAACTGGCATTGCCCTTTGGGAGGGGTCATTGTCTGTCAAAATTAACGATGTTGAAGCTGCCAAGATAGAGGCGGCAAAGATGCTTGGTTTAGAACCAATGAGCCGGCCAGAACTGGAACAAGTCATGGACAGCTTTGCGACGAATCATTTGGGAATCTCTCTGACTGGAAAAGAAGGAAAGAAGCCAGAATCGGAACATAGCACCAATGAAATTGATAATCCTCATGAAGCCAGTGAAGAGAGCGAAGTACAGCACGGCCATGACATGCTTTCGGAGCTGCGTTCCCCAGTGCACAGACCATCCTCTGGCATTCTTTGGAGACGTCATAAGCCTGCACGGACGAATAGAATTAGGGACAGTGAACTTCTGTGGGTTGAGAATGAAACTGTGGGTGTAGTATCACCAGAAACAAAAGGGGAGCGAATGTCGAAAGCTTATTCAGAGTTGTTACGCAAAAGTGCTGGCCGAACTTGATTCTCAGCTACAAGCCGCGGATTCTACTTTCGCAGAACATTTTGTTGTCCAGATAAAGAAAGGGCAAGGGCTGATCTCGAACATATGTCTACTACTAGCTAGAATAGACACATGTCTAGCTAGAGTTAGTACCGTTCCTCCATCATCTGCTCCCCCTAAAGTATGCTTAAAGGGTGGCTCCGACAAATATACATTTACATTTACATTATAGTTAAGTGAAATCCAGTGAGAAAGTAGTAGTAGTAGTAGTAGTAGTAGTAGTAGTAGTAGTAGTAGTTGTTGTTGTTGTTGTAGTACATCGTCATCCAAAACCTGCAATCATTCCGGAAAAGGTGCACGCACAAATGACCAAGTTAGTTTCGGAACGTACTGCGTGAAGTTGATCCACTTGGTGGGCTGGAAGTGGCATCTGTCTTAGAACTTCTTCGAAACTCATTCACACAATGCGACAGGGACTTCCAGGCCTCGGCATGTGCGGCATGTTGTCGTGCATATTCAACAGCCATTCCGTGAAGCGCTTCACACAAGTCCTCGTGCATGTCGTTGCGCAACCGTCTCAATTCATCGGTGGTAGACAGAGCTACTTTCTTGTACCGCTCTCGAATCTCTTTCAATCGGTTTGACGCTCTATGCACATCGGTTTTCAAACCCTCCAAGCTCTCATTGGATGCAACCGTCCTGCCATCCCACATGCTGCCCGTGCGGCTCTCGAGCTGGTCACGGAGCTTTGTATACACGGCAACAGCGTGCTCATACGCATCCTGTTCCTCTCTTCTCGCGTTCATGATGCGCTGAGCGCCCTTTGCCCTTTCTTCATAATCCCTGAAGACGTCGTCCACAACGCGTGCAACGGGCAGGGCAATCGTCACTCCGTTGTGTGGGTGATCAAGCGCTCCATGATGGGCTTCGCCCGCGCGGTCGCCCATCGACCGCGAGCGTTGTGGGGACGCAAACGCCACGCGTCGCGAGCGCACATCCGAATCCGACGGAGAGCGACGCAGCTTCTCTCGCGAAGGGGGCGAGTCGAACGCCGATACAGTGGCGCCATGCACCTGGGCACCAAGCACGCGATTGGCAGCAACGACAATGGCGCTTCCATCATCGGCACCACCACCCGGATGGCACAACTGCGGCGAATGGCGATCGCCCTCGGCGGGAATCTGCAGCGTGACGTGCGCCAAGTTGAGCCCCAGCTTGCCGCCCTCGCGCGTGCCCAGCTCGCGCAGCGCGTTCTGCATGGACAGCGCGCAGCTGCGCTCAGCGTCCCTCTGCTTGTGCACCTTCTCGGCGGCATGTCGCACGCTGGCCAGCGACACGCCCAGCTCCTTGACATACGTATGCAGCCGTTCGACACGCGCTTCGGCCGAGTCGTGCACGGCGGCGTCCGGCGCGTCGCGCTCCAGAAACCACACGAGCGCGTTGTTGACGCGGCGCGCGGTCTGCCACAGCAGCTTCTCGCCCCAGTGCGAGAGGCGGTGCCAGGCGTTCTCGTCGGCCGACGAGCCGAACAGCGCCGACGTGATGGAGCTCTCATGGCTGACGGCCTCGCGGCGGATCTTGAGCCACTCGTCGTCGCCCAGCGCGCCGAGAAACGCCAGCAGCTCGTCGCTGGTGGACAGCACGGCGTGGGTAGCAACGCGCCTCAGAAAGGTCTGCAGCCCGCGCAGACGCTCGTGCTCGTACGCAAAGCCGTGCTTGACGCGCCCCGCAACGCTGAGCGGCGGCAGCAGCGGCACGATGACGCCCTCGTTCCTCGCGCGCAGGCTGTCGTGCAACCACAGAAAGTCGGCGATGGAGCGGCGCACCAGGTAGTAATCGTCCGGTGTGGGCGTGGACACGATGGCCCAGTTACGACGCGAGCGCACGACGAAGACGCCAGCGGCCAGCCCGCGGTGCGCGGGCGCGGCGAACAGCGTGAGGTCGGAGCGATCCATGACGCCGTCTGAGTGCGAGGCGCGCTCGCTGGCGTCGCACGCGGCCAGCACTTGGTGCATGTCCGCGGCGTACGCGTGGCCGGCCGGCGGCGGCGGTGGCGCGACCACGCGCTGCGCGAGGTGGTGCAGCAGCGGGTCGTGCGCATCGCGCTGGCGGTGGTCGTGCAGCAGGCTGCTGACTTGCTCGGACAGCTGGTCGGGCGACGGCGGCGCGGCGGCGATGGACGCGACGGCGGGAGGGCGCGCACGCGACGGCAATGGCGAAAACGGCGGCGGCGGCGACGACGACGACGACACGCGTGGGCGCGGCGACGCGCGGCGGCGCACGCGCGGCACGCGCACGGCATCCGGCAGCTCGTTGAGCGGGTCGGAGCGCAGCGGGTGGTCGACCTCGTGCGCGGCGGGCGGCAGCAACGGCGGCAGCGGCGGCGGCGGCGGCGGCGGCGGCGAGTGCGAGGAGGACGACGGCGACATGACGGCGCGTGCAGAAGATGCGCGCCGCGCTTTACTTATGGAAGAGGGCGCGGAGGCGGGGAGGGAAGTAATACGCGCGGCGGCGCGGCCTCGCGGGGGCACGAGCCGATTTGTAGCCGAAAGGCGCTTTTGGTTGCGGGCGTCATTCGGCGCTACGTGCGGCGCGGCGCGCGGCGCGGCGCGCCTTCTTGCGCGCGTTGCTGGTGGAGCGCTTCACGGCGGCGGCGGCGCCGCCGTCGTTGCGGCTGCTGTGGGTGGAGGCGGCGCGACGCGGCGGCAGCGGCAGCGGCAGCGGCGGCGGCGGCGGCGGGGCGTCCGCCACGCAGATCCAAAAGTTGTTGCGCGTGGCGCCGCCGCGCACGACGGCGCGCCTCTCCACGGCCGGCTGCGGCACGGGCTCGGCGCGCTCCGCCTCGCACAGCAGCAGCTTGTGCTCGAAGTGGAAGCGCGCGCGCTCAAAGCCGCACGCCAGCAGCACGTGTCTCAAGCCGCGCTCGTCCAAATAGCGGCTGTTGGAAACGCACGCGGCGGGCAGCGCGAGGAACAGCGCGGCGGCCGGTTTGAGCAGGCGATGTGCGGCGCGCAGCATGGCGGCGCGGCGGCGCGCACAGCCCTCAAAGTTGAGGCACAGCGACAGACACAGCACGTCGAACGAGCCGTGCAACGACGGCTGCTCCGCGAACTGCAGCAGGTCGGCCTGCAGCACGTGCTCGCGCAGCTCACACTGCTGCGGCTGCAGGTCTATGGCGGTGGCGTGCAGCGCGCGCTCGCCGTGCGCGGTGCGCAGCGTGCGCGGGAAGCGCGCCACGATGGCGCCCACGTCGAGCAGGCGCACGGGCGGCGGCGCGGTGAAACGCATGTGGCGGAGGCGCGACAGCACCCACTGCGAGCAGTCGAACGAGTCGGCGCTGAGGCGCTCGCCGGCGCGCGACGCGCGCTGGTACGCGTCCATGCCCAGCGTCGCCAGCTGCGCGCTCAGCAGCGCGTGTTGCGCGCGCCGCGCCGCGTCGCTGCGCAGAGAGGCGTCGCGCCACACGGCTGCGCGCCGCTTGTTGAGCGTGTGGTACAGCTGGATGGTCTGCGCGCGCGACAGCGAGCGCGCCGCCGGCAACACGCTCGGCTGCTGCTGCTGCTGCTGCAGCTGCGGCGGCGGCGGCGGCGCCTTGCGCGCGGCGCGCGAGCGCTCGACGCTGCGCTTCGACGCGGCGCGCGAACGCTTGAAGCTGCGCTTGGCCGCGCGAGGCGGCGGTGGCGCGCCCATCGTCATGTGCTGCGCCGGCGCAGAGCGCGGAGCGCAAGCTCCAAAACAGACGTTGCGCGGCGCGGATAGCAAACTATGCAATCGGCCTGCAGCCGCGAAAGCCTAAACGCGGCGCTGCTTTCTTACTGGCGGATCGCATCGCGCCGCGATCGGCGCCCCCTGCAACAAGCGCCGCCCAAGCTAATGTTTACCGTACAACCAAGTGCACCTTACCGGCACGCACACATACTCAACACGCCGCTGCCAATTGTGTTTCAAGGCACGCAGAAGCTGATTTACTTGGAGGCTGGCCAGGCGGCGGGAGCCGATTCTGCTGGTGACTAAGCGGCGCTCGCGCGCGAGTCAGCCTGCTAGCTCGCCCGTGCGTCGCCCTTGTCGCTCGCCGTCGCCAACCGCGCGCTGCCAGCCAACCTTTGGTTCCTTTTTGCTTTGTTTGTCTGCGCCTCGCCGCCGTCACCTGCCGTCGGCATATGTACATACTGTGTGCTGCTTTCACTCTTCTTTGTCACAGTATAACGCCTGCCAATCTTCCAGTCCTTTTCTTCGCTTGCTCTCTCAAACAATGCTTTCGCCCTGCTTCTGTCAGCAGCTACCCCATCCGCACCGTTCTGCAATAACAACGCCAAGTTATTCATGGCATCCACATGATTACCCTCTTCAATCGCCCTTTCATACAAACGCATCGCCCGAGGTGCATCAGCAGCGATCTTATTCGCACCGTTTTGCAATAACAACGCCAAGTTATTCATGGCATCCACATGATTCCCCTCTTCAATTGCCCTTTCATACAAACGCATCGCCCGAGGTGCATTAGCAGCTACCCCATTCGCACCGTTTTGCAATAACAACGCCAAGTCATTCATGGCGTCCACATGATTCCCTTCCCGAACTGCTTTTCTATACAAAGATTTCGCACGACGTGCATCAGCCGGTATGCCATCTGCCCCGTTCTGCACCAGCAGCGCTAAATTGTACATGGCGCCCACATGACTCCCTTCTCGAATAGCTTCTTCATACAAATCCCTCGCACGACGTGCATCAGCCGGTATGCCATCTGCCCCGTTCTGCACCAGCAGCGCTAAATTGTACATGGCGCCCACATGACTCCCTTCTCGAATAGCTTCTCCATACAAATCCCTCGCACGACGTGCATCAGCCGGTATGCCATCTGCCCCGTTCTGCTCCAGCAGCGCTAAATTGTACATGGCGCCCACATGATCCCCCATCAAAACTGCTTCTTCATACAATGATTTTGCACGAAGGACATCAGCCGGTATACAATCTGCTCCCTTCTCCACCAGCAGCGCTAAATTGTACATAGCATCCACATGCTCCTCTTGTTCAATAGCTCGTTCATACAACGCTACGGCACGATATGCATCCGCCTGTATACCATCTGCCCCGTTCTGCAACAGCAGCGCTAAATTGTTCATGGCATCTCCATGAGCCCCTTCCTCAATAGCTCGTTCATACCACGCCACCGCACGACTTGCATCAGCTGGAATGCCATTCGCCCCGTTTTGCAGCAGCAGCGCTAAATTGTTCATGGCATCCACATGATTCCCTTCTCCAATAGCTCGTTCATACAACTCCACAGCACGGCGTGCATCAGCCGGTATGCCATCTGCCCCGTTCTGCAACAGCAGCGCTAAATTATTCATGGCATCCACATGATTCCCTTCTCCAATAGCTCGTTCATACAACTCCACAGCACGGCGTGCATCAGCCGGTATGCCATCTGCCCCGTTCTGCAACAGCAGCGCTAAATTATTCATGGCACTCATATGATTCCCTTCTCCAATAGCTCGTTCATACAACGCTACCGCACGACGTGCATCAGCCGGTATGCCATCTGCCCCATTCTGCAACAGCAGCGCTAAATTATTCATGGCATCCACATGACCCCCTT
This sequence comes from Gracilaria gracilis, assembly GCA_030374805.1. Classification (NCBI taxonomy): domain Eukaryota; phylum Rhodophyta; class Florideophyceae; order Gracilariales; family Gracilariaceae; genus Gracilaria; species Gracilaria gracilis. Next base: position 200,456 of record JARGSG010000047.1, on the reverse strand, counting down.
CTCCAATAGCTCGTTCATACAACGCTACGGCACGATGTGCATCAGCCGGTATGCCGTCTGCCCCGTTCTGCAACAGCAGCGCTAAATTATTCATGGCACTCATATGATTCCCTTCTCCAATAGCTCGTTCATACAACGCTACCGCATGACGTGCATCAGCCGGTATGCCATCTGCCCCATTCTGCAACAGCAGCGCTAAATTGTACATGGAATCCACATGACCCCCTTCTCCAATAGCTCGTTCATACAACGCTACGGCACGATGTGCATCAGCCGGTATGCCGTCTGCCCCGTTCTGCAACAGCAGCGCTAAATTGTTCATGGCATCCACCTGATCCCCTTCTTCAATGGCTCTTTCATACAATGATTTCGCACGAAGGACATCAGTTGGGACTCCATTGGCGCCATGCTGCAGCAAAAATGCCAAATTGAACATGGCAGAAATGTTGCCGGCTTCAACTGCTCTCTCACACAACATCATTGCACGTGCTGTATCAGCAGGTACGCCATCGGCATCATGTTGCCTGAAGCGGGCTAAATTGTTCATAGCTTCGAAATCTCCTTGCTCCACTGCGATTTGATACAACCTTTTTACACGAGGTGCATCAGCTGGTGTCCCATCGGCACCATTCTCCAACAATGATGCTAAACGTCCCGCAGCGTCAATCTGATTTCCTTCTTCAATTGCTATTTCGTATAGATGTTTGGCTCGAACAGGGTTTGCAACCACTCCTTTCATACCATTCTCCAGCATGCGAGCTAAAGTCAACATACCTTTGTAGTCTACCACGGTTCTGCGTAAATAGTAGTTAACGATTTCTTCTACTGCAGGACCATAACCCTCTTCAGCCGCACTCTGAAGCATTCTGAAGCCAAGGTTGCGATCGAAGGATTCCGCCCGTAAAAGGGAACGAGCAATGTTGCACTGATCTTCAAGAAAAGAAGAAAATGACTCTGAGACATCAACATAAATGTAATCTGAGGCCTCAATCAAGTCAGCAGATTGTTTTGAAACCTTGGGTGCGTCAGCTTCGGAAGTATTAACAGGTTGAACGCTCAGTTCGGACGGACTTGCTTGTTGCAGATCTGAAACTTCACTTGGCTCCCCGAAACGATGACTTGTATCGATATCTGGTTTGTCTTCATTAAGTGCCCATCGTATAGCTTGCAGAAGGTTATCGTTCTGCAGCGCGGAGTCGGCTGTGAGCTCCTGCCCCGTAAACGGCCAAGGTTTGTAAATTATCCACTTGCCTTCGGCAATCCTCTTGATCGGAATGATAAGAAAGTGAATACCAGTCACTCCGGAAAGATTATTGAAATCAGCATCGCTTTCAGAGCTACGCCCACAAGCGGTGGAGCACAGGGAAATCAGATTTATAGAAGCGTCTTTCTCGACACCCGTAGAACGCTTCAGACTGACGGTAGCTCTTATCTTCGTCATTACGATAGCCATGATGTCACGGTCGCCGTTAGTATTGAGAAAAGGTTTCAAGTAAGGCATCAGAAAGTTGAAAACCGCATCCGCGTTGTTCCACAACCACAGGCGGAGGTCAGAAGGATACAAAGATTGTCTAATAGTTGCAGCAGAGAGCTTAAGAATCGCAGTATCATTTGAATTAACATTCAATGCGGCATGCAAGTTAGCATACTCAGGCGACAGGTTAACGCCAGCTCCCATTTTTGTGAGCGATGAAGTTGAAATAGTAGAAACCTGTTCGTCAACGTGAAAAGGGCTCATGGGGCTTTCACTAGGAGGTTTAGTGTCAAGCAAATCACTTAGAAGCTCACGAAAGAGAGCAGCATGCTTTGTGTGCAACGAAGAATTGGATGTGTTTGGTGCGCCTCGATGACGAGCTTGACGCTCTATGATTCTCTTAACGTTCACATCCGTTCGGTTTGGGCTCAGATGCCTGCCTGAGAGCTGCGGAAGAATTCCTACAACATCAAATACTTCTATGTGTCCATTTGGTGTGAAGACAGAGTAGGCCTTAATGCGGTCGCTGATGGCAATGTGCACATCTTGGGGTTGCGTCTGGACCAAAGGCACTTTATGGCCAGGTTTCCTGAAGAAATTTCGCCCCATGTTGAGCAGAAAACTTTCACAGTTCCCACAATTTCGCTTCGCCCAGATATAGCACTATGGACTTCATGAGATATATAGTAGTGCAGTAATGTATCCTCACTTTCACATTGACGGCGTCGATATGCTCATCTCATGACGAGGCTCGACTGCTTGGTCATTCTGAAACCGAAGACGTATTTCCGCGAAAGGTCTACTAGTGGTCCAGCCTACCAGCGAAGCACAAACCTGTAGATAGAACACTTGAAGATGGATGTAACTGTTCCGCTGTTCCGAATAATATTATGTAACCTTGTCAGCAGGAGATCTCCCTTGTGACAACCAGTGGGTATCGCCTGCATCTCGTGAATTTGGTTGACAACGATAAGGCTGCCTTTTTTGCATTATGCACATCAGTTTCTACCTTGCACTTGAGACGAAAGATATACAAAAGGTTCTCGATAAGGCGGCGCTCGACTGCCTTGGGCCATCGTGCTCACTCGGTGCTAATTGTGAAATGCGCAGCGCGCTTGTAGCGTCAGAAGCGGATGTGGCAACTTGAACATGTTCGCGCACGGTTTTGGTGGAGAAGGTCGCTTGTAATTGATCTTCGGCAGAACTTGTGCTCGTGGTAGCTATACCCTTGCAGAAGGAGAATTCAACGAGAATTGTGAAGACCTCCGTATCATGATGTGAGCCGATGTGTTCGGAACACACCTGAATCCCTTTTGAGCCAAGACAGTGGATCAAAAGCTGGTGCAAAGGAACAAAAGAAATAGCAATGCCTGAAATCCCACACACAAGGCTCGCAGTGCGACGTGTCTGGCCCAATTCCTTGGTGAAGGTACCGTCAAAGGTACCTTCGTAGATAACAACGGAAACCCGTGCTTGAGCAGGCTGCGTTGTGAGAAAAAGCTGGGAAAGGCGCCTCAGAATCCTCTATTTTGGAATAATCCTCTGGATTTCTTCCTGAACTTCCAGACAACACGCAAGTAAAGTTAGAAGGTTTTCTTCAGCGAGAGACTGCTTTTAAGCTTTCGAGGGAGCAGTTGGTCAAAACGTTTCTCAATTTACTTATGTTCTCCACATCTTCATCGTTCATTCCACCTCTTTTGCTGTTTCGTGCACGTAACACTTGCCATTCTTCCCTGAAAAGAGAAACAACGTCATGCAAGATCAAAATCTTCGACACCACTCTTCGCGATGGTGAACTAAATACGGGCGTATCATTCTCTCATGACGACAAGCTGCGCATTGCGCATCAGTTGTGTACACTCGGTGTCGATGTGATAGAAGCAGGGTTCCCAGCATTGTATTCATCTGACATTGAATCGCTCGAGCAGATCTGCAGACAAGTAGGAAATCTATCGGGCTCGCCTTCGATATGTGCTCTCGCTCGTGCGAATCGAAACGATATTCAAGTAGGCTTCGAATCTATTCAGCACGCATTATACCCTCGTATCCATACGTTTCTGACAACTTCGCGCCCACAGACGGCTTCTCTGTGGGAGAACTACGGGAACAAGTTGCTACGAATGACTGAGAGTGCAGTTCGGTACGCAAAAAGCGTTTGCTCAGACGTTGAGTTTTCAGCGGCAGATGCGTTCCGGACCGACCGAAATCTGTTAATTGAGATAGTGGAGTGTGCAATTCAGTCAGGAGCAACAACAATAAGTATACCAGATACACATGGAACGGCTCTTCCATCAGAGGTCTCGTCTTTATTCAGCTTTATACGACAGCATGCCAAACGAGTGAATGGTATTACGCTGTCAATGCACGCACATAACGATCTTGGCTTAGCTGTTGCGAACAGTCTGAGTGCCATTCAAAGCGGCGCCACACAAGTGGAAGTTTCTGTGAATGGAATTGGCGCCAGAGCTGGCAATGCCTCGCTTGAAGAAGTTGTGAGGGCGTTGTTTGTTAGACGAAAGGCGTTTCGGGACGCGTTTCGTGACGCAAGTAATGACACGTTTAGCGGCGATGAAGAGCAGTTTGTCGGCGAGCTCACGAACGTTAGACGGCATCATTTGGCTGAGACATGTCGAATGGTTGCCAAGCATTCTGGTATCAATGTACAGCCAAACAAGGCTATCGCAGATGCCAATGCTCGGTCGTCCATTGATGTGCATGGTACATAGGGCTCCTTTAATGGTTAGTTCTCGTTGCTTCGCATCATCTACGCAGTCGCGTGCTTTGCTCCTCATCCCGATGGCACCCCGAATGAACACGGGTTGTGAAGGCCAGCAGAGCCCGTGAGTGTCGGTACGGAGTGTGGAGCATGTGATGACCGCTGGGCTAGCTATGCATTGCTGACGTGCAATGCTGGGCGATCAACCGATTGGAGCGGTGCGTAAATATGAAATGCAGATCTTGTCCGCGCATTCATTGACCACGGAGGCGCAGAGGCGCGGAAGCCCGAAGCAAACACGCGTTCGGCGCGGAGAAGTGTGACATCGAAACATGATGGGCGTGCTCCCCCACTTCTGTTTGAGCTCCAGCAAAGCCACCTTTCCCTCGTTTCCCAGGGGTGAAGTTGAGAAGGTTGACCGTGTTAACCCTCCCCTTTATATCATTTAAGAGTATTCCTGTGCATCAAAGTTTATACCAGCGCATGTATACAAGGAATCGTAGATAAGAGTTGAAGCAGGCACCTGGTCATCATGAAAAATTCAGACCACTCTTCGCGCAGACAAGCTACGACGGTAGACTCTGCAGAGCGAAACGGGTCCGCGAAAAGAGCGCAAGCAGCGTATCTGCAAAGCTGCACCAAATCAAAGCGGTCGCCTTCGAAAACATCCAAATCAAAAGCTCTCCCGAACAACACATCCGAGTCGTAGCGTGATGCACACTAGTAATCTTCGATCCCCGTTTTGCATTTACAAGCTATCAGGACGCGATTGCTGCTTGTACACAGTCTATCATATTCATTATGATAAACGTTACATGCAGGAGATCAAGAACCCCGCCGGGATTCATTGGCCCGGACATGTAGTTCACCTTCGTGCACTCAAACCGCTGAAGGACATTTGGAGCATCGGGACGCGTTTTTCTTTGGCGAGGGAGAGCAGTTTGTAGACGAGCTCGCGAACGTTAAACGGCGGCATTTGGGTAAGACATGTCGAATGGTTGAGAGGCGTTCTAGTACCATTGCACAGCCAAACAAGGTCTATGGGAGTGCATAGGGTGTTTTGATCATGCTCGCAGTTGAGTGCGTGCTATCCCCCTCAACTCGATGTCACCCCGGATGAACGCGAAACTCGAAAGCAAGAAGCGCTCGTGGGCGTTGGTGCGGAGCGCCAAGTATGTGACGGGCGCTGTGCCAGCCAAGCATTGCTGTTGACGATGTTCTTTTGGGGATCAACTGCTTGGAGCGGTGCGCAAAATCTGAAATCCAGATCTGCTGCGCGCATTGGTTCACGCGCGCCGTTGCGGGAGCAGCGGAACCAAACAGACGCGCATGACGAGAGGGGAATCGAGAGATGGCGCCAGCGTGTTGTTCGCTTTGTTCGAGGTCCAACAAAGCCACGTCGCCGTCGGTGTGCCAGGGGTATGATATCATTCCTGTCCCTCATAGATACAAGAGTATTCCTCTGCATCCACGTACAAGGAATCTTAATATTAAGGAGGCGAAGCAGCCTGCATCAAAACTTCTAAACCACTCTCGCTCAGACAACCCGCGGAAGTAAAGCCCCCAGAGCGAACCGGGCCCGCCAGAACAGCTTCCGCAGCATATCTGTAGAGCTTCACCGAACAAAACGGGCCGTGTTAAAATTCTTCCTGACCAAAAACCTCTGCCGGACATCACACCCGAGTGCGACGTCTGCGAGAACTTGCAAACCTTTCTTATCACTCGTGCGGTCCATTCGCCCTCACTTCCAGAACATGGATAGGTCGACCTTTGTCTCTCCGATACAGACTCTTAACTCTGCCTCCTCGCTATGGACCAAACCCGCGTCGGTGAACGAGCGTAGACCGCGCGTGTTTGCCACTCGTCGTCAAGTGCGCCCTTTACAAATGGTGGTTATCAACGAGTCGCAAACCGCACCAAGCTCAACCACCGTTCCCAAGCGAACTCCGACCAAGCACGACGTTGCCACGGGTCGTGACCCGGATCGTGTCAAGATATTTGACACCACGCTTCGCGATGGCGAACAGAGCCCTGGAGCTACTCTCACCGCAGATGAGAAGAAGATTATTGCAAGGCAGCTCGCCAAACTCGGAGTGGACATTATAGAGGCTGGATTCCCCATTGCGTCAGAGGGAGATTACGAGGCTGTGAAAGCTATTGCGAAGGAGATCGGAAACATGCACAATCCTCCCATCATCTGTGGTCTCGCTCGTGCGTTAGAGAAGGACATATCCAGATGCCACGACGCCATAAAGCACGCTGCTTTCCCCAGGATCCATACATTTATTGCTACGTCGGATCTTCATATGGCATACAAGCTGAAGAAGACCAGAGAGCAAGTTCTTGAAATTACAACGAACATGGTCACCTACGCTAGAAGCCTTTGTGAGGATGTTGAATTCTCTGCAGAAGATGCCATTCGTTCTGATCCTGAGTTTCTTTGTCAAGTATTCTCGCGCGCAATCGAGGCAGGCGCTACGACCATCAACGTTCCAGATACTGTCGGTTATACTACTCCCGCCGAGTTTGGCGCTTTGATAGGGTATCTTCGTCAAAACGTACGTGGCATAGATGATGTAACTATTTCAGTACATGGCCATGATGATCTTGGAATGGCAGTAGCAAACTTTCTGTGCGCGGTAGAGAACGGTGCTAGACAGATGGAAGTCACAATCAATGGCATTGGCGAGCGCGCTGGAAATGCGTCCCTGGAGGAAGTTGTGATGGCTCTCTATGTACGTCGTCGATACTACAACTCTCGTCTTGGACGACCACAAGAGAGCGAGGCACCAATTACAAACATCGAGCATGCTGAAATCTACAATACATCCAGAATGGTTTCGAATCTCACTGGACTTATGGTACAACCTAACAAAGCAATTGTTGGGGCAAATGCGTTTGCGCACGAAAGTGGGATACATCAGGACGGCGTGCTGAAGCATAGGCAGACTTATGAGATCATGGATGCCCGTTCAATCGGCCTGTCCGAGAACATCATTGTTCTGGGCAAGCATTCAGGCCGTCACGCCTTTAAGAAGCGCCTGCAACACATGGGGTACGAAGTCAACGATGAGGAGCTAGAACGAGCATTCCGGAGATTCAAGGATTTAGCAGACAAGAAAAAGGTGGTATCAGAATTGGACATTGAGTCTCTAGTGAACGATGAGGTACGCCATGTTCCAGAAGCGGTCAAGCTTTGTCGCATTCAAGTACAATGTGGTGACCACTGTGTCCCAACTGCTACAGTAACGCTGCAGTTTACTGGAACTGAGGATGAGCATACCATTTCTTCAACTGGAACTGGTCCAGTCGATGCAGCATTCAATGCTATCAATACGGTTGTTCATGGCAAAGTTGACGTCGATCTTCAGGAGTTCAGAGTCAGCTCTGTCACAGAAGGAATAGATGCCCTGGGAGAGGTGGCCGTGAGAGTAACCGACGGCTCCGACGGACGTCAATACACTGGTTACTCCGCAAACACAGATGTTGTTGTGGCTTCTGCGCAGGCGTACGTTAATGCCATTAATCGTTGTCAGCTCAGTCGGACGAAACCAGAGCCGATTCACCCGCAGTTTGGACGCGTATAATACTTGTCGTGGTCAATACCAACGACGATGAAAAGCAGGAAGCGTTGAATGCTGAACGCGAATTTCTAGCGAGGTACGAACTGCAGGTGATTCAACGACGGATTGAGAGAGAGATAGACAGAGCGAGAGAAAGATGGAATGTATGGGAACTGCAGATGGAATCTCTGATACCGGAGTGCCATAGCTTTGCACACCATCTCCTAAACAAGAGTTTTTTTTTTGTTCAACGTAAACTTGAACATGTGAGCATGCTTTTTGTCATGAGGCACATTTATAGTTTGTCGAACAATATACGTCATGAAAAGTACTGTTCAACAAAGACTCCAAGCCAGCGTCGATCCTCCACAGAAAGTCCGTCCTTTCCCTGCTTAGCAAAGGCCACCACATCGTCGTCCTTGGGTACAAGATACACACTCCAGATACCAGGTGCTAAGAATGGAAACCCGACCTGCGAAGGCAAGGCAGAAGTGTCACTGATGTAAATCGAACGAGCTTCTCTTGAAACCCTCTCTACTGCTTCTCCCGGTAGAGCGCCAGGCGCTACATTGTCCGTGAAGGCATGCAGAAGCCGCTTCCGAAAGTGGGCGATGTGGGTTGCGGGAGTTAAATCTGTGCACACTGTCATCGCCCAAGAAGAAGTACCAGAATTGGAAAGCGCTTCATCGTCAGCAATAGCACTCTGGTCAGTAAACTCAGAAGGCACATTTATCTCTGAAGAAGTTGATGCGCTCGGTTGTTCATCGTCCGAACGAACGCTGTCATAAACTGCAGTTGCAAGGACAGCAAGCACTCCAACAGTGGCCAGACGCTCTGAGTTGGCCAGACTCGATGCAGTGACGGTGGATACGAAGTGATTGATGGTGAGCAGAGTTCCGGCAAGGGAAGCGACGACGAAACGCAGACGAGGGCCTTGCAATCCCGGTACATAAAAGCCTCCACCTTTCTCGATGGCCTTGGATGGGTTGCGGTAGAAGACCGGTTTGGTTTTGGGCGGCGGCCGGGCCTGTGCTCGAGGCGTGCGGCTCAATCGATGGCGAGCGGGACGAGCTCGATGTAAGCTGAATGGCAGGGGTGAGCAAAAGGCGGGGAGGATGGACAAGTGGGGCCTCATGGTGGACGTGCGAAGGCGTAATATGAGGCGGTTGTGGGAACAGTGGATTGAGCGCGAGCTCGCAGCTATCTAGTTGCAATGGTGGAGGTGAAGGGCGGAGATATAAAGAGTGGGGGTGTACAAATTGATGAATTGAGCTATTTTGTGAAGATTCAACACATGATGGATATGCAATGGTATGTGTTGGTGACTTGAGTATGCGGGGTATGGACAGACGGTTGACAGGGAGGACGGTTCGGTGGTGTGCTTGACAGGCACGAAACGAAGAAAAGGTGAACAGAAGCGTTTGCACTTGGTGGGCGTTTTACTGGCACGCAAAAAGGCAACGAGACTAGGCAGCGACGAGTGGCACTGGCGATCACTCAAGATGAGCGACAGAGCGCAGCAGCAAAACGAAGGCAAGGCCATGGACATCCGCGCACAAGGAACGCACAAGGTACAAATCGCATGTGACGTTGAGCAACAAGGAGTTAAACAGGGAGCAAAGAAGGGTAGACTTAGTCGAAAAGATCGAATTCCATCTCCTCTTCTTCCTCTTCCTCTGATTCTTCCTTCTCCTCCTCCTTCTGCTCGTCGGCGGCTCCGTCGGCGGCAGCGCCACCCGCGGCAGGTGCGGCGACGGGCGCGGCGCCGATGTTGCTTATCAAGTCGTCCATGTTGACGTTTTCCACGAGACGGGCAAACATGGCCGGCCAGTACGGCTCGACGGTGATACCGGCGGCTTCGGTAAGTGTCTTGATCTTGTCCTCCTTTACAAGACGCACACAGACGTGGTTAGTTTCGCATGCACGCGCGTGGCTGGAGCGTCATGGCGTGTACGAAATTGTGCGCTTACTTACGGTGACCGGGATGCCATCATCGTGAAGAATCAATGCGGCGTACACGCACGCCATCTCGTTGGTATCGGTTTGAGCCATCTCTGCAACTAGGGAACACGAACGATTCAACGCTCACAAAGACGACGGGCACAAGGGCAGACAGACAGATGGCGATGGGAGAGGGGGGGGGTCCAAAATGCGCGGGTCTCAACGACGGCGATGATGTGCAGCGGTAGACGCCGACGGGCAAACCGAAATGGCGCCTAGGCAAAAACGCGCTTACAGCGTGCTTACAGAAGGGGGAGAGAGGACACGCGTATCTAGAGCTGATCCGCTGATCCGTTGCTGCGGCGATCCGTTTTGACGCAGCGACATGAAATGCGCTCGGTGAGGTGGTGGCGGCGCGCAACTTAGGCTTCCGTGCGGAGGCGCGGCCTCCTCGAGCAACGGACGCGCGCGCACTTGAGCGACTCAAAGTGGCCGACTGCGCGTCGCCGACGCTGCGCGAACGAGCGCCCACGTGCCGGAGCTCACATGGCGCGTCGCGGTCGCTGCGCCGTCAACCGGCTGCCAAAGGCGGAGCGCAGCCACCCGCAGTCGAAGCTGCGCGTCGTGCGCACCTCCGCCGAGCCGTTGCACCCCGCGCTGTCGCGCGCCGCCGCCACCGCCGCCGAGCGCAGCCTCCCCGCCGCCGTCGCCGCCGTCGCCGCTCCCGCCGCCGCCGCCGCGCCTTCGGCGACGGCGCGCGCGCGCGTTCGGCTGGACGACCACTCGCTGCAGCTGGTGCTGCGCTACGCGGGGCTGCGCAGCGTGCTCACGGCGTTGCGCGTGTGCGCGCAATGGCGCGAGGTGGCGCGAGAGATGCTGCGCGCCACCACCACGCTGGACTTGTCCGCGCTGTACCGCTGCGGGCAGGCGAGGGACACGCCGCCCACGGAGCGCGCCGTGCGCGCGGTGCTTGCAAACTTCAACAACTTGAACGCGTTGCAGCTCAAGAACTGGCCGTACATGGATACGCACCCGCACATTCTGCGCACCTGCGTGCGCGCGCGCGTGGCGCCGCTCAGGCTGCTGCATCTGGAGGCGGTTGCTATTGACGCCGATGTGATGCTTGCCGCCATGAGTACTTTGCCGCAGCTTGAGCAGATTCACCTGCTTCGCTCAACCAGTATTGATGACGACTTGCTGAGGAAGATGGCATTGCATTGCACTCGAGTTGATAACAACTTTTCCAAGCTGTTTGTCTCGCGCGCCGCACGCGTGTTGGGTGCGGGCGTCTCCGCGCTCATTGCCGCCCGCTTTGCCAACGTGATCAAGGTCACGCATTGTAGCGCGCTGCACTGCGTGGAAAAGCGCCAGCAACAAGGTCCGCCGCTGTGCGAACTCATCCTTTCGTCCAACGTGCGCTTGTCACGGGTTGATTTGCAAAACGTTGATGTTCAAACGCTCAATCTTTCTCAATGTACTTCTCTCTCTAACTTGTCACTTGACGTAGTAACTCTTGAAAACCTCAACTTGTCCGGATGCAAAGTGTTATATGGCTTGAGAATCGGCGCCAGAACCACATCCTTTTCAACTTTGAACACCATCAATGTATACGGCGCGCGCCGATTGCATGCAGATACTTTGCGTTTATTGTATGCGTCTCAACAAACTGCTTACAACAATCTAAGCAGACTTGACCTCAATGGGTGCAGCATTGAACATCTACTTCTCGAAGGGTATGAAAACTTACAGTACGTCGATTGTTCAGGCTGTCGTTCGCTCACTCAGCTGGTGATTCGTGACTGCTGGAAACTTCAGCGCGTGTGTTGCAACGGCAAGAAACTGCCGTTATCGCATGTGGATATGACCTTACCTGCGTCGTGTAGCGTGGAAGGAATGCGAAGCGAATGGAACTGGGCGTGTTGGCCATCGCACAAAACTGTATTCTACTCACACAACGTTACGAATTGAGCAGTTTGTTCATTCCGACCAGTAACGAGGCAGCAACCACCAGCGTGGATCCAAGCAATCTATACATGTCTGGTTTCTCACCGAGAAGGAATATGGCCATGATGTACACGATGGGCACATCCAGGTTCCTCATGATGGTTCCCGGCCCTGCTTGGCACATTTGCAAGCCCTTGTTGAGACAGCACTGGCCAAGAAAGGCAAACGCCGCGGCGAGAATGACGATGTTGGCGCCCGATACGTTTGTAAATATGTCGGTGATTGCCTGTTTTCGGCCGAGTATAGCACTGCCAAGCACGCAGAACGAGCTGAGCGAAAACACGTTGAGCGAGAAGTGCACGTTGGCGCCCATACCACGCACGGCCACATAGCCCGTGGAGGCGAAACAGGCGCCGCAAAAGGCCAAGAAGGAGCCTAGCAGATGAGCAGACGTGGACGAAGCTGACGCGTCGGGCTGCGCAATGAGGAAAATGCCCAACAGGCCGATGACGGCGCTGAGCGCATCGACGACGGTGGCGCGCTCGCGCAGCACAAAGTGCGACGCGGTCATGGTAATGACGGGCGAGAAGGCGAAGATGGACATGACGTTTCCCGCCGGAATGTGGCTGAGAGCGGTGTACAGACAGAGCATGCCGCAGGCGCCAATTGCGCCGCGAAACAAGAGCAGGCGACGAAGGCGCCACGACAAGGAGGTGAGAGAGGCGTTGAACACGGCAAACGCCAGCGCGCCCGACGCGACGGTGTGCAGCACGCCGCGAAGCAGCACGGACGACGACGGGTGGAAGTGGTAGCGGCGCTCCGCCAGACGGATGAGCACGGTCATGCACGAGTAGCCCACGGTGGAGAAGGCCATGAGAAAGAGGCCGACCATCTCGTGGCGAAGCGCGTGCGACGGCGCGTGCGACGGCGCGTGCGACGGCGCGTGCGCGGCGGCGCGCGGCAGCAGCGGCTGCGCCTCGGCGCCCTTGTGCGGCGTGGTGTAGAGCGGAATGGTCATGGCGCTGCGCGGACGGTGAGGCGCGGCGAGGCGGCGATGGTGCTAGCGGCTGCGAGGTGCGTGCTGCTGCGGCTGGCCGCCGGCGCGCGCCGCGCGCGCGCGGAACGTTTTACCAAGGGTAAGCCACTTTGGTGTGAACATGACGTGATCAGCGGCAGTTGCGTTTGGCGACGTGCGTCACGGCTGGTCGGAACAGCAGCACACGTGACGGGTGCGCTTGTGAGTCACAAGTCGTGACGGCGGCGGCGCGGAGGGAACGTGTGCACACTGTGCACACTGTGCACACTGTGCACGCTGTGCTTGCGGGCGAATGTTTGTTCATGATGATCATGATGATTGTGGCACGTGTTTCCGTGCAGCGTGTGCGGTGCACGTGTTGGACACAAGTGTAATTCTACAAGTTTCTCTACTTGGATATTTTATGGATATTTTAGTTTTCTACGCATGGTGCACGGGAGTGAACCGCATGGTCCTCGCCGGCTCCCCCTGTCTACTTAAGCGCCACTGCCTCCGCGGTGAGTGGCAGAGACGGGGGATATGTTGCAGTACTGACCAGCTCATTGGTTATCGAAAGTAGAAATGCGTTTAGAGTCTAGTTTTGGAGATTCAATTGCGTATAAAAGGGCCGAGTTGGTCGCCCCCTGACCAACTCAGGCCAGACCACTTCCCCTTTCTCGACGACCCCCCACCATCCTTCACAGCAAACTCTGTCTTGCTCCCTTTTGTCGTTTCTCTCCCCCCTCTTCAGCCCTTTTTTCCCCCTTTGGCGGTTGGTCTCCCGCTTTCTCCCGACGAGGGTCTGAATTGCAATACCCCTTGTTTGGGTCTGTCTTGTGCTTCAGCCTTAGAAGTGTCGTTCCCCGCAAGTGACCTACGTTTGGTCCTGCAAGAGGGAGCTTCTGCTTTTTTGTTGTCGTTACGTGTCTGTTCCTGCCAGCACTAGACCTATAGTTTTGGTCGTGCTTTGGCTTCTACTTGCTACACGTCTCAGCTTCGTCGTTGCTACTTTGTGCACTTTGTGTGTTTACTACGGACTCTTGCCTACTATCGCTACGCAGCGTGTTGGGCTGGTACTCTCGAGAGCACTTTCCGTTGTGTCCCCTTTACTTTGTGTTTGTGTCCCCCCGCCCTTGGGTTTGTCATCACCCGCACCATTTTTTCCACCAAAATGGTGTTCTCATGGTACTCTCGAGGAAGGAGTAACGCTATTCTTTCCTCTGGAGTTTCGTCTTTTGACGGTTCCAACGTCGATATCCGGAAGTTCTTCTTCTTCTACGAGAATGTTGCCTTCCGTGGAAAGTCTGACGAAGAACGTGCAATTGAATTTTTAGGATTTCTCGAAGGAGAGGCCTTTGAGTTCTACTACGAACAGTTTTCGTCCGATGGTGTCCTCAACAATGCTGCATCCGACTATGCCGCCGTGAAGCGCGCGTTTATGGATAAATTTGGCGTCGAGGAGGAGCCTGAGGAACATATTCGTCGCGCTGCATCCGCGCGTCTGGATTATGGGGACCTTCTTGGTTCCTTGAAGAAGATGGATGCAACTTTCGAGAAAGCCGGGTTCAATTCGAAAGCCCGGTTTGGTCTCCTCCGCCGTGCCGTCATGGAGTACGCCGACCTCGCAAAATTCGTTGTGTTCCGCGGCTCTCACGACTACGAGTCACTGAAGGCACTGGTGAAGGACTTTGTGGCCGGTAGGAACGTGTTGGAGTCCCACGGGGCTCTTCATGTCCTGCCGGCGCCGAAGAAGGTTATGCAGAGGCCGAAACAGAGCGATCCGTCGCCTCCTCTGCAGAACAAGGTCGATCTTCTGGCAGAGCAGCTCTCCCAGCTTACACTGATGATGAAGAAGACGCAGGCCCCACCTCAGAGGAGTGACGACGATCGCGAGCGCACTTGTGCGTACTGTCGTCAACCAGGCCACTGGACGACGCGCTGCAGTCTCAATCCGCACCGCAATACCCGTTGTGAACGTTGCGGGAAGATGGGTCATGCAATCGCCACCTGCTGGTCTCGTGACCCCGCTTACGATCGCCGACCCCCCGTTGGAGCTCCTCGTAGTGAGTCGGCAGCCGAAGACCGTCTCAGACAGGGCAATAGTGGTGGCAAGCAGGCTGGGCAGCCAAGTCAAGTCTCCGTTGTGACTGAGGGCTATGATGCTGATGACGAGGTGGTGGCAGCCACGAAGCGCACCGCCGAGGGCGTTGCTCTCCCGAAGCAGCAAAGAACCGCCGACCACATTGGCATTCAGTCGTTGCTTAACCCGTCGCAGCCGGCTGTACGGAAGCAACTTGGCCGCTTTAGGCCAACAGGAGCCCCTAGGTCCTCTCAGAAGTCCCGGAAGCCGACAGCGAGGAAGTCTTCGAATCGCGCTAAGCTTCAAGAGCATTCTGGCAAGTACAACTTGCTGGAGGAGTTAGCCAACGCGCCAACTGGTCTCACTTTTGGTCAGCTGGTTCGTGGCGATGCTGATGATGCCAAGAAGGACATTCGCCGCATCTTGTCTGGAAAGGCATCCCCGCGTCGAGTAACGTTCGCCGAGACCTCCATGAAGGGAGCACGCCTTAAAGTGGTCCCAGTGAAGGTGTATGGGACTCCCGCACAGGCTCTTCTGGATTCCGGGGCAATTCCCAATCTCATGTCTTCTGAGCTGGCCGAGAGGCTTTCGTTGAAGCCCAAGCCCACTGATCGTCAGATTCGCGTGGCGAACGGCGACGTCGCACTGGTTCGCGGCACGCTCCGTGATGTTCCTGTCATTTTTGATTCTGTGAGAGTCCCGCTCGAATTTCTGGTCATCGAAAGGCCCCCATTTGACCTCATCATCGGCTTTCCCACCTTGGAGGCGATGCAAGCCTGCATCGATATCAGCACACAGGAGGTGAAGATGGTATATGATGGCTCGCCAATCCTACTCGGACTAGATTACGAGCGCGCTGGGATCGACGAGTTTGTGCCAATTTCTGGCACAGATAGTGAGGACTTTACATCAGATTCCGATGAAGAGAGGTATGGGTTCCCCTCCGAAGGAGATAGTCTGTTCGCCTCAATGGAGGAGGACGAGGTTTTCTTCGATGGACACGCTTTGGGCCCAGAGGTCACCCTCGTCACGTTGGGAGGTGATCGCCCGACTATGAACCCAGATGGGTCTCACGACTCTGATCATGACAATCAAGAAGAGCAAGTCGGTGACACTAGTCAAGATCCCGAGTCCCGGGCCGCGGAGCTGGTTGGTTTGCGTCAGGTTGGTGCTCGTGCTCCGCCTCCGCCACCCTTGACAACCGGCGAACGTGCCCTGGAGCAATTGCGTGATCTCGCTATCAACGACAACAGGCGCTACGAGGACGCAGAAGCCACAGAAGATGAAGATGAGTCCGATGAAGAAGATGAAGATGAAGGTGAAGATGAAGATGAAGATGAAGATGATGATGATGAAGATACCGAAGACGAAGTTGGTGAGGTTAACCCAGCCTTGCACGTGCCGTTTGAGCCACACCCGGTTGTGTTCGAAGACCCTGGTCTAACAGTCCCGATCCGCGACGAGGTTCTTCTTCTCCCACGCCGAGATGAGGAGGAGCCAGATCGCCAAGACGTTCTCTACATCAAGGTCAAAAGGCGTCACTTAGGTCACCCCGGTGCCCCCTTTCCTTCGGTCACGACGGACAGTTTGCCTTTCGGGGCTGAAGGTGAGCTCCTCCAGGATGATTTTGGGGGCATGAACATCTACTTCCCCCAGAATCAGATATCGGCCCCAGTCGAGTACCACATCCCAGGAGGAAATGGTGCTTCCAGCGGTTCCCGAGACTTCAATGGAGTTCAGAACGGTTTTCAGACTTCCGAGGACGGCCCTGCTTCACCCGGTCAAGGACGGAACGGAAGAGAAACCCCTGCAGTGCCCCATGGTCTTGTGCTTGCCTCTGAGAGTGATGTCTGCGTAGCACACGAAGTGGAGTACTTTCTTCAGGACACCATTGCCAGTGATGAACATGGGCGCGCCTTCGATCGCCGAGACTTCCCCCCAGACACCGACCAGAAGCAGGTCATTCTTGATCGTTTGTCGCATCTCCCCGGGACGGTTCAGCAGAAGCTTTTCTCAGTTCTCTGTGCCACAGACATTGTGGCATGGTCCCTCTATGACCTCCGGCCTTCTGGTGTGCCCGTCTTGCACGACTTCGAGATTACCGACAATACTCCAATCCGATCACGTCTCCGTCGACTCCCACCAAAGCATGACGAGGTGGTCCGAAAGGAGGTTGACAAGATGCTCGCTGCTGGGATCGTGCGTCCATGCTCGTCCGCCTGGTCCTTCCCCGTTGTCATCGCCACGAAGAAGGATGGAAAACCAAGGTTCTGCGTCGACTACAGAGCCTTGAATCAGATCATGAAACCAGATCGTTGGCCACTCCCCCACATGGATCAGATCTTCGATGACCTTGGCGGTTGTTCGTTCTTCACGACGCTGGATTTGTTCTCTGGATACTGGCAGATCGGCATGTCGCCCCGTTGCAAAGAGATGACCACTTTCGTCTGTCGGCAAGGGACCTTCCAGTTTGAGGTCATGCCCTTTGGCCTGATGAATGCCCAATCGACTTTCCAAAGGTTGATGGACTCCATTCTCGGTCGCATTGCCTTTGCACGTGTGTACATTGACGATGTGGTCATATTCTCGAAGAGCATGGAGGAGCATGTCCACCACGTGTCGGAAGTGCTGAAGCTCATCACCTCGCATGGGCTGAAGCTGAAGATCAGCAAGTGCGACTTCGCTCCGCCCAAGATTCACCTTCTGGGGCACGTCATCGAGGCTAGTGGAGTGTCCGTGGACATGAAGAAGATTGAAGCGATTCAGGATGCCCCTCTACCTTCGACGACCACTGAGCTTAGGAGTTTCCTGGGCCTTGCGAGCTACTACAGGCGTTTCATCAAAGGGTTTTCACAGACCTCCGCGCCCCTTCACGCCGCCACCACAGGCAGAAGAGGCTGGAGTTCACCCCCGAGATGAGAGAAGCGTTTGAGGAGTTGAAGAGGAAGCTTGTTTCCCCCCCGGTTCTCGCTTTCCCGGACTTTGATGCCTCTTTTCGTGTCGAGACAGATGCCTCCACCCGGTCTTTGGGGGCTGTCCTGACTCAAAAGAAGGAGGATGGAATGTTCCACCCGGTTCAGTACGCAAGCAGAACTATGAACAAGTCTGAGCAGAACTACTCGGTATGCGAGAAGGAGGCCTTGGCAGTCGTTTTTGCCCTGAAGAAGTTTCGCATCTACCTTCCTGGATCGAAGCCATTCCAGTTGGTGACCGATCATCAGGCCCTGAGGTATCGCTTCCAGAAGAAGGACGTACGTGGACGCCACACCCGTTGGTTGGATCTTTTCGCCGGGTACGAATTCGAGATCGTGTACTGTTCTGGGACTGGCGTTTTTGACACATCCGTGAAGTAACTAGGAGATGTCCCCGTTTCGCTTTTTCTTGGTCGCTCGGTGTTGCTCCCGCTGGGTTTGGGAGTGTGTGGCACGTGTTTCCGTGCAGCGTGTGCGGTGCACGTGTTGGACACAAGTGTAATTCTACAAGTTTCTCTACTTGGATATTTTATGGATATTTTAGTTTTCTACGCATGGTGCACGGGAGTGAACCGCATGGTCCTCGCCGGCTCCCCCTGTCTACTTAAGCGCCACTGCCTCCGCGGTGAGTGGCAGAGACGGGGGATATGTTGCAGTACTGACCAGCTCATTGGTTATCGAAAGTAGAAATGCGTTTAGAGTCTAGTTTTGGAGATTCAATTGCGTATAAAAGGGCCGAGTTGGTCGCCCCCTGACCAACTCAGGCCAGACCACTTCCCCTTTCTCGACGACCCCCCACCATCCTTCACAGCAAACTCTGTCTTGCTCCCTTTTGTCGTTTCTCTCCCCCCTCTTCAGCCTTTTTTTCCCCCCTTGGCGGTTGGTCTCCCGCTTTCTCCCGACGAGGGTCTGAATTGCAATACCCCTTGTTTGGGTCTGTCTTGTGCTTCAGCCTTAGAAGTGTCGTTCCCCGTAAGTGACCTACGTTTGGTCCTGCGAGAGGGAGCTTCTGCTTTTTTGTTGTCGTTACGTGTCTGTTCCTGCCAGCACTAGACCTATAGTTTTGGTAGTGCTGTGGCTTCTACTTGCTACACGTCTCAGCTTCGTCGTTGCTACTTTTTGCACTTTGTGTGTTTACTACGGACTCTTGCCTACTATCGCTACGCAGCGTGTTGGGCTGGTACTCTCGAGAGCACTTTCTGTTGTGTCCCCTTTACTTTGTGTTTGTGTCCCCCCGCCCTTGGGTTTGTCATCACCCGCACCATTTCTTCTACCAAAATGGTGTTCTCAATGATGATCGCGACGAGCCAGCGCCCGGCGAGCTCCAAGAACTTGTTGACAGCTGCGAATGAAAATGACGAAATGACAAAAGGTTACATCGTCACGGTGGTCACACCCGCACCGTTTGAACTGCAGTTGTGATTGTTGGACACGTGTGCTGTTTCCACACCACACGTGCCCAATAGAATCGTGTGCACCCAAATTGGTGGAACGCTGTCCATCCATCCTCCATCGCGCCTGCGGGTATGATCATCATCATCATCAACTGTTTTCAGCCGCATCACCTCCCGTCGCTCTCACTGCTCGCGTCTCTAGCTCTTTCTTTTTTTTACTTTGTCAACCCCGTGCCACACAGTCTGCAACTCCATCTATGATATTTTGCAAGTCGCCACAATGCGCCCTGAAACTAAGCGACGTCCAGTCTTGAGGAACAACCATAACCGGCAAGCGCTTCGTACAGAGCGCACAAACCCAACCCATCCTATCTTACTTTTGGCCTTCACGCCTACTCGTCCCTGCTCACCACCAACGCTCACAGTCAGCCGTTGGTCCTAATGGAAACCAACCCACCTTGTGCTCTCCAGCAACCACATCCCCATCTAACTCTGCATCAGTCGCTGCACCCCGATCACTATCACTGCAGAAACTACCAGCATCGACCCGCACACTCTCACAAAGCTGGGTTGCTCGTCTAGCAGCCACATGCCTAAAAAGTACCCGGTAGGCACCTCCAAGTTCATCATGATCACACCTTCCCCGGCTTTGCACAACTGAAGGCCCCTGTTCACGCTGCACTGCGCCACGAATCCTGCCAAGCACCCCACGAGCACCACACCGCTACCCTTGTGGTTTGTGAAGATCTCGTCAATGGCGCCCTGCCCCCCGAGAAACAGCGTTGTGGGAAACGCAATTGCACCAAACGACAGCACGCACAGCATGAAATGTACATCCGTCCCCATCCCCCGCACGCACACGTAAGCCGATGACGCACACAAAATCGCAAGCACGATAAGCAGCACACCCAACATGTTTTCTGGATTGCTATCGGGCCACACGATTAACCAAACGCCCACCATTCCAAGCACGGCGCAGATGATATCCGAAAGCGTGGTAGTTTCTTTCAGTATCACCTTTGCCAACAGCATGGTTGCAATAGGGCTCACGGCGAATAGCGCAACCACCTCACCTGCAGGTACGTATGTCAACGCTTTGTAAAAGGCTACTAGCGCGATGGAACCCATCATGCCTCGGAGGAACAGTACGACCTGGTGTTGTGGCGACAGGTCAAGCGGAGACGCGCGGATAATCGTCATGAGCAGAACAAGTGAGAACAGAAGCTGCGTACCGGAACGAAGAATCATGGAAGCCGAAGCAGGATAGTCAAAGGACAAGAACGCTAACCGTACAACAGCAGTTGGGATAGGATACAGTAACGCAGCGAGACACATCCATAGCAACCCTTGTAATTCTGTTCTCGATTCTGGTAGCCATCGACTTATCGAATTAGTGGTTGTTCGAACGCTTGACACAAGCGGATCCGTCTCGACTGCAACTTTAACATGCTTGTCCATGGTACCCGAACTGTGCTAGGTGTGTGAAGATAGCTGCGCAGTATGGGATTGAGGTGTCCAAGAGTGTACCAGCTCAACTTCGAGAAATGTGGCGCAGTATCTGTTTCCGAACCAGGTCGAATTATAAGGGCAGTTGAGGCCAGTTGATGCTGCGGACGCGATTTATGGTTCGCTCCAACGCCGCGGGAGTGAAACAATGGCTGTTCCTGTCTGCAGCAATCCGGCGGTTTTCGCCAACATGGTTTGGTGTGTATAGATACTGTATTTAACGACACGGTGGCTCCTGTGTGAGGCTTGCAAAGCAACATGAGACTTTGAAGCACCAGCGGTTGAGACTTTGAAGCACCAGCGGTTAAGGATGACATTTGAGCACCAGCGTCGAAGGATTGGCCATCGCACTTGCACACTCTGCGCCAGCTTTCCATGCCTTTTCACTCCAAGCCACTGTATGTACCGTTGGTACCCGACAATAAGAGCTCATAACCCGGAAAATGTTCTTCCTCCCATCACATGCGTCGGCCGCGCGCAAGGCGAGAGCGCCACACATGCCATTTGTGCGCAGAGTCGAAAGGAACTGGGCGCACAGCGCCGCACCGGTACCGTGCCAAGACGAAATAAAAGTCGCGCGACCGTTCGGCGCGGCGCGGTGCCCGCTGGAAGTCAACTTGTGCGCTCACTCCGATCTATAGTAGATGCCCTGTCTGGAGTCCAGACTCTGGACTCGCTTGTTCGCGACATTCTTCCTTACCACTGCGGAGGATGCTAGCAATGTCACATGACTCGTGAGATGTTAACATTCTCTGACAAAGAAGACACAAGTCGTGGCCTGCAGAATCGCCAGTCTCTGTAACTGATGAACGGCTATCGTGAAGGGTCGAAGTGGCGCTGGCCCAGTAAACTGTTGGGTGTTCCAAGCTCTGTACCTTCGTACCCGATTACGTTCGATCTACTGGAGGATCGTTGCCCATGCTGTGTGCACAAGGCCGTGGGTATGCACGAGAGGAAGAATTTGTGCATGTATGTGGTTCTTTTTTTATACACTCTCCCTCTCTTTGAAACGTGCATGTTAAGCACCTTGAACCGATATTAGATGACACAAGGCCTCGTTAACTTTTAGGGTCCCGTCGGGCGGTCGTACGCAACAGTCTTGATGTCTGTGACCTTGTAATTCTCTGTTGACTATGGTTGGAAAAGGCAACTAGAGATTGGCCACAACCAGAAACGATAGAAGAATTGAGTTGTGAGAACATACGGGGTGGGAGGTAGGAGAGAGATGAGAGAGGAGAGAGAACAGCGAAAGGTAGCGTATCTTGCAACGCAGTGAGATAAATCCGGCAGAGTGAGACATTTGTTTTCTCTTTACTTCGCAAACCGGGCGTTTTAAACGATGCATACAAGATATTGCCTTCCTTGTTGGAGAACGCTTCTTTCAGCCGAAGCGTTTCGCAGTGGAGAGAGAGCAGAAAGATTTTGGGTGTGTGGTTTCCAACGTTGTCTTTTCGACTAAAGATACGTATTTAGTGGGCTGACTGGAAGCTATGACACGACCATCTTGCGGTATGATGAGCTTTTGAAGCGTCTGAGATGACAAAACGTTAACTTTGCTCTAGTGTTCACTCAAGTGTCCTGGACACCAGACAAATATGATTCGCCCAATGGCTCGGCCGCAGTTGTCTTGAACATCTACAGTAGGCCACGAGCCCAATACAGCTAAAGGTTTATCCTACGAAGACTTTTGCCAGAATAGGTTCGAGCTATGGCAAATGGATCAAGTAGAAAAGTTAAGGGTTACTTGTTGCTGGTGAGCTTGAACACATTTCACATCATGACGCGACCCCTTGGGGAATGTTCCACCCAGCGCCATCGTGCAAAGTAGACGCGACCTTGGGGAACGTTCCACCCAGCGCCATCGTTCAAAGTAGGAACTAACAGTTCCAACTGATACTACATAGAATGAGTAAAGCCTTTCGACACCCACGAGATCTGGTTCTTTATGATAGTTGGCACGTTAGCAACGACCACAATGCACCTTAATGGGTAGGCCTATTGTATAATCAAGCTCCATCATGCACAGAGCCTATGTAGAAGGGAGAGAGTGTGAGAGGATACCATGATCTGCATCGAGACAGAGCGGACAGTAGTCCCGACGTCTACACCAGAAAGCAATGAATGGCGGTATCGGGTGTGAGTTGGCCGCTGCCAGCTGGTACAAGCTGGCTGCTCGGACGAGCGACTTTTGTGTTTTGGTCAAGGGTACTCTGTATTTGCACGCTTAAGCGGATTTTGGCGAACGTGGCGGTTGTGAGCTGTTTGGCGTCGGAAAACGATAGAGGTGGTGCCTTTTTAGTACATGTTACAGGACTGTTCAACTGTCAACTCTTTGCAGTACAAATATGTTAGGGGTTTGAGACATGGTTGGAGGCGCTCGAGCAATTCGAATGTCATCATCCAAGAAAGTTGTTTCAATATATCCTGTGGGAGATCCCACTCGAAGCTGTGGGGTAGACAACTGAGATGGCAATTCAAACCCACACACAGAAACAGGCTTGACTTGAACGCCCTTAAACTGAATATCGATGCGAGTATCGCTAGATATGGTACCAACAGCACTGACGAACAACGACGTGAGGGTACGTCCAAAGAACGAATTGGAAACGGGCGCCAGACTGGGCTCGAAGTTGACGACGTTGACTACCGAAAAGGTGCCATCGTCGGTGCGTCGGACGTTTTGAAACACCTCAGCAACCAGCACGAGCGGCGACAAGAGCCCCAACGAAAGCACGTCCAGGGCGTTTGTGTAGAGCAGTCGCCAATCACCCGTCAAGAGCTCACTGCTGGTCGGGTCAGTGGTGGGGTTTTCGCGCTCAATCTGCTCAACAAGCGAGAACAAGAGCTCCTTGCTCGACGGGGAGGCGGCAAGACCGCGGTTGACGCTGCAGGCGCGCGAGTAGAACTGGAGCTTGAGGTCGTGTAGAGAGACTTCTTTGAAGGAGGTGTCAATGGCGGGCGATTGAGTGCCGTTGCTGGTGAAGGGAGTTTCGGAGGAGAAGGGCTCGCCGTCGTTGTTTGCTGGCGGTTGCGAGTCTGATGGATAGGTGGCTTTGGGTGCGGTTCTAAGGCGCTTTGAAGGCGGCTTGCAGACAGACGGTGGCGTGACGCGAAAGGAATGCGAGACGGGGATGCTCGAGATGAAGGCCATTTTTGGTGACGATGGTGGTGCAGGTGAGGGGTTGCAGCGAGCGGCTCGCTGCAACCCGTGAATCGTGGAGGGGGAGATGTGGTGGGGAAGCTCGCGCCATGTTCAGATTGTGAACTTGAGAAGCGCAAGCCACGCGACACGCGTGGCAGGCCGCTTGCAAGCACGCGCGATGCTCGCAAAAATGGTTGGCACTGCCAACTTGGCAGATGCATGGCGAGGTCGGCAGCATTGACTGAGCAATGTTGCGAACAATGTTCACCGCCAGCGCGGCGGAGACGGTGATGATAGCCGTGGGTTCCAACGTCGGCAACAGAGCCAACACGATCGACGCCGCGCTACGAGCAATGGAAAGCGACAGTTGCAAAGTGCAGCAAACGTCCTTTCTCTACGAGAGCAGTCCGTAAGTGCGCCAGTACGACGCTTTGCACGCGACTTGCTATCGCAACAGCTTTTGATTAACTGATTGCAGAATGTATGTGACGGAGCAAGCAGCTTTCCTCAACGGCGCCGTGCAGCTGAGCACGCGTCTACCGCCGCGACAACTGCTGCACAAGCTGAAGGACATCGAGCGCAACCTGGGTCGCAGCGCAGGCGGCGTGCGCTACGGGCCGCGTGCAATCGACCTGGACATCATCTGTTATGGCGATGAGCGACGCGTTCGCGACGGAGACACACTGACGATCCCCCATCCGCGAGTGCACGAACGCGAGTTTGTTCTTCAGCCGCTGTGCGACATTTGCGAACACACGCGCATCCCGCTGGAGCACGAGACGAAGACGGCGAAGCAGCTGCTGCAGCAGCTGCTGGCGGGCGGCAAGAGCGAGCTGACAAAAGTGACGCCCACGCACAGCGGAAGGCTGCTGCGGTGGGGCGAGCGAACGCTGTTGATGGGCGTCATCAACGCCACTCCCGACAGCTTTAGCGACGGCGGACAGCACAACAGCATCGACAGCGCGCTGCGGCAGGTGCAAAAGTTTTGCGAACAAGGGTTTGACATTGTGGACGTAAGTGACAAGATGAAACAAGTATAACACGATTGAACACAGCAACGCAGTCTCTAACTAACCAACGCACCGGCACACACACACACCGCAGGTGGGCGGACAGAGCACCAGACCCGGCGCACAGCTGGTAGGCGGCAGCGAAGAAATGCGGCGCATCGCACCCATCATCGGCGCCATCCACGAGCGCTTCCCCGACATGCTCATCTCGTGCGACACATTCGTATCCGACGTGGGCGAGCACGCGCTGGACGCGGGCGCGCAGCTGATCAACGACATATCCGGCGGCACGCTAGACGGCACGCTGCACAGCACGCTGGCGCGGCGGCGCGCGGCGTGCGTGCAGATGCACACGCGCGGCACGCCGGCCACCATGCGCTCGCTGCAGCAGTACGGCGACGACGTGACGGCGGAGGTGGCGCGCGAGCTGTCGCGCCGCATCGACGGCGCGCTGCGGAGCGGCGTGCGGCGCTGGAGCGTGATCGCCGACTGCGGCATCGGCTTTGCCAAGGCGGCGCCGCACAGCGTGCAGCTGATGCGCCAGACGCGGCGCTTCCAGGCGCTTGTGGGCGGCTATCCCACGCTGCTGGGCGCCAGCCGCAAGGCGTGGCTGTGCGCGGCGGCGGACGGCGGCGGCGGCGGTGCGGCGGCGACGGCGGCAGCGACGACGACGGCGGCGCGCGACTGGGCGACGGCGGGCGCGGTGGGCGCGGCGGTGGGGCGCGGCGGCGTGGACGCGGTGCGCGTGCACGAGGCGGCGGTGGCGAGCGCGGTGCGCGCGGCGGACGTCATTGGTCGCGGCGGCTGACGGCGGCGCTGCTGGCGCTGCTGCTGGCGCTGCTGTGGTTGTGGTTGTGGGCGGTGATGGCGGCGGAGATGTCGTCGCGCGTGGTGGCGTTGGCGTACTGCGGCGCCATCTGCGCGGCGCGCGCGCGGCTGTACGACTTGCCGAGATGCAGCGCGGCGACGCCGGCCGTGAACACCAGCGCCCACTGGATGGTGGCCGTGAGCTTGTAGTTCATGGCGGCGGACGGTGGTGGGGGTGGGGGTGGGGTGTGGGGGTGGTGTAAGATAGTAGTGGTGGTGGAGGTGGAGCGTATTGCGCTTTTGTACTGTTGACAGAATCAGACGTGTCTGAAATGTGACCACCAGAGTGTTCAACAATGTTGAACCTCCCCCTCGATGATGATCAGCAGCTGGCTGCCGCACGGCGCCACCATCTCCGCCGACCGCCACAGCCATGGCGCCGCGCGCCTCATTGTTCGTGTGCGTGCGGCCGCTGCCGCGAGCTGTGCCTGCCGGCCATGCGCGCGTGTGCCGCGCGCGGCCGCGCATGAGCGGCGTGAACGGCGGCATCGACTACCAAATCGACCTGCACACGCTGCCAGCGGCGCTGGCGGCGCGCATCGCGTCCATGCAGCACGGCGCCGACTCGCCCGCGGCGCTCATCAGCGCGGCGGAGCACATTGCGCGCGCGAGCCGCGAGCACCCGCAGACGCTGCCGGTGCTGGTGGACGTGCTGGGCTTCAACAACCCGGCGGCGGCGCGCATCGCCATCGACGCGCTGGTACGCGCGCGCGGCGCCGCGCTGCCGCCGCTGCTGGCGGGCGTGGGCGCGTTCAACTACTCGGTGAACGCGTACGCGCTGCGCGCGCTGGGCGCCATTGGCGACCCGAGCGTGCGGCGCGTGTGCGAGGCGTGCGCCGCGGCGGGGCCCATCCCCAACGTGCGTCGCGCCGCGTGCGCCGCGCTGGGCGCGCTGCGCTACGCCACGCCGCCGCACGCCGCCGCCGCGTACCGCTGCCTGCTGCGCCTGGCCGACGCCGAGCCCGACTGGGGCGTGCGCTACGCCGCCATCGTCGCGCTGGAGCGCTTTGCGCGCCGTCGTCTGCTGCACGCCGCGCTCGAGCGCCAGGCGCTGCTCGTGCTGGCCGCCGCCGCTCGCGGCCACGCCAACGTGCTCCCCGCCGCGCCCGACGCCGCGCCCGACGCCGCGCTTGCGCCCGTGCCGTTCGATGCCACCGTGGCGGCGCGCGCCACGCTGGCGTTGCAGCGCATGAGCCAACGCTCGCAGCTTTAGTGTGTCTCTCTCTAGCTAGCTCTCTATTTGTTCTGTTATTAGTAATCCCTGTTGTCACAGCTCCGCCTCGGCATCCCCCTCGCCGCCGTCGGCGATCTGCGCGCGCGTGCCGTGCTGGTGGTGGTGGTTGTCGCTGTCGTGCACGGCGGCGGCAACGGTGGCTGCGCGGCGCACAATGAGCGCGCCAGTCACCACGCGTAGCAACAACTTGACGCGCACCCACACATGCCACTCTGCGCTGTCCTCGCGGAGCACGGGCACGTGCGGCAGGTAGGTGTACTTGCGCAGCTGGCGCAGCTGTCGGCGGCGCTGCATCTCCAGCACGTTGGCGGCGGTGCGGTCGCGCGCCACGCGCACAATATGTTCGGCGAGGCGCAGCGTGGCGTGCGGCGTGGCGCACTGCAGCGCGCGGCGCGACATGTCGGCCAGCAGCTGCGGCTGCGACAGCCACTCGGCCGCAATGGCGGCGATGCGCTGCGGGCGGCGCGCGTACACGCCCACGCGCTGCTGCGTGACGTAGCGCACGTTGGCCTCCTCCTGCCCCGGCAGAAAGGAGGTGACGATGATGGGCAGCGCGCGGATGAGCGCCTCGGCAATGGTGCCCGGGCCGGCCTTGGTGCAGATGAGGTCGCACGCCGCCATCCACTCGCTCATGTTGGAGACGTAGCCCAGGCAGGTGACGTGGCACGCGAAGCGGCGCGACTGCAGCTTGTCGCGCAGCGCGCTGTTGTTACCGCACACCACCACCAGCTGCACTTGTTGCTCGGAGGTGTGCTCGGAGGTGCGCATGGCGCGCGGCAGCTCGCGCGCCAGCGTGGTGGCCACGGCGTGCAGGCCGCCCACGCCGTCGCCGCCGCCCACCAGCAGCACGGCACGCGCGTGCGGCAGCATGCGCAGGCGCTGGCGCAGCTGCGGCTTTGGCTCGCGATGGGCGCTCCAAAACTGCTCGCGCACGGGCAGGCCGACGGTGTGCAGCTTGTGGTCGGGCAGGCCGGCGCGCTGCGCCAGGTGCGCCACGGCGGCGATGGGCACAAACGTCATGTCGGCGCGGCGGTTGAACCAGGTCGGGTGCGCGCCGCCCAGGTCGGTGACGACGGTGACGTACGGCGGGCGCGGCACGTGCGTGTCGGCGGCCAGCGCGTCCAGCACGTGCAGCGCCAGCGTGTTGACCAGCGGGTGCACGGAGAGCACCAGGTCCGGCTGGAAGCGCTCAAAGGCGGCGCGCACGTTGCGGTGCGCCAGCGCGTTGAAGTACGCCTCGGTGAGCGCGCGCAGCGGCGCCAAACGCGTGAGCTCGTACGTGAGCTTCCACAGGCGCGGGTGGCGCGCCAGGAACGCGTACTGCGCCGGAAAGTGGCGGAACGGCCCGCGCGCCAACTGCACCCAAAAGTCCACCACCGCCACCTGCACGCGCGCGCCGTACAGCCGCTGCAGCGCCGCCTGCAGCGCCGCCGCCGACGCGCGGTGCCCGCCGCCCGTGTCGGACGACAGCAGCAGCACGCGCAGTTTGCGCGACTCGCTCAGCAGCTGCTGCGCGTGCGCCAGCGCTGGCGCCGCCGCTGCCGTTGACGGCGCGGCGCTGTCCATCGTGCCGTCGGCGGTGCTGCTGCTTTCCATCGTGGTGGCGGCGGCGCGGAAGAGGCGCGCACACGCTCGCAAGTCGCAACGCTCCCTCGCAACGCTCCCTCGCAACGCTCCCTCGCAACGCTCCACGCGCCCCCCTTATCAACAGCAACAGGCGCCCTTGTCCAACAACTGTGTGAGCGCCGCTCAACGGACGGCAGTGCGCAACGGCTCGCCGCGTGTGCGCGTGTGTGTGCTCCTCAGTACAGCAGTGCTCACGTGCAACGTGTGTGCACTGTGTACCGTTGGTACATACTTACTATTTTACTTCGTGCGTATAGTTACTGACGGCTGCCCTGTTTTTTTTCAAACCAGATTTCTACACCCAGTGACCGCAACTAATGTAGGCCACATTAAAGAGTACTGTGCACACATATTAGCGTGGCCTACATTATTATAAGTACCCACATTAAATCCATGATATAAGAAGTAATGTGGCCTACATTAAAAGAAAACAATACAATTAATGTGGCTTTAGAATGTAGAAAACATCAATTTATTGCCTCTTGCTGATTAATAGAACAATGCCAAAAACTCATCGACAAATTCAAAGAACAAACTTTCCCTTAAAATTATTGCGATATCTACGCACTATCTCCTAGAGATTGAGAAACAACTCGCGATGGGGTAGATAATTTTATCGCGTAGAGGAAGACAAGGCGAGTAAAAGACACGAGCAAGCCAACCACAGGAAAAAAAGCAAGGACAAGAAAAAAGAAGAGTGTTGTCTCTTTGTGCTGGCTCCCCCGGGACTCGCGCAAGCGCTGCGGAGTCCCGTGGTTTTATTATATTTGTGTTAAGTGCGCCTTTAGCGCGCAGGTGCGCCAAAGCTCAAAATAATAGGGCGCTCAAGAGACTACGTACATGAGCGCGTACTGATGGCTGACCCCAAGAGGCCCGCCATTGGCAGCTGAGCCTCAAGCACCGTGTACAGCTATCCTAACTCCCCCCTGCTGCTTTGGATTAAATCCTCCAGCCAGCTGGCATTTGTCTGGGTAGTATTTGACACCGCGCGCTACCTCTGTGGCGTCCTCGCGCCTTCCGCTACAACTTGGCTCGCATAGCTACAGCTGTGTCGTGGCTCGGTCAGCTTTGTTGCGCGCCTTTGGTGAAGGGCTCCTAAGTCAAAAAACATTGCTGCGGCTCAGAAAACGCGTGTAGTAGAGCAGGTATGTTACTAACTCAACCCGTGTGGATCGTTTCTTGTCTAGTAGAGGTAGAAGATGCTGGTGTAGAAACCGAAGGCTATCCCAATTATTTGCGTCCGCTGCGCTGAAAGTGCTGCGTCGCATCGTTAGAAGGACGACAATGCGCGTGCGCAGCAAAATTTAAGCAAACGATTAGCCTCTCTTCATGACTTCGTGGCACCTGAGTACCTCCTCAAGAAGTTCGCTGCCATACATCGTGTGAAGAAGCAAAGCCGCGACCAGGACTACGCCGATATCGTGAAAGCCCGTATGCGGATGATACGTAAGCAGCGTGCGGCGGAAAAACGCTTTGTGTTTCCCAATGACACGCACGTCCCTGACGCTTATGTACAAGACAAGTGGAGCATGAATTCGATTTCGCATGTTTCCCGCGTAAACGAGGGGCATCGCGAGCGCTACGTGATTGAACACATTGATGGTTATCATCTCATCATCCGCGCCTCGCAGCTTGACGAGTTTGCTGGTCTCGCCGTCCGATGTTGTTGTCAGATACGGCCAAAGACTCGCCTTGATCATGAAACTGCGCGCCGTTACGGCCTGTACAAAAACATGGGTAAAGGAGAGCGTTGGATTGTTGACCCTGTTATGTACCTGGCAGAGAATAAGGTGATGGAAGACGAACGTGGCGTCCGTCGCCTAGAGGGCGGTTGCTATTATGTGCATAATCACGATGAGCCTCTTTGGGGCTGGCAACAGATAGAGTTTAACTCTCTCAGTGGCCCGGGCCTCGCTAATGCCCTTACCATCCAAGGTCTCTGGAGCGGCGGGATTCCTTTCAGAAAAGAGTACGACTCCCTGACTGATGCATGGAGGGTGGTAGCCCTTGTTGACTGCAAGTTGCTCGATTGTCTTGATTCGTGGTGTTTGAAGAACCCAGGTGTTCCTGTTCGCGTCTCGAGCCCTGGAGATCGCAAGAAAACTGAAGAGACGAGACGATTCGAGCTGCGCGAGGAGCGCATGGTGGTCAGCAACTCCCCCACCATGTGCATCCAGACTGCGCTTGCCAATGCTATGGCACGAGTTGTTGATGAATATTATGCGTTTAAGTCCGTGTTTGGAGAGATTGTAGCCGGGGTAGCGGAGAATGAAGCTGGTTGGCCAATGTCCTTCGACGGCATGTCAAAAGGACGAGTGGCGGATGTTCCGGCAAGAGAGGCAGAGCGGAGGGGATGGTCATCCCATTCTGCGAATGCGGAATTGAGCTGCAGGTCATCCTTCATTATTGGCGGTTCTTCAGTTATTTGGACGAGCGGGTTTGTCTGGATTTCCGGCTGTTCATACTGTGGGGCCACTTTAGGGTCGGGCGAAGGTTGGGGAACTTTTGTGTATCCGAGTTCTATACGCTCGAGTTCTTCGAGCAGCTTAGACTTGGGGCTTAGACGGAGGTCTTCGTACGCAACAGTGTACGAGAAACCGTGGAGGTCTTCCGTCGCCAAGACGATTACGAAGTGTTCATAGATCTCTTTGACAAACCCTGGATACCACTGTCCCCTCCTTGCGCTTTCACAAAGTAATAGACAGGTGTCTTGGGAAAAAGTAGTGTTTTGTCAAGGTGCTTTACGTGTTTCGTGCGTAAGAACGTATGCAGGGCTTGACGAGCTGCCTTTTCGTGGTAGGCATCGGCGAGATCCTTCGTGAGCCTGGCTTTTGGCAGGCCCTGGAATGCCGGCCGATACCCTCGAGCTAGCTCGGAACTGGATACGAACCTCGAACCTAGCAAGATGTTCTTGAGAAATGTGGCTCTAGAGACCAGTTCTTGGTCAGAGGGGCACTGTTGCCATCTAGGAGCCGTGAATTGTCTGTCTTTAACGAGGCGTAGGGTCAGAAATCTGATGGACTCGTTTGAAGATTCGACGATTCCTAGCTTGTTGTGCCGACGGGCTGGCCTAGGGCAAAATTTAATGCCATGCGAGACACACATTGCCCTGAACTCTTTGCAGTCCAATTCTGGGTCGCCCGAGAGTTCTGTGGGGGCGCCATGAGTTGAGATTCAATGGATCACAAAGCTTTCCGCAGTTTTTTCATGTTCCTCGAGAGGCATAGCCATGCAACCGAGAACCCTGAGGCTGCATCCCTCATGTGGAAGATTGGGAGGTTTCCGAGTTCGGCTACAAACATGAAGTCCACTTGGACGTGCTCATTGAATTCCTTCAGGATACGAGAGAAGGAGATTTTCCTGGACGCTAGTGGGCGCCCAGTGCTCGCACATGTCGTACATGAATCAAAGGCGGATTGTAGCAGGGCTTCGAGCGTCCTTGTGAGAACTCCGGAACGCTCACAGATTCTCTTCATGTCCTTCGGGCGTAAATGGATGTAGAGATGGAAGCGTTTTGCGAAGCGCTCCTCATTCTTGATGACATTTCTCTTGAAGACAAGGTTCTTCGCATGGGTGAAGAAGGACTTCACTGATTGGGTGCACGAAGGGACTATGAGGAGTCTGGTGCGCTTCGTCAGTTCGGAACCGGTATGGTAGGTTCGGAGAAGGACAGGTGAGGAGGGGTTGCCACTATACCTTGAGGGATGCGGATCTTGTTCTCCCGATCCAGGAGATCGGAACGTGATAGTACATCGTTCCCCAACAAGATTGGTCCCCTACCGCATACTACATCGAACGGTAGCACGAAGGGGGTTCCGTTTTCGTCAGTGCCTTGAAATTTCTACATCGCAAAGGTTGGTGCGGCGTCTACGCATTCCTCTCCGAAACCATGGAGGAAGGGCTCGCAATCTCGCTCGTCGAGGACTATTTCTGTCACCAAGGAGACGCGGAGCTGTGCTATGGCGCACAAAGACCCTACACTCCTTGGGCAACCTGGATCGCCGATAGGGTTTGCGTCTGCGAACGCGGGAAACAGGTCAGAATAGGCTCCTTCCCCTGCAGTTAGAGATGACTGCGTTGGGAAGGGTTGGAGCCTTGTCGAAAACCGTTGTCCGACTTAGTTGGGGCATCATGTTTGCCTTTCCCTTCCTTGACAGCACGAATGCGTTTGGTTTCATGTGACGGGCTTTGGCACTCATAACTCCCGCGGAGATGAGTCTTAGAACCACAGTCGAAGCAGTACCCAGCCTCCCGCTCGGTCTTTTGTTTGTTTGACCGGCGGGGTCGAGAGGAATTGTTGCGCTGTTTGTTGTGCACGTGCTGGGGAGCGGTGGTGCTCTGGCTTGGCTGTGATTGCTTCTGGTAAGCTGCCAACGCCTGCTGAACGCGTTGTCCGACCATGTTCTCAATATCAGCCTTCTTATAAGACTTGTCTGCCGACTTGGGCGTAAAGTTCAAGTTGCGTATAACCTTAACGGCGTCGCCGAGGTTGCGCTTTCAACGAGGGCCAATGGAAAACATGTCACGGATGTGGTTCTCACCTGGTGCTCGGTCATTAAGATATTCAATGACTTCCGAATAACTCTCGAGGAGCCCGTGCGCGCCGCTGACTAGACCAGTGGACTTGCAACGAACGGTATTAGCGTTGTCGGAAGGTTGTGGCAGGGCACTGTCGGAGTTGAATATATCGGCGAACTTATTGAAAAACTCAAGAACCGATGCACGGGAACTCTTCGTTATCGACACTTCCGCCTCAGGTTGGTCTTTTTGACGAGCTTCCGCCAGTGCAACAAGTTGCAACTTGGCGTTCGTTAACGTCTCCTCGCTGAGTAAAGCGTTGTTTAGGAGCGTTATTGCAAGGACTGCACTGACTTGGGAGGAAGTGGATATTCTAACATGCAGAAGATGATTGGCTGCCAAGCCTCGGGAGCGAGATACGAAAGCGTTCAAATTTTCGCAGCGGCGACGCTTGCACTGAGTTACCTCGGTGAAGGATGAGATCAAGCGTGTTACAATCGCTATCGGAGGATCGACGGCGATGAGTTTGACGATGTCCTTGACTGCCTCAATTTGATCGTTGTGATTTAAATCGATAAATTGCTTAGTGACTGCCTCGTCAACTATAGGTTTCTGCTCACGAAGTAAACCACGGTCATAAAAGTGACGAGCAAGAGTGGCGTAGACAGTTTTGTACAACCGGTCGGTGCCTTTCTCCGCGGCGGCTTGTATGGTTTCCACCCAACGTGAGACGTCGCGTCGATACTCTTGGAGGTCGCCTTCCGGGTTAAACATCGGAGGATCGGTCGGTGAAAGTGGTTTAGAAGAACGTAAACCTGGGCCCATAACTGGGGTAGATGTGTTCACCGCGTAGGCGGTGGCGAGGCGAGTGGGGGAGGCGAGCGGGCCGGCGAAAGAAAAGGGGAGCGAGAACCAGCAGAAGAAAGGAGAGTGTTGTCTCTCCGTGCTGGCTCCCCCGGGAGTCGCGCAGGCGCTGCGAAGTCCCGGTGTTTTATTATAGTGGTGTTAGACGCGCCTCTAGCGTGGAGGCGTGCCGGAGCTCAAAGTGATAGGGCGCTCAGGGGGCTGCGCACATGAACGCGTAATGATGGCTGACACAAAGAGGCCCGCCAACGGCGGCTGGGCCTCAAGCACCCTGTACAGCTGTCCACAGGCGTTCCATCCACAGTCCATTAATGTTGAGCGCCATTCCTGTCCTGATCATCGCCTTTCGAGCATATGTGAGACCGTCTGTGTCTCTTTGCACATTCACGTCCTGAACCACCAGCTTGGCCAAACATAAGAAGAAATGCTTTCCAGGGTTTTCCACTTTCCCTGACGCCGACCATCGCTCCTTTGATATCATATCCAGCTTGTGCGCTTCTCACCGTCTTGACCACGCCTTTTTAATCTTTTGGATAACAAAGGAATTCGCAGGCTGAATCAAGGGCGTAGCATTCTTCGGGAAATATTGTATCTTAGTCTTGATATTGTTTGCTGCGTTTTGTAATGCCTCGCTTGGAGCATGGCCACTGCAATTGTCACGGAACAGAATGCGTTTGCGATTATGTGGAAGTCTGTTGATGACTTTTGATTCTGCTAACCACTCTGGCATAACTTTTGTATCCATCCAACCCTTAGGACCTGATCGGTAAGAGGCGCCGTTGATGTCGTCCGGAACATTGCGGATCGGATAGGAGCGGGACTTGTTTTGGAATACCATGATTACAGGTTCGCCTCGGGCGTCGCGACCGCCACTGATGCGAACTACCATGGTCATACCCCCCCCCCTCCCGAAACTACATCTGCGTACTTGACTTCCTTGTCCCCACAAAATCCTAACGTCTTTCCATTGTCGGCGTTTATGACGAAATGCGTCTCGTCGGCATTCTCAACATTGATTTCGTCGTAAAGTTTGGTGTCAAACGCGCGCTTCATATCTCCGAGATGATATGCGTCTTGCTTCTGTATGAAAACTTCTTTCTCCGGCGACAGCAAATGCTTTCCTGTAATAGATCTGCTGACGATCCGATGACTGTCTGTGAATCCGTGAATCTATCTCCGTGCGATACAAGCAGTTACATTTTTCTCACTTTCTGCGTCGATCATACCGTTGAAGTAAGTGGTATTCTGCGATGTTGCGATCAAATGTAAGGCGAGAGCATGCAGTGTCCTCCAATTGAGCTTTACCCCAAGCCGTCGTAGGCGATCAAATTCTTCCACCATGTCCAGCTGCAGTGCCACTACCCACGGCCTCGGTTTCCGCCCTCTCCCAGCTCTGGCTTTTAGGTCAACTCTTTTAATGCCATTGTATGTATTACGTGTCACAGATGTCGTTGTTCCCGTAGTGTAAACGGTTCCATCTTCTTCGACGAACTGATGGCGGTTTCTCCAAAGACGACTGGATCGTTGTAGGTTGGCCTTCTCGGAGGAGCGAAAATGAAATGGAAACTGTTTGACTGCCCTTGATGAAATGTGTTTCTGGCCGTGGATATTAACTTCGTTTATCATCCATTGGATGATCTTGATCCGGTTTGCGATTGAAAGGACAATGTATGGGGAGTGCTTTTGCTTGGCAATAACTTGTACGGTGGACGGATTTGGTGCGGTGGCTACTAAAAGGTCATGAGGGACATCACTGCTTTGTTGTGGTCCAGCACTGGCGCTTGCGGCGGAGTTATGAGCTTGCCTCTCGAAGGCTGCCAGAACTAGAGACCCGGATAGAGGCGGCATGTGTGGATCAGTTTTGATGGCGCTGCAAGGCGTTATGGTAGACAACTGATACGGGACCGGTTTGGATAATGTCCGAGGACGTCCTGGCGCTGTTATTGTTGTCCTGCAGCTCGAGACAGTTTGCGTTCTTCCCGCCTTTCTTTGACACATTAAATTGTGTGCTCACGCCTATAATGTAGGCCACATTATTTCTCTCAACGGTGAGAAAGGCACAACTAATATTAATGTAGGCTACATTACTCAAGGTACCCACATTATTTTGTCAGCCACATTAGTTGCGGTCACTGGGTGTACCTTCCTCGCGCGGGTATTGTGGTGCAGTTTTTGTTTACCAGAAAGAAACATCCATGGGTTGTTGAAGATCCGAAAACGTCGACTCCAACGGACACACCATGCGACGACGGCGGTTCATCATGTTCATTCTCTTCTAGACCTGCAGTTTCGGCAAAAACTGCTCAATGTAGTGCACTAATCTTGCTTAGAACCAGAATTTACAAACGCAGAGCTGGCTCTCTCAACAATCGTTTTTCTTCATTTGGTTTCTCTAATGCACTTTGCGTTTTTTTAATGCATCCAATTTTGCACTTTAAAGCTAAAGCAAACTATTTGTTTCTTCAAAAACGCTTTTGTCCTACAAATTGATTGCATCATCAAAACCATTCAAAAATGTGTTTTCAAACACTTTTTTCTTTTCTACATCTCCGTTTTCTTTGAAATGCGTTTACACCCAGTGACCGCATTAAATGTGGCCCACATTAGAAACGGTAAGGAAAACTGAGGCAGGGAAACCAGTAATAGCGCGGGCCACAATATTAAAGGTACCACACTATATAGAGTGCATCTGCAATTTCTGTGGGCTACATCATTTACTTTAGACTAAATTAGTGTGGGTCATTTGCTGATTTCTCACACATCTTGCAGTCACTTAAACAGAAACGATCTCCCCGTCAAAGTGGTTCTTGTACTTCGCTATAACTTCTTGAAGCTGGCGAAAAAGCTAGCGAACCTCCCACCGCCGGTTCAAGTTTAGAGCTAGTTCTGTTCTTATCATGGCCTTTCTTGCGTTAGTTATCCCATCAAGATTTTTCTGACGGTTGGCATCGTGTACCGCTGCAACTGCCAACCTCAAGAACAATCGCTTTCCAGGATTGGACAGTTTTCCTGAGGACGACCAAGCTCCCTTCGAAACCATCCCCAGTTT
This sequence comes from Gracilaria gracilis, assembly GCA_030374805.1. NCBI lineage: Eukaryota > Rhodophyta > Florideophyceae > Gracilariales > Gracilariaceae > Gracilaria > Gracilaria gracilis. The sequence continues at coordinate 163,541 of JARGSG010000047.1, read as the reverse complement.
GTATTTATTCCAACGCGTGCTCCAAGCGCTCCTAACCTTTTGAATGATAAAAGAGTCAGCCGGCTGGACTAAATCTGTTGCGTTGGGTGGAAAGTAATGCACCTCATTGTTGATCGTATTCAGAGCTTTAATGATGCCTGAATTTTAACCGCGGCTCTATGCCCACTGCAGTTCTCGACGAACAGGGCTCGTCTTCTTCCATTTGGTAATGATTTTATGGCTCTTGGTCCCCTAAACCGTTGCGGCATAACCGTAGAATCAATCCACCTTTTTGGACCATTTCGGTAAGATACACCCGGAACATCTTCAGGAATGCCACGTATCGGGTATAATCTGTTCTTATTCATGAATACCATAACTGCTGGTTCAATACGTGTGGTTGCACTGCCACTAATGTGAACCATCATAGTCATTCCTTCTCCACCCAATACAACATCTCCATACTTCACTTCTTTATCATCACAGAAGCCTAAGGTTTTTCCATTGTCCATATTAATAAGAAAATGTGTCTCATCCGCATTTTCAATATCCTCCTCCTTCCAACTTCCGCTCTGAAACTATCGAGACACCTTTCCGAAATGATATGCAACTTCCTTGTGGATCTGTTCTCTTTTTGCAGGAGATACTATGAGCTTTCCAGTGTGAGATCTGCTTACAATTCGGTGTCGATCCATAAAGGTATGGACCCATCTGCGATTGATGCTGCGAGAAATCAGTGTTCGTATGCGTAGGTCGAACGCCGTCTTATGATAGTGAGGGTGGGATGATGTTTCGATCATTTGTAGGGCGAGCGCTTGCAACACCTTCCAGTTGAACTTTACCCCAAGTTTTCGAAGTCGATCGAATTCACGGATCATAGCCAGGTGCAGTGCTTGCACCCAAACTCGGGGTTTACGCCCTCTTCCTTGGCGGCCTTCAACTCAAAACGTTTGACTCCGATGTGTTTACTGCGAGATATACTTGTGCATGAGCCCCTGCTCTGGTAATCACCATTTTCGTCAAAGTATTCTGATTTGCTGCGCCATATTCTGCTTGCCTTCATTAAGTTGGTCTTGTTCGAGCTGCGAAATAGCAACGGAAATTGCCGAACAGCTTTCGAAACAATGTTACGAGGTTCAGTACGGGTTGCTTCTTTGGTCATCCACGAGGCTATTTTAGTGCGCTCGGCAGTGGTAAGTATTTTACTCACCGTTTTGTCCTGTTTGGGAAAAACATTTGGGGTGGTAGGGAAGTTTGGCTGAGAAGTGGCACCGCTCTGGGTTGATTCGGCGATGGTGTCTACTATTGATGGATCATTGGAACGGATTGATGCTCGTTGGAAGGCCGCTATGATAGGAGAAGCACTAAGAGGAACGCTCATCTGGATCGTGAACGATATGAGATTGTCTGGATGATCTGTGTATTGGGGGAAGACAAGTTGTCTTTCCTTGGAGCAGTGCATGCAAGCTGGCTCTCGTAATGTTCGGCGCTGACCCACACTATTCTCGACCGCAGCGTTTACCGCTGGTACCAATAATAGTGTGGGCCACGTTATATTCGTTACCACACTAAATACTCAGCCACATCTAATGCGGTCACTGGGTGTAGTTTTTTGATTCTTTTTACCTGTCTCACAAAATTGACCAATAAATACCAATAGAGCATTTTCATTCTTTTTAGAGTACTGTTTCTGGTTTTATTCACAAACCGATAGAACCATCACACTCTAAAATGCAGTCAAAAATTTTTGAACGTCACTTTTGCCCTTACATTTGTCCTGCGTTGCGCACTGCGCTCTCCTTTGACTTTGAGTTTTGCATCTGTTTCTTTCTCTTTAACTGCTTTTTGTTTTTTTAGATTCTGCTTCTTGACAGTGTGGAAGATAGAGGAAGGGGAGGGCCCGAAGAGTGCAACCAAACACCTACCCGAGTTTTCTTCGTTTACTAAGCCAGTTGCGGCCCATTAAAGATGGAACATGATTTCCGTGCTGACCCCTGTTCAAGTCTCGTTGGACAGGGCGCCACCTACGCTTAAGGTTGACACCAATGCAAGTAGCAAAGATGAGATATATCTATTGCTGGCAACTGTAAGATGGCCGTACTTACAAAAGATCAGGAGACCTGTAAATTCATCTCGTAACGTCCTCTTCTTTAGAGCGCCCAGTACGACATCACCCCCAGGTCAGTCCTTCTTTAAGCTTTTGCTGCTTCGCGTTGGACGGACCAATTTCCAATATTTGCGAATGACGTTCACATTATTAAAATTCTCGACTGGTTTCCACCCAGGCTCAACACGCGGATCTTTCCAAACAACATGATAACTCATCTTTCCGCTCTTCTCCGTCCGATGATTCGTAATCATCTTGACTTCGAACGTAGGAGTTTCAAGCGAGGGCAACACTCTCCATTTCCCTGCTTCTCAAGGGGATTAGAATAGCGAACTTCGTCATGACACATACGATCTTCAAAAGTGTGTTGTGCCCGCTATCTGGCACTGGCAAAGACTTCACGAGGTCCACAGCGATATGATCCCATGGTAGGTCTGCCACTACAGATGTGAGTGGATGAAACCCTCTCTTCTGGAAATTGTAGCGCAGACAGGGGGTGCAGGAGCCGGTCACTTTCTTGATATCTCCACTAATGCCGTCCTACCAGTATCCATCGTTCCACAACTTGGTAAAGACCTCTGCTTCTCCAAATTGTCTGAATGAGTGAGCAAGTTCAATAAGGGAGCGTCTTTCTTCTGCAGCTTCCGGAGCCGTCTTGTTTCGGACGAGCTGTGTGACGGTCAGGTGCGAAAAGGTAACGCTAGGCATTATGCGACTGAGTACGTCCGCCATATCGTCGTGTGGACCTGGAAGATGCACAATCAGAAACAAAAGTTTGACAATCTGGTCGAACCAACTTGCTATCATGGGATTCATGGTACGTTGGGTGTGCGGAAATGTCAACGCTCGATGGTCTGTGTAGAGAGTGAAAAACTTTCCGAGTAAGTAGCATCGGAACTTGTTCAAAGCCCACACGATGGCAAGGAGTGTCTTTTTCGTCGCTCCGTAATTCTTCTCGGACTTAAAGAGTGGGCACGACGCAAAAGCAATAAATCGAATCTCTCCTCGTTCTTCTTTCTGGCCCAGCCAAGCCCCAATACCATAATCGGAGGCGTCTGTGCCGACAAAAAAATCTCTACTGTCGACGGGATAGGACAGGGTTACTTCTTCGGCCATATTTTTCCTGATGGTCTCGAAAGCATCGATCATTTCTGGGGACCGTGGGAAGGGTTCCTTCGTTTTGCGCACGGCGTCCAGCGGTCTTGAGATGTGGGAGAATCGAGGAATAAATTGGCGATAATAGTTCGCTGCTCCAAGGAAACCAAACAACTGCTTAGTTTTTCGTGGGTGTTCCCATTCTGAGATTGCCTTCACTTTCGCTGGGCCTTTCCGGATTCCATCCTTAGTTACAACGAAGCCAAGCAAATGTACCTCGGTCTGACCAAACCGACATTTGTCGGCCCTGATTGGGTTGTCTTAGCTTGTGAGGAGGTCGATGACAAACTTCACGTGTTCCACATGGTCCGGCAAGCAGCGAGAATAGATGATTACGTCGTCGATGTAGACGGTCACAAACGAGACATCGCTGGAAATCTTGTCCATTAACTGCTGGAATTTAGCAGACATCGTCTTTATCCCAAAGGGAGCTGCGCACATCCTGTAATGAACTCCGTTCCAACGAAACGCCAGGTTGTTCCTATCCTCCTCGGGAATTGAGGATCGAAAATAACCGTCCCTGATGTCCAATGTCGTTAACACGGCGTCTGGACCTGTTACAGATCCGACAGCGTCCAGAATATATTGCACACGTGGTTATAGATAGTCTGAGTCCGGTAGACAAGAGTTGAGGTGACGAAGATCAATACAGGCGCGGACGTCCACTAACTTTCTATTGCCGTCCTTCTTTGGCACACTGAGGATTGGAAAGGAGCTAGCGCACTCTGCAGGCGCTCGTTCGATGACTCTGTCTGATAGCCAGCGAGAGATGTCGACGGTAACACGCTCTTCGTCCTTATTAGACACGAAGTTCACTGGGGTCCACAATGGAGAGTTCACCCTTAGTCTTACCCGCCGCACATCCAGTGGATGAGAGCATAATCGTGCGGGCAGAGGAATTTTCTGGTTCCGACTTAATGCCTCTGATACGTCATCAGAAAGATCCTTTGCGTTACGGCCTCCGTGTTTGCTATTCATCTAGTCTACATGATCGGGATCTGGCGTGTGCTGGCGCTCGTCTGACGAAGAGCTGGCGGCTTGCAAGACCCCCTCGATGGAGTAACCGAATACCGGGAATTGCGGAATCCCAATGCTCATGTCCCATCGTGTCGGCATTTCCATCAGTTCTGCTGTAATTACTGCTGTTCGACCTCCATTCTTTACAGTGACCGTATCCATTCCTTTAAGCTCGGCTATAAACTTTCCTCGGCCATCATGAATGCTTCTAGTGACTTCTTGGACTGCGATCTTGTGATTCCGAACGAACTCCGTTGATATGAACGTGGAAGTCGCCCCGCAGTCAACCATCGCCCATCCATGAGGGCTGATCTGCACCGGGGTGTACAGAAGTTCAGAGGCTGCGGCGCGAGGTGCACAGAGAGCGCTGACTGTGCGGTCATGAGTCCGTTCTGAACCTTCGAGGGCCAGAGCCAGTAGGGCTTCTGGATCATGCTTCTCGTAGCAGAGCAGCGCGCGGAGATTAAACTCATCTAGTGAGTCATGACCAAGATCTGCTTCGTGACTATGTGGGGAAGCCACCCCTTGCAGTGTCGCGGCAAGAAGTTCTTTCCTCTCTTCTTTGACGCACTCGTGCCCTGGCTACCATGGTTTCTTGTACCGAAAGCACTTCTTCTCTCTTCGGAGCTGCTCCCTGGTAACCTTGTCTAGTCTTTTCACTTCATTCCGTTGATCAACGGATTTCTTATCTTGTTCACGTGTGTTGCGAAAACGTGGATTTCCATGTGCCCCACGCTTCTTCTTGCCATCCTGCTGCTTCTCTGTCTCTGGCCCTCCCGTCGGTGTGCTACGGCCTGCAAGATGTCTTGAAGAACGAGAGCAGTCAAGCGCGATCGCGCTCGCGATCTCGTCCGCAATTGAGACTGTTGGGGATCCTTGATTTTTGATTTTTGCGCTTCTACATGTTCAACGTAGCAGCGCGCGCGACGTGCATCAAATCGTGAAGGTCCAGGTCTAGCCCTTCGATATACACCGCAACGAGTGTCTCATCATTGTCTTGACGTCCAGTGCGAGACATAAGACTTGTGATTCTGTCACTGTACTCTTGCACCGACTCCGAAGATCCCTGTACGATTATCATCAGATCGCGCAGCAGTTTGTCACGTATCGCGGGCGACTCGAAGTGGTGTGAAAAGAGTGCATAGATCGCTTCCCAGTCTGAGCCAGACAGGTTGGTCTCGGCTCATTGTCGATCGTATCCAGTTAGGGTAGTGATCAAAGCCGGAAACCGACGTTGAGGTGGTACTTCGTGGGCGGAGAGGAATGTCTTAACCTTTCCTAGAAATTCAAATGGATCTTTAATGGCGGTGGGATCACTGCCTCGGAATGATGGAAGGTTTAGAATGAGATACAGAACCATGCCACCGCTTCCAGACGTCTGGCCTGGAGAATTCACAGTGCTTGAAACGGACAAGAGACGGCGCGTGGTTCCCATACGCTTCGAAGCAGATTCGATGTGTTGCATAACATCATCACGTTGGCCCTTGATCTCCTTGAGTCGTCGTTTGAACTCTTACTTACGAGCCGCATCCAGGTCTTCATAGTTTACTTGTGCCAGGTCGTAGTACTCCTCCTCCAACTTCACGAGGCAGAAAGCGACTTCATCTCTGCTTCTTGGCGCCGTAGCAACAGATCCATGACTGCGGAAGAGCTGTCTGCCATATCCGAGAAACGGAGAGATTTCGAGATTGTCGATTGAAAAAAGTGTAGAAGATGGAGGAAGGAGAGGGCCCAAAGAGTTCAATCAAACATCTACCCGAGTCTTCTTCGTTTACTAAGCTGGTTGCGGCCCATTAAATACGGAATAGGGGTTCCGTGCCGGCCCCTGTTCTAGTCTCGTCGGAGAGGGCGCCACCTACGCTTCAGGTTGACACCAATGCAGGTAGCAAAGGTGAGATATATCTATTTCTGGCAACTGTCAAATAGCCGTACTTACGCCAGATCAGGAGACCTCCCGCATTGTGTTAATTCCTCTCGTAACGTCCTCCTTTCCAGAGATCTCAGCACGACAGACACCACTTTTCTTCTGATTACGCTCTTTCTGGTCAACCCCCCTTCGTAGTTGAGCGACATATTCTTTTTACTTCAGATTTTTTTGCTCTGCCGCTTGTTGCTTACACAAAGCAGTCTCCTCCTTTCCTCGGCTTTGCGTTTTTTTATTTTTGGATTCTCGTTTTTGAGTTTTATGGCGCTTCTTTATAAGCTTGCAATAAGTGAAATAAACTTCTATCACTCCGTCAAATATAGTGTAGTTTTATCGTGGATGTTCGGAAGATTCTTCCACACCTTCAATTCGGTACGTGTAAGCTTTTCGATAGTGTAATCGGCTTTCGTTTGCCCGGCAGTAATGATTTCTCCAGTCTTTCCGTTTGAACAGCTATGTCATTATGCCGGCAAACGATCTTTAGCATTTCTTTCCATTTTTTTGCAGCCCAATTCAAAGAAAGCGTCACTGGGCTGCGGATTCTGCTGTATTCTTGCCAGTCTGATTCTCCTCTGCCCACCTCAAGAACCTGAAATCCATGGGCCAGATACCAACAGCCTCAAATTCTTTTCGCAACACATAAGGAGTCATATTTCTGAACCCAGCAACACCGAGCTTCAGCTTGGTTTTCATGTCATCCATATCTAGAAATGAGATCTTTCCCAAAGCCTCGAAGGTTGTCCGAATAGCAGCTTTAAACTGCTTATTGATAGATAAATCACAAGTCTACAAGAAATGCAAAGTGTTGGCAAAGGTTCATACAAGTTTAATGTTTGCCTTTTATGCCTTTGAGATTCACATGTGGCCGTTTCTCTATTTTTTCCATCGACGAAGAGCAGCATCTTCTTTTCATTTCTATAATGAGGTGCATGCTTCTTGATATTGTAAATTACGAACGGGATACGCACCTGTGTCATGGACAAATTATAGCTGCCAATTGCAAAGGCATCGCTTGGAAACCAATTCTTCATTGTCAACCAGTGCAAAACTCTGGCTCCGTCCTTAAAATGTTCCAGAAAAAGGCCGTCTTACCAGCGTGCCATATTATTCGAGCCTGCAAATATGAAGAACGTTGGAAGGACATCTCCGGCAGCGGACGCAATCACAACAGCAATTAAATGTTAGGAGCAATTTTCCTTGGCAGGGACTAAGGGGTATGCAGCTCATATATCCGGTGTTATTTTCGGCTAAACTTCCTATTATTACGAAGTCTATTTGGCTATTGGGCCCGGATTAGGGATCCGCCTACGAAGAATACGATTAGCGTTACAATTGTATGCTCGCACCCAATTACATGATGCTCCATTGCAAGAGTGCCACAGAGGTACACGGGGTTAGTGTTGGTCGGCATGCCGGGTACTCAGGTATATTTTTTGGTATTTACTAGCCGTATATAAGGGGCAGCACTTGCCGCCACTGCACGGGAAGTAAACCTCAACTAGGGCTTGGCTCTAGCTTCAATTTCGCTTTAGCACGGTCTTTCTCCCTATTTCAGAGGAGCACCATCGCTTATCTGGCCACGTTATCCACTTCCGTCACTGAAAAGTATCGGTCTGTCGTTACGGTTATTTATTTATCTTTATTTTGCGCACCTTTTCTGTTTTTCGTCTAACGGCTTCGCTACACTTCGCTCTGTTTTACAGGTTTGCCCTTTCTTTCTCGGGATTATTCTCCGCTCTAACGAGTATGTGCTCCACAGTGAGGCTGATTTTGCTACCTACTATTTCGCCCCGTCTATTACAGGATACGCCAAACCTAATGGATTCCATCTTTATTGCTCCCCGAATGCCAAACTCAACCTCTGTCTTTAAGTCAGGAAGAGGCCGCCCAAAATTACGTCGGACACGTGTAGGCTATCAAACGGCCGTAGGGTTCGAACCACAGGCGCGTGGGCGCGGTAGTCTGGTTGATGCGCTGCTGAGGTCCCTGGTGACATGCAGACGCGGGGTAGCACGGCAGGCGCAGATGCGCGGACGTACAGTAGGAGAAGGGTCAGTTGAGGTTGTAATATAATTCGTTGTTGATGTTGCCCAATAGAGTTGTAAGGCACTCCTACTATCTATATAAATACTGCATTGTGCTCTTAACAAAGTCTATGCTATAACCGCATTTTGCATAGATCGCATTGCATTGTTAGCATTGCATTTGCATCAGAAAACGTATAACCTACACACCAATTTTACAGTGCATCTGCACAATACGCGTGCACACATCCTTGCACACAGTAGCTCTACTTCTAGATCATTTACACTCACTCCTTTTCATTTTCGAAGAATGTTCTACGAACTTGCGAACCCATCCTTTTGCATCTACTTTGAACCTATTACACTGCATAATTTTCCATAATGCATGTCCTTTCCAGCTGCAAGCCTTTGTAAGCGCATCAGCGATGTTTTCAATGCTGGGTATCTAAGGTAAACTGCTTAATTCTCCCTTTTTGTGGCTCTCACGAAGAGCACACACATCAATCTGAAGACGTTTCTCCAGCGTTCCTGCATTCTTTGCAACGACATTGAACAATGTCCGAGAATCTACGTAGCTGTTGACATCAACTGCACGACCCAGTAATTCAGATAACATGTCCTTCGCAATGTACGCGTTATCAAACCCGAATACTAGTGCATGTATCTCCGCAGCCATCGCAGATCGTGTGACTCGTTTACATCGCGTGCTCCCATAATGCACAATGTTCGAGTTCCTGTTCTTTTTTCCAATTAGAAGTACAAAACCAAGCTGAGACTTGAGGTCAACAGAATTTGCAAAAGAGGCGTCTGTGTACAGAACAAGCCGTACCCAGCTTAAGTCGAGAGAGACGAAGGGAAGATCTGTTTCAAAAGTTTCGGGACAGTGCTTCACGACAGTGTTGAGGGCCTTGATCTACTCCTGAGAAAGACCTTCAGAACCTGTGGCAATCAGTCGCCCAGCACCGCATATGTCCGAACGAACAGAGTTTCCAATATACTGCGCTGAAGCGCGAACACTTTTGAACTCCTCTGCATTGGTAACGAGCGTTAAGGACTTAGGCTTTTCACTCTGTGTCATAGAGTATGTTCCATCTTTGGCCTTTGCAATGTAGACGCCGTTGAATACACCGCCATAATTCGCCTGCAAGAGTTTGGGTGACTTGGACTTGAAACGACATCGCTCTTGTTCTTCCTTGAGGAAATCAAGTAAACCATGTCCGCACGAATCGTCTACCCGAAGGGCAGTAACGCCCTCCAAGTCACGTTCTTTCCATCGATACAGAAGACAAGGATCTACCTTGGTTGCATTCATGTAGAGCCAGCCCTTATGGTGCGTCTGGTAGGTTAAGAACCAATGCAGACCGCTCTCCGGTATGCCATAGAGAGGCCTGAAAGCCAACAGTACTTCGTCATCATCCAGATTCATCTCTACAGGTGCACGTAAATAGATGTTACGTTCAAGGGCAGTTTTGGACTGTACATATGCCTGTGGAATGTCACGAACGTATGACGTGTAGTCGGGGAAGCATGCCGCAAGACACACAGTAAGACGTTGGCCAAGTCTACTGACGTTTGGAGCCTTGATGGAAATTGTTGAAGCTTGAAAGTCGGAGTAGTTCTGAGCTTCAAGTCGAGACTTCTTCAGTTCGTTTCCATTAATCGTCTTGTACGCATTGACAAATTGAGTACCATAGATAGTGTGGGCTACCGGGACCGCTGACAACTTCACTACTTTCAGTGTAGCATTCTTCTCTAATTCTTCTAGTTCCTTCTCACGAGCATCCTTAAACAAGTGCGCATCGCTGGACGGCGCCATGACGACCTCCGTTGATCCAAACATCACCATACACTGTTCTTTCCCAATTGAGCTGCTCTGTTCTTTTCCTTTCTCGTCCGCTACCTTTTCCATAGCTTCAGGCTTTCTTCCTTCCTGCACTGTAGAGCTTTCATTAAGCTGGGAACCGACAACTGGTTTCACTACAGTAGATCGGAAAATCTTCCGACCCTTAGGGAGCTGAACGACTACAGTCTCACCGTCAATCTGAATGAAGGGAAATGGTTCTGAACCAAAATAAGCACTTTAAAACCCATTAACTTTTCTCAATCCTTTGAAATCATTCTCTTTCTCTAAGGCGAAGTTCACACTCTCTATAGCGTACTAGATCAACATTCAAAAGCTTCTTAATGTACTTACTGTTATGTCGTTACGCCATAATACATAATATTTTTCTTCTTCTCGTTAAAGAGAACTAAAACTAATTGACAAAGAACGCAATATAGAGTATACTACAGGATACTACTGATGACCAGTGCTTTGCGCTCGACTACAAACGCGAGGCCGTGCTTTAAATCTAAAGAAATAATTGAGATCTATGTCCATAGGGTCATTGTGGGTGAGTTCTGTACGCATCTATAGCGAAAGGCACTTACAGCCATTGAGGACATGTCTTGAGCACTGTCATGCGATGTACTAGTTCGAAGCTTCCTACGCAGTTTCGAAGGCTCAAAAACGTATCTTTGAGCTGAGTCTGTGTATATATTAGACTCAAACCCTCTGACTTTCACACGTTCGCCCAAAGAAAAGACGCTTCTAATATATCCAATTCCTTTCCTTCTAATGGCCAGAGCCTTTCACAAACATGCTTTACAGTACACCCAAAATGCTCTCGGTTTGTTTATTCTTACAGATGTGAGACGATTTAAATCTCTATGCGGAGTGAGTTCAAGAACTTATTTTGTTCTCTTGACCAAAGTGACCAATATTGATAACAATTTGTGTGACAACATTAGTCCAGAGCATGTTCTCTGGGAACCATTATTTCTGAAATTATATGTTTCAGAGCACACGTTTCATGCGTTGATCTATGCTTATGAAAATCAAGAAAGACGTGGATTACAAGATGTAAGCGATGTTTGCAAGTCTTAACGAAAAAAGAATAGTACATACTTCATTCTGTAGTTATTTATATCTAACTGTTATTCAAGATTAATTGGAGTCGAAAAAGGGTTATTAAACCAATTATTGGTTTATCTTTATTTATTTCATTTGACGCAACAGATTGTTCTCTCCCTGGAGAGTCTCTGTTCCACGCAAAATGGTTTTTAAACAAACCCAAAGCTGTCGGATTGAGATATAAACGTGGCTTCGGAATTAAATCTTTGAATTTTCTGTGGTGCCAAGGTTCGTTTGCTTTTGCGTCATATTCCGATGACAAAATAAATTCATAAAAGGTTTAAAATATTTTTTCCATGATCAAGAATTTGTTATTGCCGAAGACGGATATGTTGATGAAAGGTTTGTTATACTAGCCGACAATTTGTTCCTCTTGAAGTTTAATCAGTTTCGTGTTCAAGCAAGACATGAAACGTTGATGGGAAGATAGATGAAACTTCAAGTCTTATCTCAAGTGTACCGGCATGATTTATTATTCCATACATTCTTCTTTTACGGTGTTGCTCAAATTACTTGTATTTTTTACAATACGACACTCAATTATTTCATATCTGGCAGTTGTAATTGAAAGGCGGGGTAAAGCCTTAACAAAAGTTCATATACCGTTATGACCGCTTTTAAGATTCATTAGGGTTTGCAAAACCACACATTTGAAATAGAAATAACCGAAAAACAGTTGGGATCGCAATATTATGAACAGTTATGATTCAATCATTAAAGTTTAATGTTCTCGTACTTTTTCCTTCGTATTACCCAGTATAAGAATTGAATGACGAAAAAGATACGCTAAGCATCAAAGGAAAATAATTCTCTCTAACATCCAAAGTGTTCGGATTGGTTATGAAATACAGTCGATTAGGAAGGCAAACGAAGTTTTTATTCTACTATCATCGGACGTGCTTTCATTTGCTTTTTATTAGTTAGTAAAAGTTTGTGTGTCTTGGTGTAACAACAGTGTTCCTTGAACTTCATTAACTCAAATATCAGTGTTTCGAAAAACGAATACCTTGACCTTGACATTCATCATTTATTTTTTTTAAAAAACGATATTTTCCGCATTCTCCAGTTTAGTGTCCTCGTTGAACATGGCGTCGTTTGAAAAGCGTTTGTTTATACCGCTTGCAGTTGCAGAACCACGTGGAGAGGATGGGTTTTCATAGAACCGTGTTGTTTATACTGTTTGCAATCGCAGCACTACGTCAAGAGTGTGGGGTTGAAAGTATTGTCGAAAAGTAAATCTGCTGCTAAAGCACTCGACCTGTGTCGGTGCCCGTGCTGTTTTTCGCTCAATGCTTCTGAGAGCAAATGAGATACCAATGTACGTACATGTATATATACTGCCGCCGGAAAGTATAAGACACTCCAGTAAGCTCTAAAGTAAGCAATTGAGAGCCATTAAAAATAAAAACTATTCAACCCATCGGGTTCAGCGTATAGAAACACCTCGAAAGATAAGCTAAATAACTTCATGCATTACCTTCTGTAGATAAATTGGGTTTTTGGACAACAAACCCCGATGGTATGTATAAGACGCTGTGGCTCTCAAGGCCACTTTAGCCCGTAGCAACAAGTGTCGACAACGCAGCCATTCCCACACCATCAACAACTTGTGTTAAACCACAGTAGATCACAAGATCGCGCAGTGTCGTACAAATACCGAGAAGGTGTGGGGTCCGCCTGGTAGAGGAAGTGCGCGAGGGCTCAACCTAAAGGGGGAAAACACACAACCAGTATGGTAGTAGGGCACCCGAAACTCGCAGGGGCAAACGGCGTGGCAACTAGTCTAGACCGTGTAGGTGTACGGTAGTAGACGTCGACGCGCGATAAAACCTGAATATTAATAGAGTAGCAAGTGACCAAGATGGTATAGTTACTGCCCTAATGGTGCCTGACTTTACAATACCCGAGGTGGAAGGCGAGGTGTACTGACGGCGATCTCCCATGCGGGCATGACGTCATCGGATGCACCCATGACCTACTGTCATGGGCCAGCAATATTAAGCTAAACTAAATTAGAAATTAGAAATTAGAAATTAGAGAATTCCAATCGGGTGAAGTGCAGCCAGGAAGGCACACAAGTAGGCCCACGTGGCACCAACCCATTGAGGTCCCATTGTACTAAAGACCCCCTTCCTACCCTGAGCCTCACCTTCGTGGCTCCTAGATCCTCTCACCCAGTTGGTTGCATCGTCGTACCAATTTGGTCACTGTCGCAGCCCTCGTGCCATCTTGCGCCGTGCGTCACGCTCGCTCTGCGATACGGAGCGTGCCTGTGACCCATCTAGGTCACCACCGACAGTGGCGTCCTCTTTCCCATTTGTGGTTTTGGGCGCGACGCGCACCCGTTGTGTACCTGCATGGTTCGACCACCAGCACGCGGTGGCGTACATCTTTACGGACTCAGGGCTTATATCACCTTTCCTGCGTCGGTACAACCATTGAGGTACACGGCGCGACTTTGTGCTCCTTTGGAGGCTGTACCGTGAAAGATTTTGGCGCCCCCTTGGTTGCTGCTGATCTCGCTGTTTCTTTAAGGTTCCGTCTCCGTCCTTTCGAGGTTGTTTCACCGTCCCCTTTTCTGGTTATCTCCGTACCCCCTTGAAGTCTGTTCGTGCTGGCTCGCGCCTCCGTGACTTTTCGCCTGACCGACAAGGTTACTCCCGTTTATGGTGACACCCGATCCCTATCTTAACCACGCTGGTAGCCCTGGTACCAGCGTACGGGCTCACACCCGTAGCGGTACATGACGCTTGCCGGTTCCCCACATTGATCACTCGGAAGAGATAACCCCAAGGGACGACGCGCCCCCGGGGACCAATGCCGATACGTTAATGGTTGAACGAGCATGGAGCCCCAAACGGGTGGGGGTTTTGAGCATCAGCTCTGGCGATTCACCCATTGTGGATAAAAAGCCAGTTCGGTTCACCCCTGCGGTTGAGTGCCCGGCGTCTCAACCACTCCCTCGCGGTAATCATCACGACATGTCGGGCGCCAGTCCGTCCCGCGGTCGTCGAAATGGTATCACCAAGTCTGGTTCGCGCGGGGCTGCGTTGTACCACAGCCGCATCCAAACAGGTTTTTAGAGGCAGCCAGTTCAGTCTTCTTCACACCAACCTCAAGGGATTCACAAAGAGATCTAGGACCCGTATGGTCCGGAGCCCCAGATTCCTCGTGGGATTTCTTATCATGGTTTGGAGGCGTTCACCACAGCCGATTGGAACGTTTCCCAACATAGTACCTTCGGAATCGATCCAAATATGGGTTTGCAAGCTACGCTGTACCGCCGTTACTGGCCAGTAGCGCCGGTGAACACGTCACTTCCCGGCATTTTGCGACGTCCGACTCTGGATACCTACTTGGGTATTTTTCGTTGGGACTCTGTGCGTCTTAGCTTGGTTCCGCAGACGCTCCACCGTCTGGATAACGAATCTCAACCTCTTCAGGGTCAGGTTGAGTGCTACGAAAGTCGCCAGTGGCACACACCAATGAGGTATTACATTCCCCCGCTGTATCACAGCGACTTGCCGTTCGTCCGTATCGAACTGGAGCTGCACTATTACCGACATCTGGTTGTGAAGATTTGTCAATTTGACTCCCTCCCGCATCAGTACCTTGCGGATTCTCAACATTTGGTGTGCTTCGACAGGCCGTACAATACCATACATTGGGCTCACCGCCATGGGGGGAGGGGAGGGTGTGGATGCCGCCACCGAGGCTCGCATCGGCACCCGGTCCAGCTTCAACCGCGTCATGCATGGGTTCCGCAATGTGGAGTTCTTCTCTCAACCTAATAAGTAAAGAACCACTTGGTATGTGGCTTGAACCGAGTGGTGCAATGTCTATGAGGTTCAGATGTCGCTCAGCGTCCCAACCCCACGGGTATTGGCCTACTTCGGGAGCTATGTCCCCCGTAACCATGATCGGTATTCCCTCATTTGTTCGATTGCCTCGCAGATTGGGCCGTGTTGGTGGGCGTGCTGGCTCTGCAGGCCGCCCGTAACGGTATTGACTGGGATTGCCGCTCTCGCGAACCCGAGATTTACCGTGACGGTGTGTAACCACCTGGTCGTATGTACTTCATTCCTCCGAGGGTCATTCGCGACATCCGACAACTCGGACTCGGAACCATCGTGGCAGGTACAGGCTACTTCATTGAGCAGCTGAAGTCGTTGCCTACCTAAGTGGAGAGTTTCCTGTGGGGAGCGAATCAGGGTTGGGAAGTTTTCGATCCGGTTTCCTTGAAGGTTGTGTTACGCACGAAGCAAAGTTATCCAGGGCGGCACCGACCGACCAGAGACCCACAGGGAGTCCTAAACCATTCCCAACCATGGTGGAATCAACAGCGGCTACCCCTGTGGTCACTTTAGCGCCTACTCCCACTCCGGAAGGACGCAACACGCCTGCCAATACTGGTGTAACTCCTCTTCTTCTCAGTACCACGAGGGTTGATGGGCCTATCCTCGCAGGTATCATGGCTGTGGCTACGGCGCCTGTTCCCTCTCAGGTAGACTTTTAAGCCGTATCAGGTTTAATGGCTCGGGCTTGCCAAGTCTGCGTGGTGAACTTCCATCGGGCCGGTCCTAACTCTATGTTCGAAGCACTTACCCTCCTGGAAAGCATCTTGTCCCGTCACGCACGGTACGTGAGATCCTTCTCGCAAATTGGAGAGTTCTGGTACCGGTTCCAGGTCGAGCTCTACCAGATGGCTACCGACCATGTGGCGAGCCTAGCGACGGCTATGGGCCCGACGCCTACAAACTCTTTGGAGGGTCCCCTATTTGGTGCTAGCTTGAACCCCGGCCTTCTAGCCGTTCTACGAGCTCCTCTCCACACGGGGTCGTCGGTACCTCCGTCGGTTGCGCATGCGAGCGTACCGCCTTTGATGGGTCCTGACATATTGCTAGGCGTCTTCGTGCCTACTAATACCCGCTTGGGTCGTGGTAGCGCATCTAGCCAGGCACCAGGCTCGGCTCATCTCTTCCAGCCTTGGCCGGGAGCCCATCAGAACACCACTCCGGGTCGGGGATCTTCAGCTGGAGACTCCTCTGGGCCTCACTTTACCACTGGCCCCTCTGGTTAACACCATCCTCAAATTGGGTCTTGCTTTAGCGCCATTGCTCTCGCATATATATATATTGGTGTTAGTCAGCAAGTAAAGATACGTGTTATGCGTTTCTAAGTCAGGTTCCAGTTACCATAGAGGTGCGGTGCGTAGCGAGAGAGGAAGCCCGAAAACAGCTCCCCCCTTCCTTAGCGCTGCGTATCACCAATCAGGTTTACCAGTCAGGTTCTGAAACTCTCCTCCACCCCCTCCTTACAACAGCGTACCACGATAGGTGAAGATTAGTTCCTTGTGGGTAATTTAGTTCCATTCTGAGCCATTTTGATGCTCGTAGTGTGGTTTACCATGTTAGTACACCAATGCGCTTTCGTGCGGCGCAAGCGAGATCTTCGCCTTCCCATAAGGTCAGATGTTGTATCAAGCGCTCGTGCGCAGTGGCCAGCAATGGACCGAGATGGTTCTGCACGGCCTGTCACCATGCATGGGCGCACGTGCGGTGCTTCACCCTGGAGGTTATTTGCAAGGTAAATCAAAACTTTTGCTCGGAAAACTACCCCATCATATGGTAGTGAAAGCGCAGAAACCTCTTTTGTTCCGTATCTCGAGAACCAAGCGGTTTCAGACGCTGAGAATGAGCGATTCAGGAGCGCGGCACGGTCAAAATACTTAGATTTCTTGACCATCCCGTTGCTCGCTCCCTACACACAATAGGGTAAACCGAATTGGGTGTTCTGCACGGCGCGCTACGGACAGCGCGCGTAGACCTCGACATATAAAAGGTACAATATTTTTGAATATTTCTACCGTTCGGGTTCGCGCGTTTATGGCGCGGCGCGCGTGCATGGCGCGTGTACACCGACGCGTACAGCTCTAGCGCTATTCGTTCCCTGTACATACCCTCGTGGAGTGCTTCCTTCTGGTAGTGCCTTCCTGGTAAGCGTTCAAAACCACTTTGGTACTCGTTATTAAAATGCCTTCCCCCCTTCCTTAGGGGATTGCATCACCTCTAAGGTTTATCCACCACTCGGCATGTCCTCTCCCTTGCGGTTCCAGTAGCTTAACCTGAAGTGGTGTGGTATGGCTGAGGGCTTCTCGGCGGTGTCGCCGTCGGCGCCCTAGCTACGCCAACGTACGGTGTACTTTAGAACGTCGGGGGTACGGCGGTGACCTACCAGGCACTCCCCTGGGGACTCACTAGAGACCTGAGACGGTATTCCGTCACCACTTTGGTTTAGATTATCATCGGTACCACTAGGGGAAGTTGCTTCATGTGAAGGAGCAATTGTAATCCCCTGGGGTGGTACGTAGTCCGGGTCGTCACCTTGTGAGTCATAATTAACCTCAATGGGTACTTCGTCTTCGCGGGACTGAGTTCTGAGTGCAACCGCTTGTGTGTCACGCGCGGGTTCTCCGCGCTCCCTTCTGGTTTGAACCGTTCGAGGTGCGACCGTGATTCGGTCAATAGAGATCGTATTCTCTATAGTATCTTGGTTCACCGTCACCGTGTGATCGGTCGATCGAACTACCTTGAAAGATCCCGATGATTTCGGAAGAAGCTTGGAATTGATATCCCTATCAATAGCTTCATCATCGGCTTCATCACCTGGTCGTCGTTTAGCCCCTTTTGGAGGGTGGTCAATAAAGACATATTGACCCGGCGTAGCTGTTACCACTTGGGCAGCCTTTCGCTTGTAGTCCTCCTTGTACCGCTTCTGGAAGCCTGTGAGCTTGCTCTCAGCATAAGTGAGAGCACGCCTCAACCTGAAAAGGGTATTCCGTTTGACCTGTGATGGTGTGAGCGTACCTGCGACTTCTTGTCCTAATGGGTCTCCTTCAACAACAATATCTGGTAGGTGCCTTGACAGTATCAGATCGAATGGCGTAGCTTGCGTCGCGCGATGAACCTGAAGGTTATATGCATACGTCAAGGGCTGAAAGAGTTCGTTCCAACCAGTTTGGTGTTCTTCTGTATAGTGGCATAACCTAGATACCAGTGTTCGGTTAGAGCGCTCTACTTGGCCATTCGTTTGCGGATGATAAGCAGTGGTAAAGTAATGCTTGATACCCAAGAGGTTAAAAACAGCTTCAAAGAACTTCGAAGCTAAGTTCGAACCATTATCGGTAAGTAGATAAAGCGGTTCACCATACGGGTGGATCCAATTAGTCAAGAACGCCACCGCGAGTGTAAATTTTTTGCCTTGCAGGGGTATCGCTCGCGTGAGCTTCAAGAACCTGTCAGTGACTACGATGATGTACTGATACCCTCTTGTGTTTTTTGGCAGTGGACCTAAAAAGTCTATTGCGACGAATTCGAGAGGACCCGCAGCAGGGAATAGTTTCAAGTATTTACTGTGCTTGCGGAGACCTCCACGGGTCCGTACGCATCATTCAAACTGACCTAAAAAGTTATAGATATCATGAGCCAAAAGAACCAATATTACCCTTGCCTCAAGGTGTAGTACATTCTCGTACCTCCAGGGTGTCCTGATAGCCTTGGGTAGTGGGCAAGATACAGCACCCTATACCGCAGCACCTTGGGCACCACCTTTTGAAGGGAACGATCGATGGGAGCTCGCCTAACAAGGAAACCATTCCGGTCGACGTCAAAGTTTGAGTCCTTCATACCTACTTGGTCTATGAGAGAGCGGCAATAGATATCGTTGGCTTGCTCTATCAAGAATTCTTCACCGGTAATTTGCATGACGTCTGTTTCCTCAAGAGCAAGTATTTCCGTAGCGATGGCGTCATTAAACCACGTATTCTCTTCGGGTAAAGTCCAGTAACCTTCTAGGTATCAACACCACTGCCAGAGTTTGTAGATATGGTAAAGCATTGGATATCATCCTCCACCGGCTCGGTGTCCAAACCAATTGTGGTAATCCGTGACATCGCGTCTGCGACATTGTGCTTGATACCTGGGCGGTACTGTACGTCATACTCGAACTCTGAAAGTCGTAACCGCGATCGGGCAAGTCTACCTGATGCGTCGACGAGACCGAGTATCCACAGCAGGGCGTCATGGTTGGTTTAAAGCATAAAACTTTCACCATATAGGTAGGGACGGAGCATCAACATGCTCCAGACCACAGCCAGGCACTCCTCTTCGGTTGTTGTGTAATTCTTTTCTGCAACGTGCAGAGCACGGCCCCAGTACTCTATAGGCAGTTTGTCGCCTTTTTCTTGCTCCTGCACAAGACCACAACCAATTTGGGCGTCCGAAGCGTCGGTCCCCAATGTGTATCGCAAACCAGATTTGGGTACTGCCAAGATGGGATGTGTCAAGAGCGAATTCTTCAGCGCCTCGAACGCATCATCTCCTAATTGGTAAGCCATTCAAACCTTGTAGATTGGCCTTTCAGCAGCTTCCTGTTGAGGGGAGCCACTATCTTGGATAATCCCTTGATAAACCGGAGGTATACATTGCGTAAACATATAAAGGATCGAATCTCCGTTTGGGACGTGGGTGGCTTTGCTTTCTGTACGGCCCGGATGTTCTGTGGCGTCACTTTTGACCTTCCAGGGATGATAATATGACCGAGATATTTTGCCTCCATGGTGAAGAATTCGCACTTGTGGAGCTGCAGCGTTACTCCAGATTCCCTCAAAAGGTTTAAAACTGCCCTAACATGGTGAAAGTGTTCCTCTACCGTTCTGGAATATATGATTAAGTCATCAATGTACACCAAAGCGGTTCTCCACTTCACCTTCGAAAGAATTATACCTAACGCCCTCTGAAAGGTACCGGGGCATTCCGCAACCCAAAAGGCATACTTGTAAAGCGGAATAACCCAGCGTGGCAAGTAAACTTATTTTTGTCCTTGTCTTCTTCCCTGATAGGTACTTGCCAATACCCACAACTGGCATCGAGCGTAGTAAAGATCTTGGCTTTGCGTAATGAATCTATACACTCGTCCATTCTAGGTATTGGTACGAGAATCCCCGATGTTAATACTATTCTGTATTCTGTAGTCCACACAGAACCGCGTATTGGTATCCTTCTTCTTTGTGACCAGAACCACAGGGCTGGTCCAGTCCACATTTACTGGTTCTATGAGACCCTCGCCGATGATTCCCTAGATCTCATAGAGCTCATCCTCACAGGCCTCCGGACCTGCTCGGTAAGGCTGCGGGTAAATGGGTTTCCAACCAGGCACTATATCAATACGGTGCTCTGTAGCCTCTATTTGGCCTAACCGGGCCGACCACATGGGTTCAAATTCGTCTAAGAGACTGAGGATCTGGTTTCGGAGAGCTTGATTCTCCCAACAGATCTGGACTTCCTTTCTCCAATCCCTCACTGGGTCCAGTTCCATTTTGGTGTTGGTCGATAATGGGGGCCCAAATGCCGGATATGGCGCATCTACTCCTCCCCCTTCCTTAGAGGTAAGGACCTCGCCCAGCTTACCAGGTGAGACGGTGAAAACCCCTTGTGGTGCTGGCAATGCAATCCTAATAGTGATATTCTTGGGTAACTTAACAATATGATCGCTAAAATTACTCAAGTATACCTTGAAGGTTTGGTTAGGGATGTTTTCAATGGTCCCGTTTGCCATCAAGGCGAGATGTCTCTCTGCTAACCTAAGATGGTTCTGTATCATTACCAATCCTGGTATCGCGCATGAGACATTCACTACGTTTTGGGTCATAGCCGGGATTGGAACCGATTTGGTGAGCCGTATCTTGTTTGAGACGGTTTCGGTCGGTATATTGGACCTCGGCTTCTGACACCAACCATTTTTGGTGTGCGTATTACCTAGTATGACAATACGACCACCTTGACGGAGAGCGACCGTTTGGGATCCTGGGAAAATTTCCTTGACATGTCTGTCAATAAAGTTGGTCCCGAGGATACAGTCTGTCGCCAGACGATCCACCACAAAGAAATTGAGCTTCACCTTCAAGGTTCCAAGTTATACCACAGTATTCAAAATTCCTCTAAGGTGCCGTGGGCGCTCGTTGGCTTCCACCAATGGGTTGATAGTCGGGGCAGGCCGAATGTTCCGCAAGACCGCATCGGGTGTGACGCGAGCGTTTAGGACATTCGGACTAGCGCCGGTATCAAGTACACACGCAACAAAAACCTCTATGTAATTGAGAAATCTTACTGAAGCATTAACTTTATAGTTATTGTACTTCATTAGAAACACCACATTGGGTACATCTGATTCTTCTTTTTCCACCATTAAGGGTTTCCGTTCCCGTATCGACGGGCCTGCCAATTCACGGTTACGGGTGGCCCCTACGCTAACCGCTCGGTGTTTTTCTGCTCCCCCTGAGCGGAACTGTCCTTCTCCAAGATTGGTGTATCCTCGACGAGATGAACCTGAGATGGTGATGGTTGAGCTTGTACCCTCTTTTCAGATCCATATAGGTTACGATGGTTTTGCTGCCTGGCACTGATTAGATGTTCTCGCACCCCTGGGGGTATTTTGTCCCATCTGTTCGCCAGATGGTCTGGGGATAAACAGAGCCGGCAAACTAATCTACCTGTCTGGGGATCACTCATTGCTATACAGGTAGGTCTGGAACCAGATTGGTCGGTGCTGGAGCATATGAGGATGCTTGCGAACCACCAGTTGAGGTTTGTTGAGTGCTCTTTGCATTTGGTGGCGACCTTACCAAAGGTGGTGGTACTGTCGACGATCAATTACCAATAGAGGTGGCTCGTGGATGAGCCTGCGGCGCAGCCACGAGATGAACCGCCATCCCTGTTGGTAGGCAAATGAGCGAGTCACCCTCTGAGGTAGTGCTTTCTTCTAGCTCCAGTACTGAACGTTTCGGTTTGTCTTCTTAGGTATGGGACGCCTACGGCTTCTTTCCATGACGAAAAGTGTCGCCGAGCCCCTGGGCATAACGGGCAAGCCCATTATAGTCTACCTTACGATTGTTCGCCAGGTAGTTGCGTACCTGCGAACAGATCGCTTTGTCGACATTGTCGGCTAAGAGCGACTTCAACCTACTAGTGGTAAAGACATTACCGCATCGTGTGGCCAGATTCCAAAGGCCCAACGAGAATTCCATTTCGGTTTGGCTAGAGCGCTGGAGATATGCCTGCACCTCAGTGTAACCTTCTTGGATAACTTCATCGGTAGCGTAAGTTTCCAGCATGAAATTAACCAATTCTGGGTACTTCTCTAACATCTCTGTTCCCTCTTCATCAACCGCCAGGGTATTTACACGAAGCCTGTCTTGCAACAAGTGGTAAGCTTGACCTTTAAGGTTAAACTGGAATAACCACAGGGCAGCACCTTTGGAAAAACCATTTTAATCACATGCAATCTTGAACTTCTGCAAAAACTCAATTACCGCAATGAGATCATCACCTGTGAAGGTAGTGTCACCCATTTGGAAACTGAGCTTCTTATGGAGCTTGGTGATCTTCTGCGCAACCTCTTGGATGTAAGCAGAGGATCGGTTTCTCAACCGTTATGACCTATAATCAACCGCTTTGGTGAACAGATCGTTCAGCAGCTGACGCACCTCTAGGGTTGTATCGGTGTCCGAATCCGAGTAGGACGACACGTACCGTTTCTTCCTACCTTTACGTTTTCTCTTTGACGACTTCTTCGCCAACCTGTTCGGTTTCTTTTTGCGTCTATTTTTACGGTCACCATCCGACGATGAACCAGTATCGGTATCGGAGCTCGAGAAATCATGGTCAGAGTCGTAGCCGCGACTCTTTCCCTTCTTCCTTCTTTCTTTACCCTTGCGGTTTCTTCTTCGTCGCCCCTCTTCTGGGTCAGAAGAATTGTTCTCAGTTCCACCAGTCTTGGTGTCCTTTCGAACGTTACCTTCAACGGGTGGCAAGTACCCGTCTCGAGGGCCCATCTCTATATGGCCCTCTTGACCTTACCTTAAACCTTGCAGGTACGCACCATCGGCCCGGTTTGTCTTAATTGGTGCGGAAGAACCTACGGGAATCCCTTGTGGTATGCAAGTAGCCCTATTCACCGCAGCGGTTTTGGCTTCCGCCATTTCTTCAGAAACCTAAAGGTCTTGAACCACTCGGTAGATATGCTCCCGGGAACCCGTTAAGAGGTATGTTTCAACCAATTTAGGTATGCGCTGAGAGAGCTCGTGCATGGCTCGATCAACCACCAAAAGAGTGACAGCGTCCATGTCCATAGAGGTCACAGCTTCATTAACCTTAGTGGTAAAAAGAGCTTTCGCTCAATCTCCCAATTGGGGCCAAAGGTCTTTAACCGTTGTTGGCAAATCCTTAATAGGTTCAGGAGCCAACGGAGGCTGATTGCCCGTATCCTTTGAGGTTCCGGCCCGAGGTTGCCGAAGGAGCTCTTCCGAATTATCCAGAATGAGTTTGGCGCCCAAAGCCGCACTAGAGCACTTGTGGCTACGTGGCGCGCTAGAGCCACGAGTAATCCTTGTAGGTCTTTCCATAGTGACCAATAGAGGTATCCAATTCCTTCGCTAGTATTCCTACAAAAACAAGTAGGTGTGTGAACTTCCAGAATCCTTTCGAAAGTCTTCCGTTCACCAGTAAAGGTACGACAAAACCAAGAAACTTCTAAGTCGGAAGACCAAAATGTCGTACAAATATAGATAAAGTGTGGGGTTCGCCTGGTAGAGGGAGGGCACGTGGGCTCAATCTAAAGGAGAAAAGCACACCACCAATATGGTAGTAGGGCATCTGAAACCCGGAGGGGTAGACGGCGGGGCAACTAGTCTAGAACATGTAGGTGTACGGTAGTACACGTCGACCCTCGGTAAAACCTGAATAACAATAGAGTAACAAGTGATTAAGATGGTATAATTACTGCCCTAATGGTTTCTGACTCTACAATACCCGAGGGAGAAAGCGAGGTGCACGACAATATATACAAGGTGCACCGACGGCGATCTTCCATGCGATCATGATGTCATCGGCTGCACCCATGACCTACCGTCATGGGCCAGCAATGTTAAGCTAAAATAAATTAGAAAGTAGAAAATAGAAAATAGCACATACAGAATACCGATTGGGTGAAGTGTAGTTAGCAAGGCGCACAAGTAGGCCTACGTGGCACAAACTCATTGAGGTCCCATTGTACTACACGCAGTCGTGCTTTTACCTCGTTTGAACGGGGACAAATTACTGCCTTGAGAAAGCAAGGGCATTCTATTTGCCAGATTGTCTCCTATTTGGGAACTAGAAGGCGTTGTGTTGTTCGAATCTTTCTTTGTAACACACGAGGCTACAAAAACAGCTCTCGTAAATGTAGACCTTGCAAACGGGCGGTGAAAAGCGAACACCGGCTCTTTCAAACTACATGGAAGATTCTACAAACTGCGCGTCAACTCCGAACATAGTTATGTCTCAAGATCGTTCTTTGTCAAACTCGTTCTTACGTAAACGACAGCAAATTTTTTTAATTATCGTCATTGTAAAACGATACTTACACTGACACCTTCAAACAAAGACGTTTTCTTCAAATGTGTTTCTCGTCATACTGGTTGGAATTTGAAAGTATATGAAGGTCTCGTCGTGATCTCAGATGAAAAATAGTTTGGCTTTGATGGCTTGGACAGTTTACATTCTTATTGGGACAATCTACAGAAGAAAGACTTAATGTTTTCGCAGCGCTAGTGTCTATCGGACCAGCGCGTTGACCTCATATGAGGTCAGCACAGATAGTGAGAGAAATATAAAAAATTGGGTAAAGCTGTGCACATAATTCAGCGATTCATTAGAAAACAACTACAATTATCCAATCAAACTAGTTTAATGACCCCAAATAACAATTTGAAGCGAACCAATTTGTAGCAATGAGTGCTTTAGTAGTCATCTGATTGCATGTAGAATTACTATTTAGGTTTAAACGCCCAAACATTCTACATATAACTTAAAAACTGCTTATAATGCTTCAAAAGTACTTAATGTTTTTGTTGCTATAGTTCTTGACGATCAGCTAGTATTGAGATAACGCTTTTTTTAATATAATATGAGCCAAACGTATGTGTGCAAGAGATATATAAGCATTCTGACTGCTTTTAAACACATTGAACATACTGGCCTACGCAGAGAACATTCAATCTTTATAGTACATTGAGTCACATGAATTCGTAAAGTGGTACCATTCTCAGGTTTTTTTGTTTCAGTTCGCATCATTGCACCTATAAGAACCTGAAAAACAGTTTTGTAACGTGGTAGTTTCACAAGTCTGCAAAAATGATGTCCATAGCTTTCAAGATAGAATTTCCATTAAATTTGAGAAGTCCGGCATTCCAAAGTTGTGGAAAAACTATTGTAAATTATACGAGGCCCTTAACACCCTTTATTCTGAGAGAAATTTGAAAAAGGTTGAATATATGTTGTCGAGGTTTTTTGGTTTACTTTAGGAAGAAGGATAAAAAAAACTTCTTTTCGTTGAAGAAGGTAAAATTTGATTAAATTTTCTAATGTAGCAAATATATCTATTCCCCAATTACTACTCAGCGTCGTTCTTTGTACTAGATGTTCTACTCCGCCATGAATGTGATGCCGAATGCGGTTCTAGAGAGGTGCTTTAGAGACTCTGAACTGGTTTACATCAATTTTTATAAAGTGTTATATTCTGACCTCATATGAGGTCAATTGACCTCATATGAGGTCAGTTGTCAAATGGACACTAGAAGACAGGTGGTAGTATAATGGTGCGGGGTGCACTTTTGAAATTTGTAAATTAAAAAGTGGTGCTGATGACGGGTCGAAAATTAACGAAGAACTATGTTTTTGCGAAAAAATGCCGTAAACTTATCACAAATGTAATTTTCTCATACGAATGAGTAAAGAGGCTAACATTGAGTCTCAAAAACAAATTATTTGTTTAATAAATTAGCTTCCGCGGTTTTCTGAGCTCAGTACTATCAAAAACGTGTGACGTTGGTTAGAAAGTCAGAGTTTTGCTGATATTTGTCAGTTCAATACAATCCAAAACTGTAAAAATGGGTTGTTTCTTTGTGGAAAAAGGTATTTAAAAAAGTATTTGAAACGATTGCGCAATAGATTTATCAAAAGAATTCTGAAGTGCTGAAGCAGACGAGAAGCTGTACGCACTATATAAAAGACAATATTATTTATATGTCTTATACTTTTTATTTGATATCAATCAGGGAGGCCGCTGTCATCATAAAAGAAGATGGCTGATACTGTAGACTTGCTCTTAAAACGACTAGGAATGTATCTCCAAAAGGTGCGGCCTGAGCTGCGACTCGGCGGCGTCGCTCATGTACGTGTAGTCGACGGCGTAGCTGCGGGAGAAGGAGCGGCCGACGCCGACGGTAACGCGCACCTGCTGCGCGCCGACGCCGCGCGGCACGCGGCAGTGCAGCAGCCCGGCGCGCAACACGCGCACGTCGGCGCACGCGCGGCTGCCAAACATCACCGTGAGCGCGCGCTGCGCAAAGCGCCCGCGCACCCACACGCGGTTGCCGCCGCGCGCCGGCCCGCGCCGCGGAAACACGCGCCACACCGCCGCGCGCTGCCGCCGCACGCCCGCCGCCTCCTCGCTGCGCAGCACCACCAGCGCGCGCACCATGTAGTCCGTCAGCACCACGTTGGCGTGCATGTCCAGCGTGGCGTCCAGTCCGCCCGCTGCCGCCACCTCCTCGCGCTCCCGCACCGTGCGCTTGTCGGACAGGAACAGCGCGAAGCTGTTGCCGCGGTCGTTGTCGCCGCCGTGGAACCCGATGCGCGCCAGCATCAGCGCCCCGTTCCACCGCGCGCCGCGCTTGTTGCTGGCGTACTCCACCAGACCGTTGGTGGACGACTCCATCGTCGTCAGCGCCGCCGTGCGCCCTTCGCCCTGGTACACGCATTGCTTGGCGTCGTACCGCCCGCGGTTGCGGTTCGCGTGCCCGTACCACTTGCCCAGCTCCGCCAAGTGCAGCGTGTCGCGCGCGTGCGGCTCCGTCTGCAGGTTGTCGCTACAAGACACGCTCTCCTTGCCGTACCCCGGGTTGGGGCCGTTGTCCGTCACGTACAGCCCGCCGTTCGTGTGCAGCTCCACGGGGAACGCGTTCATGAAGCCGGCCGCGAACACCGACACGTTGGGCGCGTTGGAGATGCGCGCCTGCCGTCCGTCGTGCGTGTCGTACTCCACATCGCCCACAAACCCCTCAATGTTGTGCCGCACCGTCAGCAGCGCCCCGGACAGCGGTGTTTCCGGCGCCCCGCCGTCGCCGTCGCCCTTCTCGGAGAAGCCGGCGTTCGTCATGCCGCCGTTGTGTACCTTGAGCGTGCCGTCCAAGTCTACCACCATCCCGTTCACGCCGTGGTCGTGGTTGGACACCGACAGCCCGGTCACCAGGTCCCTCGTCACCGCCAGGCAGTGCCCGTCTTGGTTGGAGCGCATGATTTGCACCTTGCCGTTCTTCCACCCGCCGGGGAACAGCGCCGGGTCGCCGTGCTGCCCGCCGCCCCAATTGAGGTGCGACGTCGCAATATAAAACAAGATGTCGTCCTCGCGAAAGTGTCGCGGGTCGAATGCCAGTCCGAGCACCGTGCGCTCGGCGCCGATGCTCTTGCTGGTGCATACATCACTCACGCGGTACTCGTCGTCCACTGTGAGCGCGCTCACGGCGCCCTTTGCGCCCACGTAGAAGCGCAGGTCCGGTCCCTGTCGTATCACCGTTGGTCCGTCAATGCCGCGAAAGGGGCTCCCATCGCCGTTTTTAAACTCGTCCACCACCCATTCCTGACCCGCCACCTGTGTTATTAGCACATGCCATGCGATGAATGCCAATATACACGCGCTCATGTGTGCGCCCTCGATACGGAGCAGTTTGAATCGCAAAAGGCGTGTAGCGTCTCGCTGTTTGTTTGTTTCAAGAGACACGCAGCGCTGAAGCAATGCTGTTCATTATCGTCAGGTGCAAAACGATTATGCTGTAGATACCGTTTGCTGCACAGCTATCTTTACCGAACGCGTACGTGGTGAAGCGTGTGGTTGCAGCAAGGCTGCCGTTAGTGACAATGAGCTTGAGGCAGCAAATAGCAAGTGCAGCAAACACTTTGACAGGGCCCACTGCGCAGTACGCCATATATTGTGATTGGCGTAGTCAATGCGCGAGGCGGCATGGTCATCGTTTGTGTCGGTACTTTGCATCCCTTCAGCTTTCAAGGGCACTGCACCCCTTTTCCTTATGTACGAGCGCAATGCACAACATGATGTTGCGAAACTGTCCACGCCTCAGCTATCAGTAAGGTTGTTTGCGCACACTGTGGCCCTTGCACGTGGCCCGACAGCTTTTGGCGTTCTTGCCAATGCAGAAGCGTCATGAAAGCAGCCCCGAGCAAGTGCTTCTCCTTCGGTGCTTGTAGGTAGTGGCCATAAAAGGGATTGTTGGTCGTGGAGGCTTTTTGGTTGGTCCGTTTGTGCGTGTTGAGTTTGGATGCGCTTTGTCACACATCAGATGAGTTCACCCGCTCCAGGCAAGGTGCAAGGTGACACTTGTCCATGTTCGGCCACATCATACAAGACCTGCTGAAAGCAATACATCTTTCTCACATACAAGGGTATATAAAAGCTTGGTCGCTATGGAAGAGCTCGACAAATGGCAGTGAACTTGCAAGAAAACAATGAAGGTACAGGGTACATAATGTTACTACGTAGCAACGCATATGCAAAATTCAAAACAACTAAAGCTATCCAAAAATTTACATTACAGCTCGCAATCGTGTGCGCGTCACACCACGCGCACGCGTGTGGGTGCCATACAATCCGCTCACGTGCCCACGTCATACGGCGCTGGCGGCACGTGCCGCACGTGACGTGCGCTCAAGCGCTTGCGCCGATTCGGCCATCATGACCTGTGATGATCATGATGTGATTGCTCGCCCGCCTGCCGGCCTGCCGCCGCCTCCGCTTCGTAAAGCTATCCATCGATAGAAGGTAACGTTCTACTATCTACGTTGATAGCGCCTGCTGGCGCCGTTGTTCGGCTGCTCCTCCGCCGCCGGCACGAGCGGCGCGCGCCCGCCATAGCGAGCTCTCGCTGTGTACACTCAGCGTCGTCGCCCGAGTTGGCCTCCAGCTTGTCGCTCTCCCAAGTCCCACGTAAACGCTACCCGCCGCTTCAGCGTATCGGCGTAGCATGCTTTCGCTCACTGCCATCGTCGTACGTCGCCGTGCTCACGCTGCTTTGTCGCCCGAGTCGGCCTCAAACTCGTCGCTTTCCGAGTCCGGTGCAAGCGTCACCCACGGCATCGACCCCGGCAGTTCCACGCAATTCGCGCGCCAGTCCCACCACCCGTCTGCGTACGTCAATACGTCGGCTCTGCTTGCACGCACAAATTGCGAGTACTGCGCCCCTATTCCCACCCTATGCGCCAGCCAGTCGTGCCCAAGCGCTGCTTCTCGTGCTTCGCCGCCGTAGGCGTCCCATACTGGCATCTTCTTCCGCTCCAATATCTGCTCTGTACACGCGCTACGTGCGCTTCGTGTCTGAGTGCTTGCGCCTTCTCTGAACGAGTGCTGTGGAATGAGCACCATCGCCAGCAAGATTATCGCCCCCAACGAGAACAGGATCACGAAGAACAGCCGAAGCTTGTCAAAGCTCAGCATGCTATTCATTTCTGCTTCGCACCGCGGCAGAGTGTTGAAGTACTTGCTCAGGGAAGGCTCTGTCTGATTTCCTTGCAGTGCAAGCGTGGTCAGACTCATGTTCTCTGTCAGTTTGCTGCCTATGGGAAGCAGCATTGAAAGACCACCGTTGAAGATCGGTTCACCCACAATCACGAAATGGCCGCAGAACCTTTCTCGAATTGCGCTGGTGATGGCAGACTCTATCACGATCGCATAGCTGCACCGCCCATTCTCCACCGCTTCGTACAGAGTCTCGTATGAACTGAACAACTGCGGTGGATTCTGCATGTGACACTTGCTATGGTAAGCAACACAAATCGGTTAGACTTCTTTGCATACCATTTCCAATCGCTTTCAACCACAGCAAATAACACGCAACGTACCCGACCGCAATTGAGACGTTCCAATACGTTTCAAACGCCCCTCCTCGAAGGATGCAAATTTCCGAAGGCTCGATTCGGCAATTCTGAAGATCCGCAGCCGAGTGAAATCTGGTCTCTATCGATTCCTGTACAAGCGATGCGCTGGAACAATGAACGGCATACAATGGTGGTCAACGTTAGCGCCATGGCTTTCCTCAATTGCAACACAAGTACAAAACGGTGGCGCGGCACTTACGTCATACTCGCCTCGTAAGATAATATGAGAAAGAGGGAAGCTACTGCCAGAATCATGTTGAGAAACCATTGACGCGTGGTGCTTCCACCTGCCACGATATGCTCGTCGGAAAGCATCAACGCTCTCATCACTAACCTCACTCGCAATCAACGCAACAACATTCGGTACATAATATGTATATTACAGTATACAAACAAAGTGTAAGTCAGATTTGCATGTTACATATATCCAAGTGAAGATATAAACAATAGAACGCACCTGTACTTTGAGTGGCTTTCCTAAGTCGATACAGTGGACGACTCTTGGTGAGAAAATGCACACGGCGTCGGAGTCTGCTGGTGGTGGACGGAAGCGGTGTGTACTGAGCATCTGGTTCGAATCTTTGGTCGAGCATCTTCAAGAGTGTAAACATGACGAACATGGCGACAATGCAGATCCAAGCGCTGGCGTCAAAGGTCTGAAGGAAGAACCACCTTTTTCCAGACACGGTGGCCTGAGAAACGTGTGTGAACACCACGTATCGGTCGTACCCAAATGGAGGCAAGAAGGTGACCTTTCCAAAGCGGGCGGGGTTCTGAAACCAACCGCCGATGCCAATATCGCACTGGCACTGTGGCGATTGTATTATCTGTCCCGTTGATTTGTTTGTACATTGGTGCATGGCAGACACGAATGCATTGAAATCTGTACCATCGCTATGGCGGAAGGGAAGCATAGAGGAGCAGGTCCAGTTGAGGTACGACTGATGCTGAAGCAAGTGTTCCTTGATTACCCCATCCAGCCCATTCTTTTCAAGGTTGAGAACATGAATCAAGCAAGTGAAGTGAGTAGGAGAAGCAAACGGTTACAGAAAGAGTGAAGTGAACAACATACATTCCAATTGTTGCGACTGTTCTGAAAGGATATGGGAGGCTCTTCCATGAAGCAGCAGCGCAGCGGAGGGTGCGAAGATAGCGCATTTCGAAGCGCTAGGCCTTTGTGGAGCAAAAGGAGGATCAACAGAACAAAACGATGTGGCGATGGCATTTGAGGGAGCAGAGGGCAGAGAGAGCGCTGTCGCAAATGGGAGTAGACAAATGCGAGGAATATAGTGGGGGCAAGCAAGCTCACGATAGATTGTATGTTCGTCGAGCGACCATGGTTTTGATTTCGGCCACACTTGGGCGACAACAATTTGGTATGAGTGCTTTGTTGCAGTATGAAGAGCTTTTTCACATTCCGTTTCTCCGAGCGCTAACCTAATGTCACATTGTTAGCCCCCCTTACGCACACAGTGTGCGTATTGCGGTTGGTGTGTGTAGCAGTATCTAGGGCAGGGCTAATTATCAAGTGTGCAATGGCAGCGATGTGGGGAGAGAAATGGAGCTGCTTGATGGCTCCTGACGCGCCAACTGGACGACGGAATGGTATCTACGTGGTAACGAGACTGTAGCTAGCGCGAAGTATCTACGAGAGTATCTAAGCTTCAGTGGTTCAGTGAAGGAGAAGGCCATACTCTCATCATGATGTAATGAGAGAAAGTTGTGGACGGCAGGAATGCTATCGAGCTGCTTTGCCGCTGACGGGACGGGGCCTCCGGCCGACTGCACAAGCCAGACCAGCAATGAAGATTCAAAAACATTTTCACTTTTCTACCAGTAAATTGCACATTCCTCGAAATTCCGTAAGCGCGATGTGGCGTATTCCACTTGATGGCATTTGCAGGCAAAGCGCCACGAGTGTAGCACAAGATAGCCTTGCGCTGAAAGCGACGGCAGCCGACGCTTTAGAACCTCTCCCCTACTGCCTCATAGATGCGAAATAAATCCTCGTCTTCATTCGCCTAAACACCACTACTACATATGTCAGCCCGGCAAAGTTCTCAGCCAGCTCCATCCGTGGCGGCACGAAAGATGAAGAGGAAAATTCACGTTCAAACTCTCAAGCCTTTCACTAACTCGGGCTCTTTCAGTTTTTTTTGTTCTCCAAATTACATACATACTATTTATGAAGGGTATAGAAGAACGCATTTTAGGTTAACCAAAGCTGATAGCGGCGTGCCTCGAGTTGCTCATAGTTGCTACTATGTGTCTACTTGCTATGCAGCACTATCAAGAAAGGGATATGTGAAGGAAAAAGCGCTTGCAGAGGACGGAGAGAAACGGCCATAGGGAAGAAGAGAAAAGTGCTCGTTGTGACGAGCTGGTGCATCCTCAAGTATGGCTCAAATGGCCTCAACGTTGGTGATAAGAGACAATGTGCAAGAGAGTGTGCGAGACAGAGCACAAACTGCGCTCGATCCCTCTTCACCACTGTAGGAAAGAATATTCTCGCCAATACAAAAGCGTCATGATGGCAGCGCCGAACAAGTGCTTCTCCTTCAGTCTTAGTCTCCAAGAGGGTGTGCTCAAAGTGGACGCGTTTTTGTTGGTCTGCATGTGCGTGTTGAGTTTCGATGCGCTTGGTGACATATCGGATGAGTTCACCCGCTGCGAATGCAAGATTACGCTTGTCTGTGTTTCGTCATATTATATCTACAACATATGCTGAAGGCAATAGATATTTCCCACATACGCTTGGTAGCTATGTAAGAGAAGAACAAATTGCAGTAAACTTACGAGACAAATAATGAAGACATTCAGTAACGCATATACACAGTTCCCTCAACTTTATAGAAACATTAGAGGGTTTACGAAAGCCGGTTCCTAGAAAACTTTTCGTAGCCACGACGTACACATAAACGTATTGTACTGCGTGGCTACGAAAGGTACAAAATTTGCATACCATATTTCGTGGAAAAACGGCTGCGTACGAGATGCACTTCGTACCGAGAGTAACAACGACCTCATTTTCTATCGTCGTTACCGAATTAGTAAGGAGCAATGAACCACGCCTTCAGCTCAAACCACAACCCAGTTGCTGCACCGAAGCAGACGAACAAAGTGTAAAGAGTTCATAACCGCTAGGTCTTGGGTACAGATGCGGTAGAAACGTTTGGTGCGGATGCACAAACGTTCAACCGGCACCACCAGAATGCAGTAACTACTTGGTCCTGCACATTGGTGCAGTGCGGTACGTTGAACTACGATGGCGTTCCAAAACGTATAAAATGCTGTAGCTCCAAACGGGAGTTTGGAGCAAGCATGTTGAAATCCTAGAAACAGACTAAAATGTCTGTGACTTCCCGCGTGGAAGTCAGTAGTATAAGTAGTCACCAAAAATGAGTAAAGACTAGTGAGCTGGGATGACCTTGACAACCTTCTAGGCCCCAGCTACACTCTTCCAACAGGTTATCTAGCCCCTTGACGCAGTGCTACTTAGATTTTACCGTCTTTTCTTCTCGTTCTAAACTTTTATACACGCCGCACGCGATGTCGGATTGGACGTTCGACGCCGGAAGGCTCCGTATTCCGCTTCTGAAGGCAGACAAATAATTCATGTGGTCACACAAAATCGAACTGGTCTTATGTTCGAAAAAATGGTGGAAAATTGCTACCGGTACTGAGGCCAAGCCTGAAGACGCAGAGGCAAAGCTAAAGTACGAAGCACGTTGTGACACTGCACTCACATGCATACTGTGTCAGTCCACGAATCGTTCGTAGCACCTGTAATAAAGCTGAGAAACCCATCAGAAGTTTGGGAAACGCTCAATGCCAATTTTGAGATGTTATTGCGGGCGAATATTGACGCCCTACTAGAGAGGCATCACAACATGCGGATGGACGCATCTGAGAGTGCTTTGGACTACATCAACCATTTGGCTGTCATAGAGATAAAACTGGGTGGCATAGGACACACTGTATCCGATGCAGAGAAGCTGAGGCCTATCCTTATAGGATTGACGAAGGATTTTGAAGTGGCGGCTGAAGGTATCAACCAGACCGGGGCTTGTTTGAAGGGCGCTGTGCCGAGATTGATCGCTAAAGAAGGTCGGCTGGCAAAACTGAAGAGAGGTTCCAATTTATATTTATTTCATGCAAAGGACCCCCACGTGAACACTAAGCATCCTTCTCGAGAACGCAAATGCTTTTTCTGTAAAAAGAAAGGGCATATTAAGAAGAACTCTTGGGCGAATCCCGACAGTAGGGACTACAAGAAAAAGATGTTGGGTCGTCAAACTCGCGTGGGTCAGCGTGAGGACGAAGACGACTCCGAAGGAGTGGCTGGTCTACTTGTAGCACAGTTCGAAGAAGTTGATCACGAACACACGGAGACGGTGGATCTTACGTGTGAGCCAGAAGATCACTCTGTAGTTGAATCGTTGAGCGAGACCACATTTGTGGCCAACCATATAGTACGGAAAGGCCAGGAACACTGCTGGTATTTGGATTCAGGTGCCTCAAGGCACATGACGAACAACAAGGACTATTTCGCATCTGCAATACAGTCGTCCGCCAAGAGCACCGTTTCAATTGGGGATGGTACTAAGATTGTGGTCACTGGAGAAGGTCGACTACAATGCTGGGTACCCAATGAAGATGGACAGCTCACGAAGGCTTACCTACATGACGTTCTATACGTACCAAATCTGATGTGCAGTCTTCTATCCGTCAGCGCGCTTCGAAGGAAAGGATACATGACTGTCTTCCTGACAAATGCGGAGGGCTATGGCTCGGATATGATCTTGAAGCAAGCCACAGCTCAAATCCTGACATTGGGACACGAACTAATCGAAGGGCTATACGAGCTTGGTATATATCCCACGGAAGACAGTACCAGTATGTCTTTGGTTGTTAAAGGAGACAAGAAGCTGACGGTGCTCTGGCAGCACAGACTTGGTCACACGAGCCTTGATTATTTAAGAAGGACTCTGAACATCGTGAAAGGAGTCCCGAAAACGATACTGAGTGATTTGGGCCACTGTGAGCCATGTGCAGAAGGCAAATCGAAGCGGACATCGCGACTACCCCTACCACAGCCTCGTGGTACTGAGGTTCTGGATCTCGCCCACTCGGACGTGTTAGGACCCGTGGACGTCGGGACATTTTCAAGGTCGAAGTATTTTGTTTCATTATACGACGACAAGAGCCGCATGTCTGCTATCAGATTGTTGAGAGATAGGACGCAGGTGGATGGGCGAGTGAAGGAGATGAGTGTGCTGTTTGAAACACAGTCAGAACGGAAGCTCAAGCGCATTCGCTTTGACAATGCAGGAGAATATCTCTCAGAGGAGATGACTGACTGGCTCAATCAAAGGGGTGTTCTCATGGAGCCATCCCCCGCATACAGTCCTGAGTCGAACGATAAAGCCGAAAGGCTGAACCGCACGCTTAATGACAAAGCGCGAACAATGCTCAGAGTCCTGGAAGGAACTCCACGATGCAGTCCACTCTGGGGGGAAGCTGTTAACACAGCAAACTACTTGAGGAACAGGACATTCGTTCGCAGGGAAGGAGAACAAAACATTACTCCTATAGAGGCTTTCACAGGAATGAAGCCAGACATTTCACACTTGCGCACGTTTGGTTCACAGTGTTACGTCCACATCCCGAAGGAGCGCCGCAAGCGTAGCGCCAAGTACAAGAACCGGACCATCAAGGGAATTCTGGTTGGTTATGAACGCGGGACGTGCTACAGAGTCTACGTTCCGGATAGCAACCAGATGTTTGTGCCGAAGGATGTCACGTTCAACGAAGCAGTTACTGGGTGGCAGAGCGCTGCCATCACACCCACCGTAGATGAAGTAGACTTGGCGGCAGTCCCACAGGCAGATGGGAAGGAGAATGAAGCAAAGAAGATGGAAGTGAAGACCGAGGACACGGATATGGACTGGAATATGAAGCAATTGAAGACTGAAGATACTTTGGCTGATGAAGAGGAGGATGATCTGATCTTTGTCGACGCACATGGTGAATACACGTACGATCCGGAATTGGTAACCGATTATCCCTCCACACCAAGGCGCTCGAGTAGGATCGGACAGACGCCACAACGATTCACACCCGATACCGTGCTTGCGATGCTCACAGTGAACATCATGGGAAATGTTGACGACGACAATCCACTGACTGTTCGGGATGCTATCACTGGAGACGAGGCTCCACAGTGGAAGGCCGCCATGCGAGAAGAAATGAATCACATGAAGGAGCGTGCCGTCTGGGAGTTGGTACCGCGTACACCGAACTGCAAGCCTATCACCAACCGGTGGGTGTTTCTGAAGAAACGTGACGATCAGGGAAGACTTGAACGCTATCGAGGACGTCTTGTGGCCGAGGATTCACACAGCGGGCCGGTATTGACTACACTGAGCTCTTCTCGCCCGTTGTCAAGTACAGCACTGTTAGAGCAGTTCTATCTCTCGTTGCAGCTCATGGGATGGAGGCGATACAGTTCGACGTACGCACTGCATTCTTATATGGGCATCTCTCTGAAGAACTTTATATGCGCCAGCCTGAAGGATTTATTCATCCGACAAAGCAGGACTATGTATATAGGTTGCACAAAGCAATTTACGGGCTGAAGCAAGCAGCGAGAGCCTGGCGCGGAAAGTTCAAGAAGATCATGCAAGATATGGGTTGCACCCTGTCAGATAACGATCCAGGTCTTTTCTTCTATGACGTTGGACAGTACCGACGGATAGTGCTTGTGTACGTGGATGACGGACTTGTTGTTGGTAGACGCAAAGAAGATCTACATAATTTTGTGAAGCAACTGGAGACCCATGTTCAGATCCGAGTGTACACCAAACCACATAAGTTCCTTGGAATAGTGATCGAGCAAATGGCTGATGGACAGGGACTACGACTCCACAACGAGCCTGTGATCGAACGTTTGGCTAAACAATTCCGCGTAGACACCGACGCAGCCGTGAGTGAACCACTTCAGAGTACATTGTTCCGCAAAGCGGATGAGACGAACATAGATGAGACTCCCTACCGCGTACTCGTTGGATCTTTGATGCAGGTATGCAACACAGTTCGTCCCGATCTCTCTTTTGCGGTGGGGTACTTGGCTCGCTTTATGCAGAAGCATACCCGTGAACACTGGAGTGCCGCAAAGAAGGTACTGAAGTACCTATATTCTACTCGCAAGTCCGCTATAGAGTACAGAAGGGACAACAGAGCTGTTCTGGAGGGCACTTCGGATGCAGATTTTGCTGGAGATCGTGAAGACAGGAAGTCTACAAGTAGTTTTGTGTTTACTTACGGTGGTGGACCGATTTCTTGGCGCAGTAAGAAGCAAACCATAGTCGCTCAGTCTACA
This sequence comes from Gracilaria gracilis, assembly GCA_030374805.1. Taxonomy (NCBI): domain Eukaryota; phylum Rhodophyta; class Florideophyceae; order Gracilariales; family Gracilariaceae; genus Gracilaria; species Gracilaria gracilis. The sequence goes on along the minus strand of JARGSG010000047.1, from coordinate 125,958 downwards.
TTGGAGGCTGAATATGTCGCTATGTCCTTCGCCGTTCGAGAGAGACTCTGGTTAAGAAGACTTTTCAACGAACTGCTTGGACATTCTGAGCAGTGTGTGGACATATTTGGGGACAACCAAGGTATGATCATGCTCGCGAAGGACGAAATACTGAACGATTGTACGAAATATATTGAAGTGAAGTATCATTTAGTGAAGGATTCGGTAAAGCGTGGACTAGTCAGGATTGGATGCCGAAAGGGTAGCAAGTTGGGTGCAGACCTGTTTACAAAGGCACACGGTCCTGGAAATCATTCACAACTCTGTGCCGAATTAAACATGGAGATACGGAGATTGGAACGAGAGGGACTGTAGAGAGTTCATAACCGCTAGGTCTTGGGTACAGGTGCGGTAGAAACGTTTGGTGCGGATGCACAAACGTTCAACCGGCACCATCAGAATGCAGTAACTACTTGGTCCTGCACATTGGTGCAGTGCGGTACGTTGAACTACGATTGCGTTTCAAAAGGTATAAAATGCTGTAGCTCCAAACGGGAGTTTGGAGCAAGGATGTTGAAATCCTAGGGACAGACTGAAATGTCTGTGACTTCCCGCGTGGAAGTCAGTAGTATAAGTAGTCACCGAAAATGAGTAAAGACTAGTGTGCTGGGATGACCTTGACAACCTTCTAGACCCCAGCTACACTCTTCCAACACAAAGAAAAACTTCCACTGCCCTCAAATGCTTCAGCAGCAGGCCTAAACGAAAGTTTGGTTTCAAAGTCTTCATCGCAGACCACAGCAAAACTCAGGCGTTTTCGGTTTTCCAACACATACGAGCTCTTTCTTCTCCGATCAGTAAGGGAGGCAGACGCACATATATATCAATGAGAAGAAACAAAAGCTTTATTTGACAAGGTATTGTCTACATTCATGACACTTTTTCATAGTTCTGTGTTTTTGTATATGCAGAAGCCCAGTAAGAAGAAGTTAGATGAACGATTTAAATGCTTCCTAGGCTCTAGCAGAGAGCAAAACAAGCGCAACAAAAAGTCCGGTGGTATTGCGGAAGAGTACTCCGAGAAGGAAATTCTCCTTGATGACGTCATATTGGAAATAGATAAGAAAGCTGGAGCTGTTTGTAAGGAAAAAGCAGAACGTAAAGCAAAAAAATTCGACTAATTGAAGCAGGCAAAATGATCACAGAGCATGCGTTACATCAAAAGGGGAAACGGAAACGAAGTAATCATGACAAGAGCGGTTCTGTTTCTAGTTCGCAACAGAAGCGATTGTGTCTAGCAGATGAGTCACCTTCCGATGATGCTATAACTGCATTAATAATAGAACAATCACGGGAACAAGGAAAGCGCGAATCAGAGAGGTTTAAAGGGGAACAGGAAAGGTTAGAAGTGAAGAGATGCAGAGCTGCGAGAGAACGTGAACGCTTTGAGATTCTTAAATCTGAAGCCGAAAAAAGAATAGCTCTGCACGAGAAACGTCTTGATCTGAAAATGGAAGAACGTAAGCAAGCTATAAAGGAAAGAAAACATATGTTGAACATTATGGCTGCACTGAGTAGGAAGCTACAGTGATTGTGCTTCGTTTCATATATACTGCGATATGTAATGTTCGACAACAGGTTCTATAGGCGGGTGAAAGTTTATGTCGCATTGCGCACAACAAAGGAAGGATCGCTTATGCACAGAAACCTTTACTAGACGTTGGCGCTTGTGTTATCCGAGACGTCTACAACAAATGTCCGTCGTGGAGAGTCCATGCACTCTACCGGCGCTGATACACTTGTCAAAAGGTTTGCCACGGAGAGTTTGTGGGAGATCATATCGATACGCTGGTATGTGTGCGCCGTCGCATGGCGCATGCGCTGCGTAGGAAGCCGGGCGTGCGGTTTCAGAGTAGCAAGCACCGTCGAGGAGGTTTGCCTACCAGCTGCCAAAGGGCGGGCGCAGCCTGAGTATGATGGATGAATAGCGAATGAATTTGCCACGATGGCGATAATACGCTCTATTCGGGCGAGTTTGGCCGCTTTCACAAAAATTGTGGCTTAGGGCGGCAGCAGCCTGACCGTGCTGGTGCAGTTCGCGAAGATGTGCGACGGGGGTATTGACTCGTGGCGGAAGGTGGAGGCGGAGAAGTTGCATGCGATCGGTTTTCTTGTTCATTCTTTACAGTGTGTAGATTCTCCGCAAGCCCTCTTATTTCATTCATCACGTCTCCGGCAGCCACAGCTCGATAGTGCGGGTCACCCCCGTCGCACCAAGCCCATCGCGCTCCACACTTCGACAAGCCATCAACGCGTCCAACAGCAGCGACTCCCTCCGCGCTTTGCTCAACGGCCTGGCATGTGGGCGGGGAGCTTCGAGTGACGTACTATGATACATGAGTAGTGATTGAGTCGATGTGTGGGTCGATGGCGAGGGCGTCTGCACGCTGCGCGCCGTCGAGGAGATCTGCAATGTGGTGTGGATTGGTAAGGTTTCGGTGACAGTAGGAGATAGGGAAAGATTTGTAAGCGATTCCTCGGTGTCCTTTCGGGCTGTAACATTTCATCAAGAGTTTCTGCTGAGGTATAGAGCAATTCGACGTAAGGGAGTGTTTGCGGGGCGGCGTTGGGGTCAGTTGCTAATCCATCAAGAACTGCAGTACACATCCAGATCTGGTGCTTGAATGCTGAAGTAGTGGCTCGCCTGGCCTCCTTTCTCAATGCATACTTTAAAATTCAATAGCAATGCTGACGCAATGTATAACAAAACAAAGCCAAAGGAAAACGACGAACAGCTAAAAGCCTCGAAAACCCATTACGACACCACAATTGCTTCAGATCTTTGTAGTTCCACTCCACAGCTGTTCTAATGGCACTCATAGATTTGTTGTAACCATTTTTTTCTTTCGTTGCAAAAGTTCGCTCAAATGCTGGTTGCAACCACGGTCTAAGAACATATGCAGGATCGCCATATAAATAGTACTGAATCCCATTGATCGAAAGGCATACCTCCATTTCCTTTTCAATCGCACTCCTTCGCAGTAGAGTAACGTCATGATAGCGACCAACGATAGGACCGAAGAAATGGAACATTAGCCCATCCGGAGTAGAAATGGTCTGGTACTTGAGACAGTGTCGACGAGTATGTCCAGAGTAAGAAGCTCTTTGATTGCAGCCATCACCGCCAGGGCGACACATATTTATCTTGTTACAGTCAATGAACCCCACACACCGATCCAGAGGCGCGCCAGCATTAGATAAAGCATCTGGGTAGAGCTGGGCCCTTGACAGCAGTAGTTGATTACGCACAGCAGTGATAAAGTGTCCTCTTGTTATCACAAAATGTTCAATAGTTTCCCAGAACACTTCGCTGATGTGCAAATATCTCATTCCGAAGAGATACTCCATGTCGTACCATGTTATTGCCGAAGAAAGGCGTTTTAGAACAATGCAACTTGCCGTCATTGGATCACAGCGGTATCTGTTACGCGATGTATGACCTTTGTTCCAGTTCATTATGCGTCATATTTTCTGTACATCACTGCGACGAAAGCGGAAGTCATGCAGGCACTGCTCAGCCAAGAGCGAGTTAACGTTGAACGAATGAGTTCTTATACTCCGTCTACGCACGATGAGAGCAACTACGTCAGCGTGTGCTTCGAGTATTAATCTCACAATCATTACGCGCAGCAAATGGCTTAGGCTTGATTGTACAGCTAGAGCCAGCAACGCACGTCTGCGACGGTAGCGACGACGGGTTTTGCCAATTGTGTATTCCTTTTGTCCAACCATTGTGTGCAAAATATGTTTGGTCGAGAAGCACGAGTGTTACTTTACAAATGAGGGTGGATCCAGAGTGCGCGTAGTCTCATAATCGTCCATATTTTCTCGCCTAACCACCCGTGAAAGCTTGCATTATTCTTCCCTGCTCCTCCACTGCGGGCGTGCGCTTCAGCTTCCACCGTTGCTCTGTAGCACACGGAGTGGCTTCTTTTGTTGGCATACAGCAACGGCGCAAAGGAAAAGTATCAGCGGGCCTCTCCGTGTGTCGTGTCGGTTGCCTTCTGCCTTTCTGCTCGTACCCATTGTTTAGATTTGTTGCGGCTTTCACCGCACCAACCGACTTCTACATTTTCCCCGCAGCTGTCCCCCTCTCGTATCATGACGTCTACATGTCGAATTCTCACCGTGTGTCGCCTTTCGCACCCAACGCGGTATTCTCTCACACCGTCTGGTTTTCAGGCGATGCGGTAGTCGCTCCAGAGCTGTGTTCGTACGATGAGCTCTGGACGAAAGCATCCACAAGGAAACGGCGAAAGGCTCACGATAAGGGACTCTTTGCAAGCGTAAGGTAAAACAAACTTCCCAAAGGCAACAACTGTCGTGAGTTACGTGTCGTTCCTGTGAATGCATGTTTGCACGAAATTTACGGTTTGCGTCAACTCTCTATTTAAAACATTTGCTACTTTTTTTGAACACTTAAAACGTTCTATTGATGTTTAAAACGTTCAGAAATTAGAAAATGCACCTCCAACTCATTTGTTGCCCATATCAAAAGCAAAACGAAAGACCTTCTTCGGCAAGGCATTGCGGTGCACTCTTTTCTTCTACAAAAAAAGACACCAAGCTCCTAACCCTTATTTTAATAACAATTATAGCCTGGTGGGAGCCGTTTGAGGGCTTCCGATTCTGGGAGAGTTTTGAGTGGAACGGAGGAAGGAAGCGACGACGGCGCCAATTTGCGCCCGCAGTTCTCCACCCAAACGATTTCAGTAAAATGCTGGTCAATGTGGTGCACCATCATCCTTTTGCATCCAACCCCACCGGAGCCATTCTTATTTCCAACGACCTCTTCTCTCCACCCCCTCAAAGCTCACAACGCCGTCACGCCGCCGCCAACGCCGCCACCATGGCGCACCTGGCGCACATCGCCGCCACTGCTGACTGCTTCGGGCTTTTTGCTGACGTATTGCCCCAAAGCGCCTTCTTTTTCAAATTCTTTGAACCGGATGCGCACATCACGTGCGCACCACTTTTTCTGTCGCTCGTCTCGTCTACCGTTCTTTCCATTGTCTCGCTGATACCGCCGCTGCTTGGCGAAAGCTATCCGACCGCATTGCTGTCTACGCCGCCCACCGCCCCGCCCGCGCTCCACGTCTTATGCCAAGACTTTAGACACCACTCATCGCCCTGCACTGGCGAGGTGCGCCTCGTACAAAAATGGCAAGAGGCGCTCGTCGCGCGCCGCCTCGTCCGCCTCGCAATACGACAAGTGCCACCATGGCAACCACGCGTTGGACGAGACGTTTCCACCGTCCTCCTCGCATCACAAACCGAACCAACAGCAGCAGCAGCAGCATACATGATTTCAAATACTCTTCGCTCCAACTTTATGAAGCCGAAGAAGAGTGTGTGCAGCAACGTGGTCATTTCCGCCGTCACCGCCGCCACTACCGCCGCCGGCGCCGTCGCCACCGCCGTCATGACTCTTCGCGTTCTCATTCATATTTTTGGCGCCAATGAACAAGCCACCAACGTGACTAAGTGTTGCGTTTTTCCTGAGGTGCTCCGCCAGTAACGCGTCCTCCATAAGCATATCTTCATCAGATTCCGCACGAAGCAAAGCTTCTGCATTCTTTTTGTTCGCAGACTTGTTCAGATTGAGATCGTCTAGGGGCTGGCGTACAGTTCGCACGCATTTCATTCCACCATTCTCACGATTGTCTGACTGTCTGACAACCTCATTAGGCTTTATCGGCATGGCGGGTTTCTTTAACGTCTTCTTTGCTTTGGGTTTCTGCTGCTTCGCCTTCCGTTCCAACATTTTTCGCTCTTTCTTCTCCGAGGCCCTACGCTTTTTTCCCCAGACGTTCCTCCTTTCTTTGCTTCCTCTTTTTGGCCGCTTGGATCTTCTTCAGAGCCCTGCTTCTTTGTCCTTTACTTTGCGCTTCTTCTATATGTGCAGCTTCTTGGGCCTCCCTACGTTTCTGAATGAGCTCACCATGTGTGAGGTACACAGCGGGAGCACCACGCGATAGTGTGCTTGTGTCATAGTAGTTCGACGGTGCTTCCAAACTTTGACTTTCGATGGTGTGCACTTCCCAAGTATGTATTGAATTCTGCTATTTCCAGCTGTGATGATGTTTTCAAGGCGATCAATCTTGAAAGAGATGTCTCGGCGCTGCCATGCATCATCTCTTTCCACTGCTGTCTCAGTTTCATATGGACAGAACGGCGCTCTGCTTTACTCTCGGGGGATTTAACACCACTACATTTTTCCTCCGCTCATCCAAGAAAACGAAAATCCATTGGCCACAAGCCTACGGCATCGAAGGATTTGCGTACGACATCACCTGTCAGAACTCGAAAGCTGGCAGTGCCGAGCTTAATCTTTGTGGCCATGTCTCCAAAGTCCAAAAATGACATCTTTCCCAATGTGCGAAACGTTGCGCGAATGGCAGCCTTATATTGCTTTTTGATGGACTGATCACAGGATTGCAAGAATTGTGACGTATTGGCAGTTGTTTGGATCACTTTAATGTTTGATTCCTTGGCTACCGACAGCCAAGCATAACCATTCCTGGACTTGTGCCCGTCTACGAGGAGTAGCAGTTTCTGTTCCGGGGAGTTTTTCGGTGCATGTCTTTTTATTTGCTCGATCACCATTGGGATGAGCTCTTGCGTCATAGACCCGTTTTCGGTACAGGTCACGAAAGCATCATCAGAAAACTAGTCTTGGCATGCGAGCCAATGCGGAACACCACCCATATCTTTAAACTTAGAAGCGGGGAGGGGATGGTACCAACGATCCATATTATTGAAACCGGCAAATATGAAGAATGGAGGCAATACGTCGCACGCTGCGCAGGCAATTACGACAGCCGTGAGATATATTCCCATCGAGTCGCAGGTCATCTTTTGTCCACCATGATTGGTGTCGGCAGAAACAAAGCCTTTTTCCGTTTCGGTCATGTATTTTGTGACCGTGGTCTCATCCGTGTTCCAGATACATGACGCATCATGTTAGATATCCGGATTCTGCTCTTCGCAATACTTCAACGCCTGTACTAACGTCTTCACATGTTCTGGATTCTCAGCTGCTATCTTCGCTTTCTGTCTAGACCCCATCTTACGAAACGGTATTTCTCGATGGCGCTCTCTAGACCCACGGACCCAGTCGTCACTGGGGGAATCTATTCGGGAATTCTTCCCGTTCATCATCGGAAATTTCTGCGGCAACCGACTTCAGCGCTTCCTGTGATACGGCAAACCCATGGCTCTCGCAGACCTTAAGCATAGCAACGATTGCCCGCTCTTCCACATATGTCAGCACTGGTTTGCGGCCACGCTTTAGGTCATACTCGTAGTCATCATACGGCATACTGTCTTTCTCTGCAAGCTCCATGGTTTTCTTCAGCCTGCCTATAGTTCCCATGGACAAGTGGGAAGCTCTGTGAATTGCGCGGTATGACTGTTTGTCTCTCAAAATCAATAAAGCGTGTTGGCGGTTGTAACGAGTTTGTTCTTCTGCCAGTTGTCGTCGTTTTTGAAGAAGAGTCATACATCGCATGGAACTCGTTACCATGACGTTGTGAAGCCTTTGAATCACCCTTGCGATGTACCGAATATTATGGGCAAGGGTTTTTCTAGTGGCGAGCGGTTTTGAGGGCGTAGTGCGTTGCGTTGAACAACATGTCATAGAGTTATTGATATAAAGATGTTTACGCTCTTTGTCGGCTGTTGTACGGAATTTGGAAACGAGGGAGCGTCCTTGACGGCGCTGAATTCTTAGGGAGGTGTAGGGGAAGGTGCTGCAAAGCCAGCGAAGTGCTCGTCCGATAGGTTTGTGGCTATTAGGACCTAAAAAGATTGGATGCACCCACGGGGGGTCAGTGCACCACATTAGTTCTATGCACTACAATGTCCTGCCGAGGAAGTTATATGGTTGGTTGATCTTTAGAAGAAGTGACTAAAACTAGAATCGAATAACAAAATAAATTACAGCATGCGTTCATACTGTAATTACAACTCCGATCTTAGCCCAAACTTGTTGCACATAGCTTTATTGTAAGCCGCGTTCACTGTAATTTCTTTGAGTGTAGTACACTCGAAACAGGCCGGCGGAGAATCTACGCACTGTACGGACTGTAGATTATTTGTCCCAGATCCTCCTACTCTATGAAACGAAATTTGGAGGATCCTCCCCTTCTTACACCGCCCTCTCCAGGCCCTGCAATAGCACTTCCTCTATGCCAAGTCATCAGACCCTCTGTTTCTGGCGTCTTCATTAGTCAGCGCCTCCCCGCGTCATCTTTCTGAGCTCTCCAAACGCGACATAAACCAGGTAAAAGAAGCCCGCACTTTGCGCGAGTCTTCTTGCACAGTTGCCCATTCACGCTTGCTCCATCCCAAACGCTTTCTTACAGTTACTTATTTACGTTTGGTTCATCTTAGAAGATCTTTTTTGGCCCTCCACACCGCTTTTTGCTTTTAATCCTGACTCTTTGTTCCACTCCTTTTTCCTCTCGCCACATCCGATTTTGTTTTTTTCTTTGCCGCTCTTGTCTACCGCTTTTGCATTCCGCTCTTTTATTTTGCTTCGGCCTTTTGATTTTTTTTCTACAATTATTTATTTCTCAACTGCCTCTTGCTACTTTTGCTTGTTTGGGCTCGCCTCTACTGGTTTGTTTTGCTCACTGCTTGTGTTTGTTGTCTGCCTCTTGAGATTTCGCTTTTTGTGGCTCGCTTGCACCCGTTTATGTTTGCTGGCTGCTTCTGCTGGCTGTCGCTGTGTCTGCTCGTGTTTACAGCATTGATGATAACCACACGCGATGCTGAGGAAACATCCGTGCGCTTTCTACGAGAGGATTTTCTGGATTCCAACATTTTCAACATTTTGAATCCTCGGCTCAAAGATTCGGGAGATGAAGTCAATGAAAACTTTAACCCTGTGAAGAGCATGGAAGAAATTTTAGAGGAGAAAAGGATCCAGATCTTAAGCTCACGAAGAAGGAAGAAACGGATATACGTCAGATTGTTAAGAAGATTTCGCGATTCATGGAAAAGGTAAAGCAGCATACAAGAATAAAGTTCACCCGTAAAGATAGCCATGGCTTTAAAGAATTAAAGTGATTGTGGTTCTACCTCATTCTGAATGTAAAGAACAAACATGAAAATAGGGGCAATACTGGGCCTCATTTGATATTCTCTTGTGAAACAGAGTCGTGGTTCTCCAATGTTCTTTTAGGAAGCGGAGTCTTGGAACTGGAGCATTCCCCTGGTGTCGTGTTCTTTACGGTAGATACGGGGTGGGACATCAGTACCGTCGAAAATATGTGCGAACATCAGTCGCCAGAGAAACAAATTGGGATATGCTCGACCGCTACAAACGGCGTTTCACTGAGGAAATGTATCCGTGCCCGAAGAAAATACGGACTATTGTTGTACCTGCCAATATTGGTGGAGAATATTGGGCAGCGTTCGTGGCGGAGAAGATTGGGTAACATAAGTGGCAAATATACTTTAGTGATAGTTTACGGATTGGGTGCCCTGTTAAATGCCGCAGACAGATCATGATACTTATTGAGCACTCACAGCCATTTGAAATCGATTGGATAATGACGAAAAAGAACTACATGCACGATATTCTGGGCTTCACGCTACAGACAGATTCGCACAGCTGTGGTGCTTATGTACTATCCATGATGGCATGTTTCGCGCGTACGCATGGTGCGGTTTTTAATGAGAAGTTTATCCATGATCATGACCCGACCTTGTTCGAGCTACTCCAATGGCGCTGTGCTGAGGTTCGGGTGCGTCTCATTATGTCTATAAGTCACACCATTCTCTTTATGAACGAGCTTGCCGTCGGGATGATCTATCTGCAACGCCGTGAAAGTATCTACCTCGCGCGCAACAGTACGCATTTGAAAAGTAGAACCGTTTGCGAGCGGAAAAGGATCACAACGGACAGCGAGGCGGTACATGAGGTGGTACAGGTGACATCGGCGGTGAAGAAGAGGAGTTTTGGTACAGCGAGTGCGGATGAAGGTGTCGCTGGCGGTCCTAACTCGGTTTTAAGTGGTGAGAACGTTCGGGATGGGAGAGATGGTACCAAGATCAATGGACATAGACTCAGGGTGATGCTGCAGCGAGTGATGACTATGGGGTTGTGAATGATAATAGCGACATGAGTGTGCTCGATCTCCCCGCCTATATGTACTATCTCTGCGCCAAGGAGGCGTATGAATATGGGGTTCAATTCTGCAAATCAATGAGGCGATCACGGAAATATGGACTGAATGTCCGAATAAGCTGTCTAGAATACAAGCTTGAACCACCTGGGTGTGATTTCAAGGCTGTCTTCATGGCAAAGATACTCAGGAACGAGAAAGGGTGGATAAGTTCTGGGAGAGACGTTCATAACCATGAACGCCTGAGTAGTGAATATCGTGGTAATAAGGTGAAAAGAAGGGACGCCATAAAGACTGCCATAGCGAAGAACACGCCCCCCTTTCTACTGATTCCATTTGTTACCTTCGACCCCCGAAGGAAAATAAGAAGATGCATTCTAAAAAGGAGGGAGGATCGAAACGGAGGGTGCTTTCCTCCGATGATGACGATTTGCTCCCATCAATTCCTGCACGTCTTCTCAGTGTCAATGAAAGATTGCAGAACAACCGGGAGCTACAGAACGGTGGAGAGTACATGAGGACTCCCATTCATCGAGGTGGCCGTAGGGAAACTGGGAAAACTGCTGGGGAAACTGGGGATGACGAAGTTATATTTGTGGATGTTGAGGACAACCGTAGAGGTTCTGGAAGCGTTTCGGCGAATAAAAGTGGAGAATCAGAAGCTATACTTAAGGTACGACCTGATTCTCACCGTTGGTCATCCGATGACGGTTCATTTATCGATATTACAGATGAATAAAGGAAGAAAAATGGTCCAGAAGGGGAGGAGGTAAGTCTTCAATCTAGAACGCAGTACATTCATTGTCATATCTAACAGTGTCCCGTACAAGTCTGGTATATTTAGTGCACGCGATCGTACCACAAGAAAGGGAATAGGAGAAGCACTGGACGATGAGAACGAAGAAATGAAGAAAGTTCTGACACCGTCCGATGATGATGATGATGATAGCAACAGTTGTACTTCACATTGTGAGTATCCAGCGAAGGAACGAGTGCGCCGAGGGTTCGTAGCGTACATGGATCAGATCGAAGCCAGCAGCCAGCACGAAGTATTGCAGCACCTTCAGTATGTAGCGTAGTATATCGGCTTTAAACTCTTTGTAAGAGACTCGAATTATGGCCATGATGAGGAGGCCAGAAAAGTATTGTTGCAAGGGTATCTGAAGTGCTCCCTCTAATTTGACAAAAAGCTAAAGTGTCCATAAAGTTTCAAGATCAGGAGAGTTCGTGTTTCAGACACACGGACACACCAGTTCGCTTTCTCTCCAAAGTTTTCCAGAGCGCACCACGATCACTTCCCCATTCCACCTGTGTAACAATCCACTTCAATTACTCCGAATGGCAATTTCAATCGCCCCGGAGACACGCATGTTGACGTGCTCGTTTCGATTAGGCCTATGAAACGAGCAAAAAAGCGAGAGAAAAAAACTTGCAGATCCAGAGCTAATTTAAAAACAAATTCATTCCCTGGGAATGATTCTATTTTTAATTCAGCCAGGAACAAAGAGATAAAACGTCTTCTTTGTCAGACACACCTTGGCCGACACCCGATATGTCGTAACGGGTCTCTGAAAGACCAAACGCTCAATTCTGCAAGCACAAATCAATGGAAGATGCTGCAATTGACTTTGTACAGCTCCAAGCTGATGATCTCGCCACCATTGAGCCTGCAGAGATTGCTCAAATACTATGCCCAGAAGAGCCGCAACAAGAGGCGACGCAAAGTGAGCCAAACCTTCCACAGTCCAACCTGCTCAGCAGCACCAATGACGACGTTAGCTCAACGTTGGCGCAAAATGCTCGGACTCATTTCGAAAAACAAACAGTTCACTGCCAATGTAAGCCCCCTTGCACAACTGAAGCCCACTTTACGCTTGCCAAAAGCTTCGCAGCCATGAAGGAGGACGAAAGGGCAACGTCTGTGCGCGCTATATTGCTGGCATTATCGGCCCCTACTGGAACAGCGAATGAACTGATGCAATGGAACTCTGATTGGTCGCAACAACGTAAGCGTAAGCGCCGGCTGATTGAAGATGAAGGGAAGAATACCAACCGTTTTGCACTTCGTGGCAAAAGGATGTGCCAATACGGATTTGCTGCAACAGTACAGCTACATCATAGGACTATTGCAAGATTTGCCGCCGATGTATGCAGCAGTGATACGTGTTCAGTCACACAAAGTGAGCACTCCAAAGGCCGGAAAGGAAAACAGTCGCTGCAAACTATTGTTGCCTCGGCCCAACTCCACCGATATGCCGATATGAATGCGCTTTGCTGCCCAACGGGGCGGGGATCCATAGACGATAATCCAATCCAGTTTCTCCCAAACGACGTTCGAAAAGAAGATGTCTATAAGCAATACAAGAAGCAATGGGGTGAAATTATGTCTGCAGCAAAGGAAAACATGGGATACACCTCGGAGAATGCACCCGAAGCTCCTTTGACCAAGGAGAGCTTTGTCAAAGTTTGGCGAAAGTATGTTCCGACGCTGCACATTCTTAAGAAAGGAAGTGATTTTTGCGATACTTGTACGACTTCGCTCAATTCCGCTCGGTCAACACAGAATTTGGAGCTTCGTTCGCCCTTACTGGCATCCAGACGGAAGCACCGTAATGATGCAATACAATGAGTTCAAACTCTATCGCAAAATACAAACACGAGCATGCACTGATCCGGGTGCAGAGCCAATTCATTTAGTGTTCGAATTCGCAGAAAAAATTCTCCTTCCACACCTCTTGCGCCAACCCGGTCAACTTCACTTCGTGACCGGGTTGAAGTTTGACTTTTTTGGCGTCGCAAGTAGTTCAAAGTCAAGGTGTTTTATTTTCGGTCTCCCTGAAGGCCACTGGCCGAACAACAAGACCTGCAATGAAGTTGCGTCGATGGTGGACTATACTTTGAAGCAGCACTATCTTCCCAATGCAACTACTGCGGCCCACCGAGCATTGAATCTACATGCCGATAACTGTGGGGGACAGAACAAGACCAGGTTTATGTTGTGGTACCTGTTGTGGCGTGTTGTCATGGGGTATCAGGATGACATTTTTCCACGGTTCCTGGTAGCAGGACATACAACGAACCATTGCGATGCTGCATTTGGCCTTGTTAAGCGACGGTTGAAACAATTTAATGTCTTCTCTCCAAGAGAAATGATGAAGGTAGTTGCAGAAAGTTCTGTTTCAAACACTGTGGTTACATCGTCTCAGGTTACATGGTTTAATTGGAAGAAAATGCTAACGACCTTCTCTACTGTGCCATCCTCTTTCAAACTATCTAAATTTCATGTGTTCAGGTTTTCCAGTCGTTACAAAGAAGGCGTAGAAGCAAAGGAATTGTCCTCTGATTCGGACTGACTGAGGTTCAAACTAATCAAACGTGGCATTTGTCTGTCGCATATTCGAGAACAGAGTCTTGCTTTACTTCTTGATTCTAGCATGAAGCTCGTCGTGACGGCGTTGTCAGCTGTTCCCTCTGCACAAGAGAAAACGCGTGAAGCATATCTAATTAAGAATGTACTGGAAAGGTATTATGCTGGTAATGTTAATCGCCGTAACGAATACTTCGCTGATGGAGGGAATTGGGCTTTCTCTGATCCCTCATCTTGGCAATGACGCGTATTAGAATATTTTATTCTTTTCTCTGCGTGTAGTCGGTCATTTTTTCTGCTGTTTGTGTCACTGGAAAGCGACGAAAAAGAGCTACCACTTTCGTTCTGACGTCAAAAATAGACTTTCTGATGTAAAAGGACCATATCGTGGAACAGGTGGAATTGCCATTCGGAATAATTGATATGGACTGTTACACACCTGCCCTACTCCGTAAATTTTGTCCTACTGCACCAGGTGAAGCCCACCATTTACGAAACAACCTCCACCTCCAGTACGACGTGGTGATAAAGTTAATCGAGGAAAAATATGACGTAAGAGTGGACCGAGAGCTTTTTCGAAAGCGGCTACAAAACCTTTACGATTCGCGCTGCCGGAAGGAGAAGAGTGTTTAAGAATATATCAGAACCTCATCGAATTGCATTCGCAGAACCCAAAGCACAAAGTCTTTTATCGAACGGAACCTCGCAATGATCTCCAAATTATGGCATGGTGTTTGGCTGACTGCGTTAAAGACTACGAACAGTATGGTATTATACCAGGGGTTTCAGTGGACTGCAAGGCAGTTTCTAACCGGTTTAATCTCCCGATCTTCTCCATCAACGGGAGAGACAATGCTGGTAATATGACAACTTATTTCATGGGTTATCTCTGAAACGAAACGGAGGACAGCTTCACGTGGGTCCTCCAACACTTTAAGACGTCGGTGGGCATCTCTTCGTCTTCTTTCAACGTAGATCATTGCGCCTCACTACTTTCAGCCATAATAGCGGTGTTTTCCAGTTCTTCCGTGTTCCTGGATGACTGGCACTTGAATCAGAATCAAATGCAAAACACTCGGAGGTGGTGCAACTCGATCGGCAGATCCTCATCGGGAGGGGAAATGGTGCGCTAGCTACATGCCCTGCGCAGAAGCGAAACCATCGAGATATTCCAGGAACGGAGGATCCAGCTCGAGAGCGACTTCTTTTCCACCTCGACCACAGCACCGAAGTGGTACAAGTTTGTGTAACATGAGAACCCGTCGATGCTCATCCGCTGCTTTAAGGATGTACAAGTCCCTTACCGCTCCCTTTTCCAAAGCAGTGGGTACAGTGAATCCTCCCATTCGCGATACCGTCGCAATATAATAAGTAAGGAAATCCCCTTTTCGGAAGTTCCTCTGCTTATTGCGGCCTTCACGAAGCGATTGAAGGTGGAACGACGAGACAAAGCAGCTCTCGCGGACACGGCTCTTCGTAACAGGCTCCTAACGTCCGGACTCCCGCTTTCCATGAACAGCTCCGCTCGCCTCGTCCAAACCTTCAAAAACTACAGCATTAAACACTTTCTTGAGCGAGCTGTACGGTTTTCTGGGTACTATAGGGTTAAAGACGCCATGGTGCTCCGTACATGTGACGCTCCATTCAAATATGAGATTGATATAGAAGATCTCCAGATATCATCCGAACAACCATTAGTGTTGTTCACGCTGTCCTTGTTCATTGACACAACTCCATCTGGTAAAAAGATTAACGCAGAACATAACCAGAATACCACATACAATGTATAAATGTACAAAAAAGAGGACTTCCCTGATAAAATACCTGGGAGGTGAAGCTGCCAAGAAGGAGCGGCTTAGGGATTCCCTTGCTCCCAAATGACCCGTACATACATCATCTACGACGATGTGAGAGATTGCTGGCCACATATCACGAACGCTCGTTCCGCACGATTTCGAATAGGAGACCGGTGGCACCCTTATTGGGGGTGCAACAACGATACTTGGACATTAAGGGATATCCTCACAATGCGCCAGAAACGAGGGGAACTCCATGCAGACCCATTGCTTTTCGACCAGGGAAAAAAAGATACCGGGGAACTCGGAACACCCGAAACGCCTGCTGGCACCCAAATCCCTTTATATCAGACATTCAATGCTCTCTTTAACCAGTTACAGCAACAAAAACAGACTCAAATGAGTACCGAAGTAGCGCACTCGAATGAAAAAGCTTTATACGACCAGACGCAACGCCTGGCACAAATCTATGGCCACATAGGTCTTGAAAACATCATCCAGGGCATTCAGGACGGCTTGCGTCAGCTCAACAATGGCCGATATCCATGTAGACCGGATGTGATATTTCGTGCTCCTCCGCGTGTACCAGATATTACCACAGACCCGGAACAAGTGCATTCTGTCAACGTTGTTAATCCCAACCCTAGTCTTGGGGCACGGGTGCCCAAACGAAAGAAATCATTTCTGGAAAGAGGAACGAAACGACAGCGTGTAGATAATTCTCAGAGTAACAACGCGCAAAACGTTAGGATTTCTCTTCCGCCGGCATCGAATACTCCAATAACAACTCCAAGCAAGGCAGTTGCCAGAGCTTTATCTGTTGTTGATCACCCAGAAAACCAGTAGGGGGCGTTCAGTGGGGGAGTTAAACAAATCTTGTTAATCATGAGTTAAGTAAAGAATTGCAATGCATACCGGTGACCAAACCTACTTTTGTCATTCCGCAACAACCGACAAGCTAATTTTGGTAGGCATTCCTTCTCGCCAAGGTGTCGCAACAGGCAAGAGCGACAGACAACAGCAGAGAATAAGACCAGCAGGCAAGAGCGACAGACAAAAGCAGAAGAGAGGAACAGCAGAGAAGAGCGACAGACAAGAGCAGAAAAGACGACTAGCTGACAAGAGCCACAAAAAAACAGCAAAACAAAGGACCGGAAGACAAGAACGGCACAGAGGACTCGGAGAAACGATTGGTAGGAACAAGAGGTAAAAAAACGCCAGGCAAGAGTGACAGGAAGGAATGGCAGGCACGAGTGGCGAAAAAAGAACGGCAGAAACGAGCTATGAGAAGGGATGTCAGGCACGGGCGACGGCAAGAACCGATGGGACTGGTACGGAGGATAGGGAGGCACGGGACGGGCGGAAAGAGGGCCGTGAAGAGCAACGGAAAACTGGCAGACAAGAGCAACTGGGCGGAATGACGGCCGAAGAAGGCGAGGGGAAACAGACAGGCAAGCATGATGGGGCAACCGTGCAAAAGGACTCGCGCAAAGTGCGGGTTTTTTTTGAATTGGGTTATTTCACATATGGAAAGCTCAAGAATGTGACGCGGGAGGGCGCTGGCCAATCAAGAGGCCAGAAACGGAGGATCTCATGACTTGGCATAGAGGAAGTGCTATTGCAGGGCCTGAAGAGAGCGGTGTACGGAGTAGAGAATCCTCCAAATTTCGTTTCATAGAGTAGGAGGATCTGGGACAGAAAATCTACAGTCTGTACAGTGCGTAGATTCTCCGCCGGCCCTCGAAACATGTTCAAAACATGGGAGGAGGAAAATCGACGTACCATGAGAGCTCTTCAGAACCTCCTCTGCAGAACCTCCACTTATATGTAACAAAAAAGTCAGGGAATCTCTAATAATATGGCCACGTTTTCGTCAATTCTTTGTACCACTCCAATTGCGCCAAGTTCATAGAACTTCCTTAGCACACATATCCATTACCTTAAGCCTCGTAACACTCCAGTATGACCACCTTTTTCCTAATTTATACTTCATAGAATTAAACAGCAGCAATAGAGTAGAATAAGAAAGCACGCGCTTCCAAGCAAAATGATACTAAAAACGTTAATTGCCGTGCACATCAATCTCTAAATTTCCAATGGAGCACAAAATAGAATCTCGATAAAACAAAATTTCCTACGCAAATAGTGTCGACAAAATTCTAAGTTGAGATCATTTCTTTTACTCAGGTCAATAAACCTATCGTTCACTTTTCACCCAATTCCTTTTCGTATTCTATGGTAGTAGCCTATTTGTATTGCGTAACCATGACACAGACAAAAAACTGGCGGTATTGTAGACCTTTGTGATGCCCAAAAGCAGGGTATGAACATATTGTTACGAAACGATTTTGCTTTTTCTAAAAGACAGCGCGAAACCCTTTGTGGCGTACGATAGTAAAGGTTAGGATGGGCTAAGGGACTTAACGCAACCCTGACTGTACCAAATATGTGATCAGATTAGTAATGTCACATATGAGCATGTAGTGGGAAGTACGAATTTCATTGACAGTTTTGAGGCGAAAAATGAGTTTTCCAATGAACTGCATCAAGCTGGAGTGTTTGAGCTCGAGCCGAAATGTGGCGTACTTCTACTGTCACCAGATACTGGGACCCATTTACATGGTCTTGCAAGGGTCATTGAGAGAAAAATCCAACAGGACCAACTAAAAGGCTTCAGTCGAAATTTGCGACGTTCAGCGAGAAACCCTATCGCAGCTCAGCACCTTTAGACACCATTGTAACTCTAGTTAACATTCATTGTGTTCCTTGGCAGTTTTTCGTGGCGCAAAAGGTGGGAAGAAATGGTTGAAAGGTGTATTGGGGTGACAGCAGAAGATAGGAATGTCGAATGGAATGTCATCGGTGTTCTCGGAATGCTAGTTTAGTATGCTAGATGGCCAGTTATGAAAATAAAAGTCCGAAAAACTAGCAATTTCGCAGATTGCGCTAGTTGGCAAGGCAAAAAAATTTTTTTTTGGAAATCGCATTTCCACGTGCCGCAGTTGAACTCCATTTGTTGAAGTTGTAGGCTGGTTTGCAGTTCGTGCGCCACTGCCCGTTACCTCACATTCGTCGCAGTCGTCAAAATCACTCAAAAAATTTAATCTCGGGTCACCAGCGCTGGTTTATTCCAACTCGGCATTCGGATCCTGAGTCTCAGTTTCCCTAAACGTGAAGTTAAAGAAGTCCAACGGACAACTCTCCCCATTATGGTACACCCTCCTAGCCTCAAAGCGGCTTCCAACCCCTCCCAGCCTCTTCTCCTCCTGCTACTCCAATATACGCTCCGCCGTTCGCACAGCCGCCGCCGCAATCCCGAAACCCACCAACGGCGCGCCACCCGGCAGCTGCGGCGGCACAAACACCTTCCCATCCTCGTCCACCATCACCCCACCCTTTCTTCTCTTCTTCAGTCGACTCCCCACACCTTCTCCTCCCTCCTCTTCTCCCCCCTCTCCCTCACACTCCCCCGCACACCCCGAGAACCAGGCGTCACAGGCGACCCTTTACCTGCTCCCTCTCCCACCCCTTCTCCCCCTCCCCTCACCATTTCCTTCAAATCCATCAGCAATTTGCACGCCTTCTCCATCTGTCCCAATTGGCTTTCCAACACTTCAACCCTACCCTTGAGCCCCATGGTCTCCTTTCGCAGCCTCCCCATCTCCCTCCCCACGCACTCCAACATCCCATTCAGATGTCCCACAGCCCCCACCCCAGTCAATTTCATCCTCTTCCGAATCGTCGAAATCAATTCCATCGGCACCCCAACCTCCGATACACTCAGCACCACCCCTCCCCTGTCTGCCACCATCTCCGACAGCATGTGGTCGAAGTGCTTCTTCAAACTCCCCCCAAGCTTCATCACCCGTTCCTGCATCTCTCCCATAAACCTTCTCTCCGGTCCTCCTTCTCCATCCCCATTACAAACCCTCTGACTCACGCAAACCCCCTCAGTACCCCCTCCCTCCCGCGGTGGCGTCTCTGGCACTTCCGTCCTATGCAGCAGAGCCATTAGTTCCTCGTCACCAACGTATCCATTCGACATCCCAAGAAAAGACGGCGTCCGGCGATAAAAGACTTGAACAGGCCTGAGCGACTTACCACAAACCTCGTCCTTGCCACCCCTGATCACAGCCGTTACACTCGTGGCCACACAACCCTCTACCTCGCAGGCCTATTTGTATCACAATTTTCTATACCTCAATTTTCCGCCATTCCCCAAAAACTCCATTTCTCCCAGATATTTCCATATTTTCGTTTTTTCCTTTCAGTACCATCCCACAAAACTAATCCACAGCGCCCGTTCCTTAATTCATTACCATTAAATCTTCCCCTTTATAATTCATTTCGACACATCTCTTTTCATAAACCCATTCATCAGCCCTAATCCCTTCATACCCATCTACCTCATTCTTTCAACTACTTAGTCGTAAAAACTATCTTTTCCTCTGAAACCACTTTATCGATGTATACATCGGCAACGCCGTTCTCTACTTAAGCATCTCTCCCTTCCTCTCCTGTAGCACAATATATCCTCACAGCATCCAAAAAATTCGACATAATGACCTCGCCTTCCTCTTCTCTCCGCTCTTCCCACACCCCAGTTGTTGTTGTATGCAGAGTCCGCATTGGCTCCATGCTTTACGACCACGGTACCCCTCAAGATACCATTCTTTCACTCCAAGATTTCATAGCCGCACACAGCATTCCGCAAGGTCCCATTTTCTCCTACGGCAGGAGCAACTTGTTGGAAACAGTAATTCGCTCCTGCCCTCCATCTCGCAGAAAAGACTTGATCTTCATTCAGAACGGCCACATTCTTCCCATTCTTTCAAAACGTGGTCTTCATCACACCACACGAGCAGTTCTTTACATCGCCGTACCCACTCTCGCTGCAGCTCCACAGAATGGCGTCACCCCTCTTACTCCCAACGGCCTCACAACTGTCACCGGAAAATGGGCTTTCGCACTAGCACAACGCTTCTTTAACGCAGGTCTCACCTGCAATATCATTGACGAAGAGGCCTTCTCTAAATACTACTACGAAAAGCTCGTCTAGATCTCTTCATTCAACCTAGTTGGTTCCTCCCACGGCTTCATTACCATGCATGACGTGGCCACCCGCTACAATACCATAGTCTCAACGATAATGAAGGAACTACTCGACATAGTCTCCTCCGACACAGCTATCTCCTACAATATCCCCTCCACAGTACAATCCCTCCTCGCCTACGGCAGCACTCTTACCTCCTTCCACGCCTCATTCTCTGAGTACGAATTCAGAAATGCTTACTTCTACCTTTCCTCCGAGGATACCAAGAGAGCGGGCTTGGCTGACTCTGCCCCTTTTCACACCAACTATGTCAATGTCCTTAGAAAAGACATTCTCTTTTAGTACCCGTACTACTTTGGTTTCATTTTCTAAAAAAGATATCTTCGCACAATACTCTCTCTCATTACCTCACGCTTTCTAACTCATTTTCTTTCTTCAACAATCCTTTTATGCTCACATTATATCAAAACATTCGTTCATTTCTCAGTACTAGTCCAGTCACCTCACTCTCACACACACAACACTACACGCCCTACATCTTTTATCTAGTCCTCCTCATAATCCACTATCATCGGTCCCTCCTCGTAGTCCCCATCCTTTTTATCAGCCTTGTGGCCTTGTACCTCGTCATCTTCCTCTTCGTAATCCTCCTCTCCAACTTTCTCTTCCTCCATTTCAAAGTTGCTCACAGAACTTTCCTCCTCGTCCAGCTGGTCGTTCGGGTCTTCCCCGAGTCCAAATTCCTCATCTAAGAATTTGGGCCGAGAAGCAGGCTGCCTGTGCACCGCATCAGGGAGCTTGTACCCCTCGGGCACAAAGTACATATGATACCGTAGACAATTCTCTTGCACCAGCGCATCCATGTACCCAGCCCCAGCATGAAACACATCTCCCCTTCCAATCAACATGGAGTACGGTGGAACCCTGAACTTCTTCACAACCATCGTACGAGACAGCCTCTTCAAACTCTTTTCATCCGTCACATACGTATTATGTGACCTCTCACATACCCATATCATAAAAGAGCTCCCCCCGGAGGCCATCATGAAGAATCCTGGAATCTCCCCATTGTTCTTCTCTACACTCGTCAACCCTCGGAAATCGGTGTGCAACACCTGCCTCGGGCATCCCTCCCCCGTACACAACACAGTCTTCCTGTTTCCGGCGCATACATTCTCTTCTTCGCCCTACTGTTGTTACAGAGACGAAGAGCGGCTGCTATCTGCCCAAACCTAGCATCCAACAACCTCTTTCTCACCATCATCACATTCTTCTCATCCGATTCCATGTAATCCACAATCCCCTTCTTCGTGGTAATGTATCGCCCAATGCCCTGCATCCTATCCCCCGCGTCCTTCCCATCTCCCGCATTGATGATAGGGTTCCATCTCTTGCGGTTCTCCTCGAACTTGAGGTCCGGCTGTTCCAAGAAATCTTTTTGAAAGAACCCCAACATACTCTCTGTCACATCTTCATCCAACACCACCCCCCTCTTCTTCGCCTCATCTGACATGCCTTCCTCACTTCCAAATTCCTCCGGCACACAGAATCCTCTCTCCATCAACTCCATTCTCTTCGCAGCAAAATATTCTCGCGCAAGGTCATCCCTCTCCATCGCCGCCATCCAAAGAGCATCTTCCTCCCCTTTCGGCTTTCCCTTCAACGGAAGCTTCACCCCAAGAACTGGTTCCTTCGTAGTCCCCAGTTCCTTGTGCTCATTCCGGGCTGCATGCCAGTACACCGCGTGATTCACCGCCCTCAAATCCTCCACCGCTAAACATCCCGCCCTATGCTGCTTTTGTAGGTGAATCATATCCATCCACGGGTGCTGGTGTTTCACAGATTCTTCCCTTCCGGCCACTCACTCGGCAGTGCACTCACCATATTCGTCCACGACATATTTGATCCCCCGGTGTACTCCCCAGCTGTCTTCATCCCCTTCGGGAGAACATCCGGATTATTATCCTCAAAGCTACGCATTCCTCCTTCACCTTCCCCCCCCGGTTCATCCCCAACAGATCCACTATCCTTCTCACTACTATCACTCTCCTCCTCGACCTCACTGGACGACATCACATTGATTTTCTGCTTCTTAAAGAACTTCTTCAATGGAGTCCTCGTCATTTTCCTGAACAGGTTAACAACCTCCAAAGGTATGTCCTACAGAAGATGTGTTCACCGTACCCTTCCTTCTTCGCTTTGGGGCAGGTTGCACATCATCTTCATCCTCGTCGTCAGTAAGCACCACAGAAGTTCTCTTCCTCATTTTCCTCTTCTTCCCCACAACCCGTCCAACCTCCTCTTCTCTCAAGCGACCCGGAACTATCTTATGTCTTGTGCTACGTCCTAACACCAGTGGTTCCGGTTCAGGGCTTTCCACCACCATGGGATCGTTCTCCACCTCAGCAGATGGAGCCCTGGCCGTTCCCTCCGGTTCCACAACCTCTTCAATAACCTCCACAACAACCTTCTCCCCCTCTGAACTTCGCAGCGGTACTTTAAAGTGTTGTTTCAGCTTGTTACCTGCAGTCTTCACCATCCTAGACACCATCCCGTCCCAAAAACGCTTTGCTCCCGCGAGCTCCATTTTGGCTGTTTGCTTCCCGAGATATTCCAAGACAGATACACCCTTTCCTCCAGTCTTGAGAACTGTCTGCATCACTTCCTCAACTGTCATCTTCTTCCTCTTGGCAATCAAGTCGCAAAGCTTAAACATACCAATTGCACACTGAAAGAAGTGCTTCCTCATATCCTCAAAACGGCCCGTCCTCCCTGCAGAGAACATTCTCAGTCGCACATGCCATTGCAACCAACGGACGACGCAACGGAATTCCCCATCTGTGAGTCCCATAAGGAGGTCACTGGACACATGTTTGAGCGTCAGCGGCAGCCCCTCCTCGCACACCTTCTCAAAGAATTGGAGAAGCCCCTCGCTTTGCACGAACTCCAGAGCCAGTGCCGCATAGCGATTCAAGTGACGCATATTATAGTCCCCGATAAACCCAATTCTTTTCAACGCGCCCGCTATCTATTTCGACGTCACCTTCCTCACATCCAATCCTCCTTCGTCAATGATGTTTTCAACGAAGGACACCGTGCTGTGAAGCTTGTCTGCGAAAGACATCTTCAGAACATTGGAGCTCATCTCGTTCAAGAGATTGCCAAGTCCTAGCACTTCATTCATGACCATCGGATTACCATCCTTCCTCGTCCATAACAAAACATCCAGAGACTTCACAATATCCTCCCATTTCCCTCCTTCCTCACGCAGGTCCTGTAACACAAGAAATCGGTGATATCCGTCTATAACTGTTACAGGCAGCACAAGTCTCCCGTCAACGATGTCACTCGCTTCCAAATCGCCTACAAGTGTAACGGCTATCGAACCGGCGGAGGGAAGCGAACCAAAGTTGCGGCACTTCATCTTCGTGGCCTCCTTGTGCGCCAGGTTCACACTGCGAACCGTCTTCTTCGGGATTTCAATCATCTCGATATCCGTCGTCAACCGCTGCTGAAAATAGTCGGCGAGGGATATCTTCGGTAGCGGCAGCGTGGTGTCCACCTCATCCGATGGAACTTTATCTCCTTCATCGAACAAATCCCCCTCAGTTCCACCCAGGGAAGCCTTAGTAATCCCAATCACCTCCACAACATCGTCATCGGAGTCATCTACGATGTTAACCCTCTCAATTGCTCCCACCGGTTTCTTCATCCCTTTAAAACCTCCTCGTTCTCCTCCTAACGTTGGTGGAGACTAAAGTTTGGCGGTTTTAGAGGACTGCTCAGCCGATTCCTTGACCTCCTCAACATCTTCACTCTCAGGCTGAGAGGTGGACGAATTCCCAGCCCCAGGGTGCGGAGTGGGGTACGAAGTGGGACTCTGTAAAATCTCAATTGAAGCCATCATCGACGTATCCCAGGCATACAACCCATCCGCACTCATCTCTGGTTCGCTGCGGTCTCTCGTCAGATTCCGTCCGCTCGCCCTCGTTGTCCACTGCCGACGTCAA
This sequence comes from Gracilaria gracilis, assembly GCA_030374805.1. Lineage (NCBI taxonomy): Eukaryota > Rhodophyta > Florideophyceae > Gracilariales > Gracilariaceae > Gracilaria > Gracilaria gracilis. Next base: position 101,560 of record JARGSG010000047.1, on the reverse strand, counting down.
TCATCTGTTTTCTCACGACCGCTCCCGTTCTCCTTCCGTATTCATAATACAGCCCCCCGTTATTGTTTAATATGGCTGCCGCAACCACATCCAGGTCTAAGTCACCGTCACCGGCACCTCCGACATCCGACATGAAGGTTGGAAAAATGTTCGGTTCTGGGGATGAGCTTCTCACCGCGTGTCTCGCCATCCGTGATCACTATGCGTCGACGATGCGAGAGGAAGACGAACCTAGGAAAGTGGGACACAGAGAATTCGTTCAATATATCATCAAGAATCGCACTGTCCTAGACGTTGCCAAGAAGTACTTCTCTATCTTTTTCGGACCCACTCACCCGTCATACAGCGACGATGAGCTCCAGGCTGTGTGCGAGAAGGGTTCGTACCGTCAGCTCTATCTTTCAACGAAGTTGCTTGACATCGTGGACGGAGACACAGACAGGCGTGTGAGGGATTTTTGGAATGCTTATACCAAAGTGGACTTTCAAGGAATACCGAAGAATGTGACGCTAACCGAATTCTTCAAGTCCATTAGTATAGCTCCCAGGCGTGTGGGCCGGATAGTTTTCCCTTTCGGTACGAGCATCGCTACACATTTCCAGAGAGTTCTCTTTCTTTCCCTTATTAAAAAAGTATCTATGGAAAAGCGCCTTCGGGGCCATAAGAGGCGTAAGGGGGAGAAAGGATATTCCACCCCTTTTGGGAATGTGCAAATATCGCAGAATCTCCAAGCTCAGCGTGCGGGTTTTGTTGAGCAGCTGGTAACAAAGGCCTGGGATTGTTTCTCCCAATTTCTGGGATTCCCTAGCGCTGAGGTCATGGTTCTCCCTTTCCTACTGCTCGTGTACGATGACATGCAGTTTAAACCCATTGAATCTCGTTCCGAGGGGTTCCTGCACAAGGACAACGACCACCGCTTGCTACCGAGCAACACGCAAACTCTTCGGGAAGACGAGGTCCAACCGTAGGCATGGAATCTTCCGGAGAACATTGATGTGGCACTCCGAACTCTTGCGAAGGAGTTCATTTCTGATCTGAACAAAGTTGTTGTGAACGAGCAGTTGTACACAATATCAGAACCTGGACGATGGGCCGTTCTAAAGACGTTTCACAGGGACCCGTCAAGGGCGTTTGCTCAGAGATTTGATTGTTTCCCTAACTTGCTTATGTCCTCCATCTTGGAGGCAATAAGCCCTTTGACAATCAAAGAAACACTCAGGGTCTCTGATATACCTCTCACGCCGATATCGAAACCGGGGGCCTGCCATCGAAATTGATGACGATGACGATGAGCAGTTGGAAATGGGGAATCCTTCGGAGGGGAAACAAGGAGGGGATGGAGATGGCGGAAGTGGAATGGATGTAGTGGGTGAGGGTGGGAATGAAGATGTTGGTGAACAGTCGTCCGACGCTGACAAACAGCCTCCTCCTGCCATTTCCTCGTTGGACGATAAAATGGCATTCCAACGTTGTAAACTGGAGATGGAGAAATACTTTCGAATGTATAATTGCGGGTTCGAGGATATGGTGGAAACGGACGAGACTCTGCGAAACAACGGAGTCTCTCCATTGGGGAAAGTTCAACTGGTTCTTATAGACCCACCATACAACATAAGGGCCGATAAGAGCCGGGAGAACAGTTGGCACGATATGCTGAGCGCTGAGCATATGAAGAAGGCGGCAAAGCTTATATCAAGGCTGCTACGTCCGGGGGGTCATTTCGTTATCTTCTGTGCATTGGAACAGGTGAATCAGTGGACGAGGGTGCTTTCCCTTATTGGAGCAAAGGACGAGCAAGGGGTTCCGAGGCGATTGTTTGTTGTGGACCAAGTCCCAATTCATTTTATACGGTCGCAAGGCAACCCATGCGAAACCCGGGACGCAGGTCCTGCTCCTTGTTCCCTGCCCTGTAGTATTCTTTACATGGTGTTCGAAGTGGCCTCGCTTATACACAGCAGCATGCGATGGTGAAGAATGAGAACTTCAGCTACGTGCAGTCGAGGTATCCAGGGTACCACAGTGTTATTGACCAGGTATCGCCCATGTCCAATGGGGAGACTCTTCAATGGAAAAGAAAGAGGGAGGGTGGGGACTACATGTTGCAAAAGGTGAGGTCGGAACAAAAACCTCGCGCGTTGTTGAAGGAGCTGATCAGCAGATTTTCGCAGCCAGGTGATACAGTGGTGGACTTGTTCGCGGGAACTTTTTCGACTGCCATGGCATGCATGGAGTTACAACGTCATCGGAAGTTTATTGGTTGTGAGCTGGACCCTGACTGTTTTGCGCATGCGAGGCACGCAACAATTGTTCAGTTCGCGATGTGCATGCGCAATAGTGAGACGGACATTCAAATTACGCAGGAAGTCCGAAACTCTGTGAATCGCGTGATGGACTTATTTACCAAGTGGAACGTTCGTCCTTCACTATCATGGAAGGCTCCACCCGGCTTCCCATAGTATCAGAAGTTCCCACCGTATGTTGTGGACTTCCTGGTATCGATGTGGCGGGAGGAGGGCATGGCCGTGATCGGCAGGCGCAAAGCGCTGCATGAGTGGCCGAAAACGTTGCAAGGGAAGATGGGTCTCCTGGATTGGAACGCGATGTCGGCACTGGAGGCCACTATGTGTGGTTTTCGCATTGGAAAGTCGTCGATTCGTCACCATGACGCAGGAGTGGGAGTGTTTACCGCGAGCCGTTTCATGAAGAACGAAGAGATATGTTCCTTTTACGGAACTGTAGTGTACCATGACTTAACGAAGAGGAAGGAAGTACACAAGAAGTATGGGGAAGGGTTGTTGGGAGCCACCGCCGCACGTTTTCGAACTTATGCGATGGAGGTTAGCCTGCGAGGCGAGGTATTCCGGAAACTGCCGGAAAGGAGACGAGAAGTACCTACAATCCCTGTATGGATTGTCCCCGCTCCATTTTCGTTGGGTGGAACAATTAACAACCCAAAATATATGGAAGGGGATAAAGATAGGAATGCAGTGGAGGATGGCTTGAAGCAGCGACGGACTGCCAATGTGGCGGTGATTCGAACCCCAGAAACTGGGCGAACTCCACTTCAATTAAGAGAATACCGAATGCTTGCCGTCCGGGCACTTCGGGTTGTAGAAGTGGGAGAAGAGTTGTTTGCAGATTATGGAATGGAGTACACATAGAGTACGTCATCGAATCCTATAGTAGTCGACTAGAGCTCAATTGATTTACGACTTATAGAACCGAAAGATGTACCGTAGTATGTGTAAAATCGAATGGTGTACATTTTATTGCGCTTTCTCTCTAACTCTTGTGTGCCACAGGGGAGGACGAGAACTCCCCCAAGTGAGTGGGTGTCGTTCCTTTTATCATCCAGTGACGTAAACAAAATGGGGATAGGATTCGGGGGAGTGGGTTGACGTTCAAGTACATAGAATAGAAGATACGGAGTACATGTGATATCATGTGAAAGTGTAACAGTTTTTGGAAGTGAGGTTTCGTACAGGAAGGGAAATTTCGGTCCCAATTTTCGGAAAGTGATTCCGAAAAGTACTAAAACGGTGCGATATTTCTACCACACGTCGAGTGGAGGTGTGCGTTTCATGGGGGACCTGCGATCACGTCCAGCAGCGAACACGTCTTGCGGCGAGCGGCGACAACATCTAGAGCGCACCGCCGGGCGCATCGTCGTCGTTCGATTCCATATGGGGAAACGTAAAACGAGAAGTGCGAATGCGAATGCGAATGCGGAGGATGTACGCGGGCGCGCGTCAAAAGGGCGAACGCGTGCAGAGGTGGTAGGTCCGGGTCACGAGGATGGCTTGGGTAGTACTACGCGTGCGCCTCGAAGCGGCGATGTGGAAAATGGCGAGGGCAGTATTGGGGGTACTTCGCGCCCTCCTCGAAGCGGATTACGTGGAAAAGGTAGGAAGAACACGGGGAGACGTGATCGAGGCCGACCTTTGGAGCGAACCGAGCGAACCGAGCCCGCCGAGCGCACCGAGCAAACGGAGCGAACCCAGCGAACCGAGCGAACGAAAAGTGCTTTGGTAACACAAGCTACTCCGCTTCCACATGAGATGGGAAATCGAGGAGGGGAAAGCAGGCGAGGGATTGGAGGAAGGCAGGAGGATGATGCGCGGGGCGGTACTGATAGAGGTGGGTGGCGAAGGGGCGATGACTCCACGCAAGTTGTAAAAAAAGGCGAGTGTGGAGATGTCATAGAGAAGGGGAGAGAGTGTCGCAGTGCGGGGGAGGGAAGGACGATAGCAAGAAGTATTAGTGGGATAATTAGCCGTGGTATTCGAGGGAAGGAGGGAAAGAGAGTTGCTGGGGTTGGCGTTCGGGAGGGGAGGGGAAGCGAGGGGGGTGTGGGAAGGAAGTGAAGAGGCGTCGAAAACATGACATAGAGGTGCCAGAATGTTTTTACGGATTTGCAAGGGCTGTATACGATAAGATTCTTCACTATGCAAAGTTGGAGGCGTCAGAACTCTGTTTTGACACGGAGAACGTTGGTAGGAGCTGGAAGAACAGGAGTGAGACGGTAGGAGAAAGTAGGGAGGGCAGCATATTTGTGGTTGGGGAGAAGGAGATGGTACCTCGGTGCCCGTATCAAGTGGCATATGAGATGAGGGCGTATACGCCATCAACGGAGGGAGAAATTGATATGCTGTTGAAGTATGTGGTGGAGACGGAAATAATGGGAGATACTTGGGAGACGATACGAGAAGCGGGAAGGAAACAGGAATTTGTGGATAATGTGAGTGCGGACAAGTGTCTGAGGCAGCGGATGAAGCAGATATTAAGCGATGTGATGAAGGTGCGGAAGTGGGCGGCTCGCGACAAGTTATTCTCCATCCTTGGATATGATTTGAGTGCGAAACGTGCGACACCTACTGAGGGCACTGAGCTATGAAAAGAGCTAAAGCAGCAGATGGGGGAGGCGCGCGAGAAGCTGATGGGAAGGGAGGAGGGCGGAGGGAATGAGTTGTGTGCGTGGAGAAATAGCCGGTTCGAAGACCTTGCGTATTCCGGGTCTCGTGTGGTTGGGTCACCATGGGAGGTTGATGATGAAGATATGTACTTCAAGAATGAAATGGCGGTGGCATTTTTGGAGGAGTATATGGGATACGCAGTAGAGAGGCAAAGTAACGGTGAGCGGCAGTACGTGGATGGGACCGTGATGCACCTTGCGAGACTTGACGTTTGGATTGCCTGTGTGGTGAAAACTATGAACGAGGTTGTGGGACGTGGAGGGCAAAGACAGCTTTTGTTCTCTGCTTTGTATGGGAATTATCTACCTGGGGCTGTTGAAGGAATACTGGGGGTAGCCCGGAAATCGCTACAGGAGGAGCATGCCCAGGAGTTTGAGAACGATGGGTTTGTGGATGGAGATCCGAGGTGTGCGTCGGGAAACTCTGGGAGAACTGCGACAGTTGGGCTGTGGGTACCATCGAGGAAGAAGATATACCTAGCTGTGAGGGAGGACTATTTTATGGCAAAACCAACACGGAGACTAGGTGCAGTTCTTGATTGTTACATAGCAGCCTGTCGACCGGAGGACGCGAATTTCGGGCGGTTGGTGGGACACCGGGCGGAACGCAGGGAAGGGACAGGGGTTGATGGTAGGGAAGAGGCGGGCTACTAAGGGTAGGGTGAGGTGCAGTGGGGGGGAAGGGGTGGAGGTATGTGTGGGATGGGGAAGAGATGCTTCTTCTTTCTCATGTCATGCGTATCTTCACTTCTTCCAATTGAAACGAAGCGGGCTTAAATATTTATGAAGCTGAAGCTAACAGTGAATAGAGGCTACGTGTTGGATGGTAAATAAGGCTTGGTGGTGGGGTCTCGATAGAACCGATTGAGATAGAATCGGTGAAAGCGCCAGTGTATACGAGAATTGAAAGGAGGAGCGGGGTAGTTCTGGCGGAGAACATGAACGGATCCGAGGATGGAGGAAGAGGGGATGAGTCCATACCAAGGGGAAACGTTATCGGAAGTGGAGTGGGTAGAGATGGGAACTGGGTGGATGGTGTGGTTATGTTCGTCGTCTGTTGCCCATCGGAGGCAAACGCAGGTGAGCGTGAGATCGACGTCGTAGCTCGGTGGGACGAGTTCCATGAATTGGACGAAGGCGAACTCCTTGGGAGGAGAAGTTGAAGAAGGAAGGGCGAAACGAAGAAGGGAGATGAGTTTGCAGACCCAGACTATGATGTGGAGGGGGGAGGTGGAGCCCGCGACGAGAACGTGGGAGAACTTTGGGGACTTGGATGGACCGAAGGAGGGGGTGGCAAAAATTCATTGGATGAGAGTAACTGGAGGATCCTGGGGCGCGAGCTCGTTCCGCTCTTCAATGTAGTTGTCGAGTAATGGGATGTAACCACCGACGACGTAAGCGGAGTCGACTATGGTGAGTCAAGCCTGACGGAGGGCGGGGGAGTTTTCAGTGAGTTGTAGGACTTCGAGAGAGAGGGTGATGAAGGATGGGAGGGCGTCTCTTCCCAATTGTGCAATAACGGATAGGGTATCGGGGGGGAAGAGGTCTTGAAGAGATTTTTGAGGGAGGTGAGGATTGGAGCGCATGAATTTGTGGGCAGTGATTAGGTCAGCGAAGGAGATGTGTTTGCCATCACGGACGAAACCGGGTTCTCGGGATTGGAGAGGGGAAGCGAGGCCAGGGGAGGAGGAAGTGATGGAAGGGTTTGTGGAGACGGGATTCCAGTCCTTGATGACGTTGAAGCGGTGGATAGCACGAATGATTTGTTGAAGTGCGGTGGACCTGCGCTTTGAGGTTTTGGAGTAGTGGGACTTGAAGAGGGTGTGGGCGTGCTCGAATATGCCGCCATCATTGAAGTAGAGGCCTCCGAAGCGGCGAATGTCCTCGACAATGTAGCCGAGGAGGTGGAACTTGAGGGTTCCGAGGCTGGAAGTCTGGTGGGGGCCGAGAACGAGTACGGCTGTGCGCTTGAAGGAGCGGATTTGGTTGTCGAGGTCGGTGAGGCGTGCGTAGGTCCATTCGGTGAAGGTGTTGTATCGCATGGAGGCGAGGAAGAGGTCTGAGTACTTGGAGAAAACGGAAGTGATGGGAGCTGAATCGACTTCGTCACAGCATCGGTCGAAGAAGGCGCCGATGAAGGGGAAGACCATGTCGAGTGCGCCGTAGTCTTTTGCTTCGAGCATACAACGCAAGCCGTCGGTAGTGAAGAAACCGTTGAGAGTTTGACCGTTGTCGGAAGTGGAGAAGTCCATGTGGAGTCCGTTTGCGGGGGAGTGATTTTCGATGGCGCGGAGAGGATGGTGTTTGAATGTTTGAGGATAAAAGTGCGGACGGAGTTGAAGGAGCGACGGGACTTGGAGGATCGAGGGGTGGTGAAGAGTGCTTGTGAGCGGAGTCTCTCGATGGCGGCGAGCTTGATGTGCTTGGAGACGCCGAGGTAGAAGTTGTGGAGTGGTTCGAAGGTGAAGATGTTGTAAGGGGAGAGGAGTGGGGTGATGTTGAGAAGACGATATGATTCGAAGAGGGAGGAGTACTTTGCGAGGGAGAGGGAGTGGAGGGCTTCAAGGGCTTTTTCCTTTGTGTTGCGGGAGATTCTGGGCTTACGAGCAAGGAGAGCGTCTTGTGATTGTTGGAGGAGAGTGGAGTGTGATTTGCGTGCGGGGAAGGTCTGATGCTGAGTTCGGGGGGAAGGGGATTGAATGTGTAGGGGGAGGTCTGTGCGGGAGACGGTGCATCTATGACAAAGGGGTTGGGGGCGGGTTCCGTGGGAGATGGCGAGGATGTCTTTTGCTTCGGGGATGTCGGCGCAGTATCTGGAGATGATTGGGCGACAGTGGTGGAGAATGCCATGGGCGTCACGGAAGGGGAAGCCGTTGAGACCGGAGGAGAGGGGGGGCCGAGGAGGTTGAAGATTGCGAGCTGAATGAGTTCTATTTTGGTGTGGCGGGGGATGTGAGAGGAGGTTTGAGGGATGGAGGCGTGGTCTTAGGAGGAGGTTGTTGGGAGGAAGGAGGTTGGCAAGTATCCGAGAAGGGTGGGGTGTTCGGTGATGCACTTGCGACGGAAGGCATCGGAGAAGTTGAGAAGGGTGATGTGAAGGGGGTAGGAGGTGATAGAAGAGGATTTGAGGGAGGTGGAGGACTTGTCGGGGTAGATTTGGACCAAGCCAATGAAGGAGTCGATACCGGTGGAGTCGGGGGTGTGCCAGATGCAGGAGTCGTTGGAGGAGTGCATGATTGCGGCTTTGAGGGCGGGGAATGCTTCTTTTCCGAGGGTGGAGGCCATGGGGTGGGCGAAAGCGGGAGAGCCGGAAGGTGTTGTGTGGGAGACGGGGTGGAAGAAGGTGTTGTGGAAGTGTGCGAGGGCGAGTTGTTGTTTGAGGACCCGGATGGGGTCCTTTCGGAAGATGGTGGTGGAGAAGAGCTGCTGTGGGTCGGAGAGGGTGGTGGGAGCGAAGCCGATGTTTCTGACTCGGTGTTGGAAGAGGTCTGTTTGAAGTTTGAGACACTGGGAGGCGGAGGAGACGGCGTTGTGGAAGGCGGATTTGGAGAAGGCGGGGTCGTGGAGGAGGGAGATGAGTTCGTCAGCCTTTCGGAGGCCGAGGGAGGAGGCGATGGAAGAGATGTAGAGGACCATGCGTTCGAGGGGGGGTTGTTCAGGAGGGGGAAGGAAGGGGGAGGAGGGGCAGTAGGGGAGGCGGAGATGGAGCAGACTGGGGTGGTGGCGCTGTGGTAGGCGTCCTGGGTGTGGAGGGAGAGGTAGAGTTGCTGGTGGTGGTAGGAGTCGTCGTCTGCGATGGGAACGTTGTCGGAAGGCCGGTTTGTGGGAGAGGGAGGTGTATGGAGGTGGGGGGTAGACTTGTGACGCTTGATGCGTGGGGGGAAGTGGGGGAGGCCTCCGCCTGGGGAGAGGAAAAGCTTGTTTGGTTTAAGGCGATTGGAGCATCTCCTCTGGTGCCTTTGGATGGCGGGGATGGCGTGGTAGAAGAAGGAGCAGCCTTCAAAGCAGCAGTTGGGCATGGCGGGGAAGGTTGGGGGGGTGTTGGAGAGGATTGGGGGTACGTAGCGGGAAGCGTAATATGGCGCACGGACGGTGGGACAGAGTGTAGGGGATGATTACACGTGATTCGAAGGCGTTTCATATATTTAGTAAACGAATGCCTGATTTGAAAGGTGTTGACTAGTGAACCGATCTCCACAAACTGAAAAGGTATTCGATCTATTTGTATACTCCTATTCTTATTCGATGAACAGCTATTTAAGTTTCTATCTAAGTGTCTATCTCGCCGTATACATGAACGTAGGTGACACTAACACACTTACATTGTGCTGCGAAACTACCATAAACGAAAGAAGTATGCTAGTTTGCCTTCCATCCAAACTGGCAAAGATGGAAGCAATTTGGAATAATTCTTTCGAAAAAAACTAGCACAAGTGGAAAGGTGGATATATTTTCGGAAATTAGCACTTCCAAATTTGGATAAATTCAACGGGTTTTCGTTCGTTTTAATTCGGTCATTTTTGACCGTCAAACTAGAATTCCGATAACACCGACGGTCGCCAGCTCTTGGAAAGAATAATTTAATGTACGTTAAGGCAGGAAGAGTAGTAGATATTCTCTTCTGGGAACTATTCTTTATATGTTCTTGGGCATAAGCGGTAGAAAGATTCACACAGTTGTGGTGCCTATGTTGTGTCTACAAGGACGCATTTCTGTGAGACGCGAGGGATCATTCCAGAAGCCGTTTTCACTCCGAAACACCCTTATCATCTCACAGAGTAGGTATCGTTGGGTCTAGGTGGAAGCCCGTACTCGTATGATAATGTCAATATCACAGGCTCAACCGATGAATTATGCCTACACTGTGGATGAGACGCATCTCCGACAACGTGCCAAGATATACTTGGCTCGTCATGACGGACAAAGTTGGCAACGTGGGGTGGCGCTTGGAACAGCTTGTGAAAACTACCAGTCATGGAGGTTCTTGCGAGAATTCCCCTAATGAAGGGGTAGTGGAGGTACTGCAATTGTACGGAAAACGATGGTACCGAGGCAAAAAGGACTGGGAAAGAAGGGTAGAAGGAATTTGCGAATATCGCGAAAAGATGAACGCGTGGTAATGGATCCCCCGGGCTATGTCTATGACATTGTGGATTCAGAAGGTTATTCGTATTTCGTTCAATACTCCAAGCCAGTCACTCGCTCTTTAGAGTATGGCCTTAACCTCAGGTTTTGCTGTATGAAATACAAGAAAGATCCCCCAGGTTGTGGGTGCAAGGCGGCTTTTATGGCCAAGGCCTTGTTCAACGGAAAAGGCAGCCTTCTCACGGATAAGTGTGATGTTCACAAGCACGAACGACTGGCTGTCGATAGGCGTGGAGGCAAACAGAAACGCAAAGAAGCAGTGACGGCAACAATCAAAAGAGTAGCTGCGGATAAAATTAGCTTGCCGTTCATCCAATTACATTTCTACCTCTTCTGGTATGGAAGAGAGAGGACTTGGTGGCCAATAAGGAGCACGAAGCACGGATGAAAAGGACTTTATGCTTTTAATTACGCGTCGTCCCTCTAGAGTGCTTACCACAGGAGCCACCCTTAGAGACGGTAACTACCTGCCAGCCCACGAGGAGGTGTGCCGCGCAACCGGCATAAAGAAAATCATACATATTGATGACGAGGAGGGTTCAGTCGATGTTAATGGGGCGTTGAAGGGGTGTGCTGTAGCCCGAGATGCAGATCATCCTTTAACAGCCATATTATCAGATGATAGTTCTGTGATTGATGTAACGCACTAAGTGAAACCGATATTGAAAGCCAAAACAAGAAAGATACGTTGGATACTCCGTTCTCCGAAAAGCAGTTGACTCTCTGCCTGTCTAACATATGTTTCCATATACACGTAATGGGGACGACATCGACGACAGAACGTCTCCGTATCACCCGCATCATCTCCATCTGGGAGCTTCCAAATCCATAGAGTGCGATATGAGGGAGGAGCCAGTGCCTCTCAGTGTGAAACAGCAGCCCATAATTGATAAAGATACTGCACCGAACATTCCTCTCCATCCAAACTTTGGTGGTGGAGCCCAAGAACCGCATCGTGGGGCCATAATTCGGGATGAGATCAATAGAGTGTCGTACGTTTCCAGAGCGTAAGAGAAGGATGTAGGAGAACACGAGCTGGACGTGGAGGTGCTGGACTCGGACGTGCTGGATGTGGAGGACTTGAAAGTATGGAGAGCCAGAACTGGTTCTGGAGCGATTTGGAGCACTTAGACGGGAGAGGTTCGGGATCTCACAGCTCAGGTGCGGTTGTGAATATCAAGAGTGAGATCTCGACGTCTGCTGAAGGCTCCCCGCTGAAGAAATAGTCCGCAGAGAGTTCGTGGCGTATCTGGAGCAAATGAAACCCGCCGGAGCTCATGAGGTATTGCAGCATTTGCAGTATATCGGAGACTACTTCGGTTTCAAAATCTCCACCGTGATTCGAAGTACAGGACGGGAGACGATGGCAGAATAGTTCTATTACGTGGCTACCTAAAATGCTTCCACAAAGAGAATGAGCATTGCACGTGCTCGCACAGCTTTAGAGTTAGGCCTGTGAGAGTGTCTCAAACAGGTCCCCAACAGTTGGCTGTCCTTTCAGACTTCTCAAGTGCCCATCATAACCACTCTGTCGGAAAGTCGCCACAGAGAAAACTGTCTTCGGACATGAAGCGGGAAGCCCACAATTTACACACCAACCTCCACCTCCAATATGATGTAGTCATCAAGCTTATCGAAGATAAGTATAACGTGATCGTGAACATACCTTTGTTTAGAAAGCGTTGTAATTACATGCAATACGCAGGGTTCTCGAACGGAAAGGAGTGTCCTCGACTCTGTGAGAACATCCTTCAACTTCAATGCCTAAACCCGAGGAACAAATTCTACTGTAGAAAAGACCAAATGAATGGTCTTCAGTACATAGCGTGGTGCCTGGACGGCTGAGATAGCGACTACGAACGCTATGGAATCATACCCGTCGTCTCAATTGATTGCAAAGCAATTTCAAACCATTTCTTCGTCCCTCTCATCAGTGGGAATGGGAGGAACAATCATGGGAATCTCACCACATTCTTTATGGCTTATATTGGGGACGAAAGTGAAAGTACTTAGAGTTCTGTTTGGGTCCTGGAGCTGGTTATGGATTGAGTACGAATCTCTCCGAGCTCTGTGGTTGTTGGCATTGATTAACGCCATTCACAATATTTTACCGTTTTCCTTTGTCGTTCTAGACGACTGGCACCTTAATCAAAATCAGGATACACCGGCAGAACGTTAATGCAAGTCCATAGAAAGAAGAGACCTGGACGATGGTATACGAGGGGATATATACGACTTTAGAAAGTGCAAGACGCTTCAACTCTTCGAATCTAAGAGATCGGAGTTCGAACAATCATACTTTCTAAACTTTAACAAACCGCTACCGAGATGGTACAAGTTTCTATGCCAAGAGAGACCAACTATGCTGTTCAGATGCTACAAGGACCTATACATATCCAATCGTTTCTTCTTCAAAGTAAGTGCCTATTGCCAGCCCTCGCATGCCAGATTCCTTAGTCTCGTTTTCAATCGAGACGTTTCGTTCTCCGAAGTACCCCTCACCAGGTTGAAAATGACGCAAAGGCTCCAGCTAGAACTACAACACAGGGTTTCGATACGTGATTCGTCTTTGCAAAACAAACTTATCCATACTGGACTACCACTGTAAACCGATTCCCTCACACACATTTTCCACTTCTTCACGAGAAACAGCATAAAAAAATTCATGCATCTCAGCGTTCTGTACTCTTCACACTTAAAGGTCGTAGAGGCAGCTGTGCGTATGGTCCATGACGTGCAAATCAATCTCGAGGTTGGTGTCCAGAACTTGCATGTCTCTCATGAGAATCCACTCGTGATATTCACGCTAACATGCTTCCACAACCAGAGCGGCGCTGTTCGTGTTTCCAACCAAATTGTCGGCAGCACATTCTACGTTTATATAAACACCCCATCCACCAAGCCCGACCACGTGAACGGGAGATGCAGTTGCGGGGATATGACAGAAAAAGGGGTCCCGTGCGCCCACATCATCACACATCTGCTCGTCGTTCATAACGTCGTGCTGGACCAGTGGTTTCACATTCGCCACGCAGTGAACACCCGATTTCATATTCAGCGGTTTTGGAACTCGTATTGGTGCATAGATCTGGCTCGGTGGACGTTGTCAGATATCCTCAATCTCCGTTACCAAATGGGCGGGCCTGGAGTCACAACTGCACAGCAGAGGTAGTTGAACTGCGAATCCGTCAAGATTAACGGTGAAACTCCAAATGGACATACTACCGGTGCAGTGATGGGTACCACAGTTAATCAGACTGCAACCAGGGCACAAAACCTCAACGCCGATTTCCCACACGTTCAAACTAACCTTCAACACAACAGAAACGCAGATATCTCCTCGTATGCGCGCTATTATGACTGGAAGTTCGTATATGTTTCAGCTGCACAGAGTTGAGGAAGGTTTTGGAACTTTGGCTGTAGACAGTGTGAGAAACTATCTCGACGAAGAGTTGCGTTAATTGAACGCAGGAAGATACCCTTCCAATCCCCAGATACAATTACATACAATATCATCGGGTCTGTTGCGTCAGCAGAGCCATGAGATCAAATGCGATACTCAAGACGCAGTTGCAGTCCAAAACCCGAACACTGGTGTCTCAAGAACGAAAAAGGAGCGGAAGTGGTCTTACCAAGAAAGAGTTTTACGTCCAAAACGTCCACGGTTGAGTAACAGGAGTTTCGAAAATTCTGCTGCCTTATCACAAAGTCTTGTTTCAACTCAGAGCCAAGAAAGTCTTCCACAAACGACACAGGGAGCAGAGTCGTTCACGCGACGAGGTCTAGATAGCGAGGCCACTATCCCAGCTCAAGCAATTGCGTCAGCCATTACCATTGCTGATCACCCAGATAACCAGTACAATGGTAGGAGAATCAATGGTTAGATGCGTATTTTAGGTAGCTGTTAGGGTAGTACAAACGCGTTAGAGTGATTAAAAGCCATTATTTATTTCAGAACTTATTTCGCAGAGCTATAGAAGAAACCTGTAGAGGAAGAAGCCACGACAAAACTCAAGCACCAGAAAAGAAAAACGGTGAATGACAGGACAGGAAGAAGAACAGGAACGGTGAATGAGAGGACACAAAAAGACGAACTGTGAAAATGGGTCATAGGACGAGAACCATACCAACTTTGAATTGCGCTCGCATACCTCAGAAGCGCGCGCGTTTTTATTCTATTCTAGCGCTGCTATTTTGTTCTATAGAATCTTTATAAGGGAGAAAAGTGGTCGCGTTGGGCTGTTGCGAGGCTTGGGACAATGTAAATATGCGCTAAAGAAGTTCTATTGACTTGGCACAATTGGAGTGGTACAGAGGCTCGACGAAGACGTGACCATGTCTTGAGAGGTTCTCTGACTTTTTTGTTACATATAAGTGGAGGTTCGGGGGGGAGGTTCTCAACAGCTCTCACAGTGCATGGATATTTTCCCCCCTTCAAAACATTACAATGAGCGAGAGACTAAAGATTTCACCGGCTTACCTTGGAACAAGGCTTAATTTGGAACAGCCTGAAATTCCGTGAACGAAATTACTAACGTGAGACATTCCCATCCAGATTCTTCGCTAAACTGCAAGAACTTCAGCCTTATCGGAACCATGTAGCATTGCAGTTCAAGGCACAAAAGGGTCTTCAAGGCCGCGCTGTGCCTCCTTTGATGCTCATTCAACGCTTGCAGCAGAAGCAACGATTAGAATAACAAAAGTCGAACATACCAAGAGAGAGAAGGCCCATGATGTTTTGCAGCACGGTGACACAGTCTAAATAGCAGCGGCTATCGCAGGAGTATCACGTAACACTGCCTTCTGCATCCGAAAGGCCAGCATGAACAGCGACACAATGGTCCTCGAAAGAGTCCGGACCTGGTTCAACATCATGCAGGTCGCAGGCAAGTACTAGAGTGCGTAGATGAGACGTTCATTGTCGGGAAAGTCATATACGCAGCTCAACACTAGTTTGTCGTAGGCCGCCACGAAATGAAAAAGCTTCAGGTCCGCACAGCGGCGGACGATAAACTTGTTTTTGCTGGTGCTCTGCCATCGGACGATTCTTTTCGTTCCTCCCACGCAAGAAACAGGGAACTTCCATTCCGCAGTGCTGAGACTATAACTGGCGCAAGACAAGCGGCCGAAAAATACCTGCACGTCAAGACTTTAAAGGGCGTTTTTTAGCGCGTACGCTGACAACATCGGGATTGATTTCGGAGCCTCAACGCATACAGAACTTTGACGAAACAGCAGTACTACCAGAGTAAGGGGAAACGATTCGCTGCTATATGGCATCAAATTTGCTTAAGTCGGACACCCGCCTAGGTGCAAAGGACCACGGTAGACACGTCAGTTGTAATATGCTCATCGTCAACAGGCGGCATTGTACCAGTTCTACTTGTTGTCTCTGGACGGAGACAAATGGCAAGCTGTTTGGAACCGCTATCGAAAGAAGAATGCAGGAACGAGGCTGGAATGCCTCATTGGCTGTCAGACGGCAACTGGTGTCAAGGGGAAACGCGTGTTTTGCTCATGCAAAATGGTTCAGTAGAAAGTGATATCATGGAAGATGCCGTAAGGCCCGTTCAGCACTTTATTCGCACATTTGTGAGCGAAGACAAATGGGTTCTGCTAACTCTCGACGTGCGCAGTTTACGTGACCGACTTGCATGGCTAGACTTGTGTGATTAGTACAGAGTAATCGTCGCCAAACTTGCGGCAAACACGACGCAATTTCTCCAGCCATTTGAGCGTGCCATTAACAAAATCTTCCAAACTAATATACGAGAGACGGGGGATGAGCTCATGGAACAATGCCATATCTGATTCGAAAATGTAGCATTGAAGATCAAACTAGGTGTCGCAGGATACAAGTCCCTTTCAGGTGCGACAGCAATGAGAGCATTCGAAGAGGCTGGTCTCTGGGCTATGAACTACTGATTTATGAACTGCTTTCGCCCACAAAGCTCTGTTTCGTACTCTTCTACTGCACTGCGGAGTGGCTTCCAAGCAAAGAAAGATGTGTTCAACGTTCATGACCTTAGTCAGGACCGAAAAGAGAGAGCAGACAGGCGTTTAGTGCTACGCCTGAACAGCGTCACGGACGGCAGCTATCGTTCCTCTCTGATGTTGGCAGATATTGCTGTGCTTGTGGCCTATAAGTACGTCATAAACAAAATATTGGAGTCAGTAAGAGAAGATAAGTCAGTTTCGGGAAAGTCAGTGGCTCGACGAGAGGTTATTGGGAAAGCAAAAGGGGCCGAAATACTTGTAGTGCTCTCCACGCAGTTGAAACTCGATCAAAAGCGGGTCATTTCCCAAAAGAGCGGTAAACAAAAAGGCGGAGTAGCTAGGAAAAAGTGTAGGGAAGCAGTCGATGTGAGTGGGAAGAAGAATGAAAACCCTAAACTGCCGTTCCTGTCTATAACTTGTCAAGACGGCGATCCTGAGCCACCATCAGACGACCTGCCGAGCGCGTTATGGCCACGGAGGCGGGCGCAGTCTCAGCCCGCTAGGTAGGAAGCCGAGGGTCTTCCGCAGCATTCTGGGGCTGCAATGGCTCTCGTGGAACTCTCGAGAGGGCAGGAAGTGGGTCGGAAGGTTAGACGAGGTGTTTCAAATTGAGCCTTTACAAAATTGTGTCTATAAACATACTTGCTGGAAGACGCAAAAATTGCGCTTTTTGGACTCAGTCTGCCATAAATTTGGCACATGCCTAGGCGTTCCAAATTAGCCGGTGAGAATTCTACACCTTGGATTTTAAATAACCGTTCTTTGTAGGCAGCAGTAAATGCGAACAGATTTACAAAATGACGAAGGGTAAAACGGATCCTTTGGCGCCATTTCTGGCACCAACCCTCTTTAAAAGGGCAAACCTTTTGTTTTTCCCAGTCTTCTCAGACCCTTTCTTGACAAGCTTTTCAACGTGTACATGTTGACGGCGATGATTGCTATATGATTGAGATTTTTAAAGAAAAATTAGCAGTAAATTAAAAAACCACTGTTAGCTCTTGGCTCCCAGTGGAGCGTTTTTTTCTAGCAATTGGAGGGTCCAAAAATAATATTTTTGTGCCAAAATTCAGAAAGGTTAACTTCACTCTCTTTTTGTACCTGTTTATCTAACGAGATTTGCAAAGGCTGTGATACAATCATAATATCTAATGACCGACCCATCGCCGGTCGCCATCGCGTCTTTTGCTCCTGCACATGATTGCTACGGAAAAAGATCAAAGACGTCATCAGCAAAAAAATCAAGCAAGAATCTAATCTTCAAAAGCTCTGTCTACATCAATAAAAAGCATTACAATGCTCTTTAAAAGCTGTTGAAAATGGGATATGCCGCATTAAGAACAATGGCGCTAGAAAATTTTGAAAATCTACGGATGCAGCAAAGTGCGCCATTTGACAACATTATCACAACCTATGACTCCACTACAATATCTCAGAAATTGTATAGTGCAATCATAGAGTGGAAATTTTATCATAAAATATGTATGATACTGCCGAATCATCAATTTCATCTTGCAGCGACCTCTCAAGCAAATCTACCAGGCCCTTTTACCGCTCTGCATCCAACTGCATTTAATAATCAGAAACTTGGTCAATCATTACCGTATCTTGTACGAAATGCCTAAAATCTCCTTCAAAAAAGTAAAAGTCTCTTCGAACTCCACCCCGATCTTTCCAACGAACTTGATTTTACCAAAATAAAATCTATCCATGTCGTTGGCGTAATAATCATTGATTTGAATAGCAAGCATTCTGCAAGCCGAATTTCGCCATTCGCAGAATACCCGGGAAAAATAAATTCCCTCACGACCCTAAATGTAACCGAGCTGAAAGAGGGGAAATTTAAAAGTCACTCGTTTTCAAACGGGCAATCCTGCAAACAGTTGTAAGGGATATTTTTTGGAAAAGGGGCCAGAACGAAAAAATTATGTCATGGGAGGCGGAGGCGATTTCGTGGTTTAGAGCAATACACATCTACCTTTTCCAATCAAATTCAATACGAAGGACGCTCGAGAACGAAGGAGGTTAGTGTCTGGAATTGGCTCTCCGCCATTTGTACTGCCCTCAGATGGTCGAGAGGGTAGTCTTCTCAATGCAAACCACGGGGAGAATGGATAAGAAAATAGCATATCCATTCTTGGAATTATAGCCATTGGCAGTCGCTACACTTTCCAATGCGGAGAACAAACTTACTCGCCAGTTCGCGTTGAACGTCAAAACCGAAAAACAATTACAAACTGTCCGAAACCGGAAAAGATTTCTTTGTGGAAAAAAGAAAGGTGTCATCCAGACCATCAGCCCAAAAATTCCAGAATAAGGGACTGCCTGGCATCACCCGCACTTTCCCTATATATATAGCTCCTCCCTGTGGCAAAATGTTGTCTGATACAATTCAAGTCCTCAAACTTTTGTACTGTGGCTCACCGCACTCAGACACCTTCTCTCGACCTAATGACTCCGCAGTCTCACAACGGGGTCTAGTCACTACGCGTGACTGCATCCGACGCTAGCTGACGCTTTGTAGGCTCCAAGCGCCTGATGAGTCTACTCTAGAAGCAGAAGGTGCCTCAGGTTTTTATTCTATGCTGGAAGACCAACTTATGTGGAACAATGTCTTCCACAGACTTTTCTCCAGCAACCTTCCCGACTTTTTCTGTTGAGGCATCCCAATACCTATAATCTCGTTCAGAATTGACCTACCTCGGAAAGCCTCCTCGCAAAATCTCGTTACATGGAAGACGATGTTCCGAAGCGGTGAAGCCGCTTCATTGAAAATCACAAACCTTGATTTTGGAGCTGTAAGCCTTTATGTGCATGCTCCGACAATCATGGAGCGTGCACAAACTCAGCCTCACCGCAACGAACTGGGCACACGCAAAGAGTACATCAAAGTACTCAAACGTGCGTGACACGCAGGTATGTTGTTGTGGTCACCCGTCGGAAAGGAATACCCGCAATACTGCAACTTAGCAGACCCCATTACCATGAGTTACTTCTCTGTCTCCAAATCTGGAACTAGAGACCAACTTATTAGCCGGCCAGTAATTCAAAATGCACTCCTCCTGGATCCGCTACTCACGGGGCTCTTTGCAGCTGATGCATTACGGTATTATGAACATCTGCCCCACCCATTAAGCGCCTTTTTTATGGACGTGGAGAATATGTTCCACAATATTCGCCTAACATCCCAAACGCCCTAGCTCTTTCCGCTAAAAACTGCTCCTTTCTTCGAACTTCCGAATGCTCTACAGGTCTAGATCAGAGTCCATCATAATATACCCTTGGAAGCGGGCACCGTCCTCAGCCCTCTCCAGTGCACCATGCCCATGGGATATAAATGGTCCTTGTATTTTGCACATACTTCGGCAGCAAAAACCATTGACAATACTTTCCGGACTCCTAAACCATCCGCTGTTCCCAAAACCCCCGCCTCGACTGCACATTCTGCGTCGTGACGTGTACCCCCACCACGAAGGGCTCACTGACCCACTGGCCATGCATATTATAGACGAAATCGATTTCGTATTCAGTGGATGGAAGTAATTCCAAGCTACCACTTTCCAGGCCGTTCGGTACGGTAAATTTTCCATCCTCGGTCTGCCTATCAAGGAATCCAAATCTTTCCCAACAGGCACCATTTCTTACAACTCCATACCCTTCATATGGTGGATAATCGACTTCCAATGCAAAAAAGCTTATCCAAACTGACAAAACAAACTTGTACAAGTCGCAAAAAGCGCCATTCGTCGGTCTTTTCGGAATGCTAGTTTTGGTGTCAAAAATGACCGAATTAAAATAATCGAAAAACCGGTGATTTTATCCAAATTGGGATGTGCTTAATTTCCGAAAATATTTCCACATTTCCACTTGTGCTAGTTTGTGTGGAAAGAATCATTCACGATTATTTCCATTATTGCTAGTTTGGATGGAAGACAAACTAGCATGTTAATTCCGTTCACGCTAGTTTCCGAACCCAATGTAAGTGTGGAAGTGGCACATATTTAGAACTATACGGCGGCGAATAGGGATATATATACATAGATAGCTACTTATGGAATACGATTAGAAGAATACAAACCCTTCGAATAGGAACTCTCTATAGAGATACAGTACATCTATTCAACAACTCTCATATCAGATATCGGCCGTTTATTCTCTCACTTTTGAAACGCCTTCGCATCACGTGCCACCTCCCCCATCACTCCGTCCCACCCCCCGTGCGCCATATTACGCTCCCCACCACTACGTACCCCCCTCTCCCCCGACACCCCCACACCGCTCCCCGCCATGCCTAATTGCTGCTTTGAAGGCTGCTCCTTCTTCGCTCGCACCATCCCCGCCATTCAAAGGCACCAAAGAAGATGCCCCAACCGTCTCACCGCCAACAAGCGTTTCCTCTCCCCCGAGCGGCAACGTCCCTCACTTCCCCCCACGCACAAAGCGTCACAAGTCCACCCCCCTACTTTTACCACCACCCCCCCACCTCCTCTCTACAATCGCCCTTCCGATAACGTCCCCATCGCCGACGACGACTCCTACCACCAGCAGCAGCTCTCCCTCTCCGTCCACACCCAAGACGCCTACCATATCGTAAGCACTCCCGTCTGCTCTCTCTCCCCCTCCCCACCTCCTCCACCGCCCCCCTCCTTCCCTCTCCTCAACGACCCCCACCTTGAACGAATGGTCCTCTACATCTCTTCCATCGCTTCCACCCTCGGCCCCCGCAAGGGAGACGAACTCATCTCTCTCCTCCACGACCCCGCCTTCTCCAAGTCAGCCTTCCACAACGCCGTCTCCTCCGCCTCCCAGTGTCTCAAACTTCAAACAAACCTCTTCCAACACCGAGTCACCAACATCGGTTTCACCCCCACCACCCTCCACGACCCACAGCACCTCTTCACAGCCACCATTTTCCGAAAGGATGCTATCCAAGTCCTTAAAGGACAACTCGCACTCGCACAGTCCGAGAACACCTTCTTACACCACGTCCCCCATACAACCTCCTTCGGCTCTCCCACTTTCGCCCACCCCATGGCTTCTTCCCTCGGAAAAGAAGCTGTCCCAGCCCTCAAGCACGCAATCATGCAGTTTTCCAATAACTCCTGCATCTGGTACACCCCTGAGAACACCGGTATCGACTCCTTCATCGGCTTCGTCCAAGTATACTCCGACAAGTCCTCCCCCTCCCTCAAATCCTATTCCATCACCTCCTACCCCCTTCACATCACCCTCCTCAACTTTTCCGACTCGTTCCGTCGCACATGTATCACCGACAACCTCATCCTTCTAGGATACCTTCCAACTTCTTTCAATCTCGCCACCCTCTCTCAAGACCCCGATACCATCCCCCAAACCTCATCCAGCATCCCCCGCTCTACCAAAATGCAACTCATCCAGCGTGCCATCTCCAACCTCCTCGACCCTCTTCTCTCCTCCAGCCTCAACGGCTTCCTCTTCCGTCACGCTAATGGCGTGCTCCGCCATTGTCACCCAATCATTGCCAGCTACTGCGCAGACATTCCAGAAGCAAAGGATATTTTCGCCATCTCCCTCGGCACCCACCCCAAGCATCCATGCCACCGATGTAACGTCCCACGCTCCGACCTCCAACTACAAATTCCATCCCCCCTCTTCGATCCCAGACCCAGACTCTCGATGCCCGCAAATCACACTTTACCCTCCTTCAAGATGCTGAAAAGGGCCTCCTCGCTAGAAAGCCCAGAATCGCCCGAAACACCAAGGAAAAGGCCGTTGAAGCACTCCACTCCCTTTCCCTCGCCAAGTACCCCTCCCTCTTCGAATCTTACCCTCTCCTCAACGTCACCCCTCTCCTCTCCCCTTACAACATCTTCCCCTTCCAACCACTGCATAAATTCCACCTCGGCATCTCCAGATTTTGTTCCTACATTACTTTCCGTTTCGATCCACTTAGTGAATTGCACCTCAGCGTTTTCAAGCCCATCAAGCTAGGTTCTATCTAGTACGTCAGGACAGAAGCATTCTCCGTTGTATTTCGTTAACCTACAGCTCGACCATCCTTCCATTCCGTCCGTTATTCCATCCTCAAGCAATGGATCACCATCCCCGTAACTCCAAAACGCCCGAGTGGTAGGTTAGTTGGCTAGTGTGCGGTTAGTCGCATGGGGCGGTTGGAATAGGAGTGAATGTTGTGAGTGGGCGTACGTACCGGAGGTCGTGACAAAAATAGGAGGTACAGAACGTCAGGGGCGATCGAGGTATGTGAAAAGAGTCCAAACACCGTGAACACATATTAGAGATATACTCAACTACCGGTTGAATCTAGATCTGGATGAGGAATACTAATTTCGTGGATCAGACCCTTACCCGCTACTCTTAGTGGATTGCGGAAAAGAAAAGTTGCATAAGTAGGCGCCTCTCTACCTCGTAGGAATGCATTACAGTGTGCAACGGCCACTGCACTACGTTGCAAAAATGCCTCCTGTTACGATCTGTAATTCTGTAAAACTCTCATTACGTGTACTACCTTTCATACAGCTCCTCTTACAATCATTTTCAGACGTCTACCAGGAGACGAACTCTTCCTATTGTCGACAGATCCTCCTTTATCGAGATATCCGTGGGCTTTGTGCATCATCATTGTGAGGGGTACAATATGTCGTAATGTAGCCAGAAAAAGTGTGTTTTTTATCACCAAATCACCACTTCCAGTCATGCTAGGTAGCGAATAACCGAATTATAATAATTTCTGTTCAAGTATCCAACTATTTTATGTGTACAAAACCCCATACTCAAAGCGAATGTCACCGTACTTCCATGGTGCCTTTCTTTCATTCACAGTCTTGAATTTGTTTGGCAAAAGAGTTAGCATGAACCTAGAAGACAATCAAATCGCGTCGTGACGCGAAAAATTAAGAAATGTTTTTCTTCTCGTGCCTAAAATATGAGCAAGACATGAAGACCGCTGCCATGGAGTTGGACTACAACACCACAAGTTTACTTCTCATTTGGTTTGTATTGGAGCAGTTCTACATGAGTATCTGGCAAAAGGTTGCGGGAAATCAGGTTTTCTCTGAAAGAGTACTCTATTCTTACAACCATATCCTAACGAATCTTGTAGATACCTGTATCCCGTTCCAGCAGAAAATTGTTTTACAGTCATTCAAAGCAACTGTTGTATTTGAGACTATTAAGAATATAACAGAAAGTCTAGATTCACCCGTTCTAATCTGATTAACAGTACAAATATAAGGAATACCGATTTAGATAAATGTAGAACGTAAAAGATAAAACTGCAAATGGTTCTAAACATGAAAGAGCGGTTCCCCATTTTCCATCGCTGGTTGAACAATACTTGAAACAGCATGGAAACAATAAAAATGTAACCTTAGATTATGGCGAAAAAGGTTTTCTAGAACGAAAAACTGCTTCAATCTTCCATTCAGTTTCTCATATCTACCTCGGACCAGCGAATGAAATGTTTTGTCCATTCCGTGAACCTGGGCGGTTTGAACCCATTTTGAGTCTACATAAACATCGTCAGATACTACTTTTTCAGCTGGATTGAGGTTTTTCTTCATCGCTAAACGAAAAATGTTGAGATCTGGATATGCATCTTACGGAAATCCTCCGATTACCTACACTCTTTTTCCTTCCCTGATTGAAACACCAATTTCATACCTTTAACCTGCAGCCTTAGATTTACGATTATAGAATGCGGAGGAAAAAGGAGAAACTTCATGTACTCTGCAATCCGTTGCACCTACTGATATAAAGCAATCAAACACAGGCGATGCAGCAAGACGGTATGACCAAAAAATCTGAACGTGGAAAGGTTAATAAAAAACATATAACAAAGAACCGTTCAAGAACATACCACTTTGAGTCTCGAGAGCAGTTTAACAACCTGCCAACACAAATTTCTAAATGTCTTCTCTTCACAAATGCAAATGGCACTGTAAAGATGTTGCGAGCAATACTGGCGAAGAAAGAGCAATCCCCAGAATAGATGCTGCGGACGAATTCTTGATGGGGCAGTAGATAGCATTAAATTCCACAATTTGTCACAAAGTCCGTAATCGACACCAAACAAAGATTTGCATTTTTTCGCATTAGAACGGCTTTTGTCATGGGTTCGAGCTCGCTTCAGAATGAGGATGCTTGCCGCTCGAAAATGAGCACTAGTTACACGATGTGGTCAAGCCATAGCTCATTGCATCCTGAATATCGCGAAGCGTTTCTTTCCGGAACCTTTCTTTTTCCCAACCTAAAACGCTCTTTCTCTCCCTCACAATCTCAGCAAATCTACCAATATGTCTGTTGAATTCTTACACTTTGTGTAATCGTCATCAAAATTAGATAGTGATGAGTAATTTACGCCACAAATGCATACTTACACCCTCTGAACATAGTGGTAGTCCAAAATACGGCCAAAATATGGCCGTAATTAGCCAAAAAAAGGCCGTAATTTTTTGGACAAAAATAGGACTAAGAAAGATCCAAATGATGTCCCATTTGTTCCTTTTACAGTATGTTAAAAAGGGCCGACTAACAGAGGTCCCATTTGGTACGAAGAAAGTCCGACATATTTGGCTACAAATAGGACGATTTGCGAGCCAAAGACTACCAGAGAAGGACTATGTATGTCCTGAATCAGCAAGAGAGTGTGCCGCAAACGGATCATATATCTCTCTAAAGTAGAACAGATTTCTAACCATAGATGTACGTAGTGGTGCCGATATGGGTGCAAATTTCATTGTACGACCTTAGTCCCAAACATAGCCGAATAGAGACCTATCGCTATGGACAAGATATGTCCAGTTTGTGGCTAGAAAAGAGGCGAGTAGAGACTACGAAACAGTTGATATATAGACGATAGATGTAACATTGGGCCTATATAAGGCACCTTCTCGGCACCAACGTGAACCACGCGAAACATGAGGGCATGCTTGGCAGAGAACAAAACGAACGGCAGCAATAATTTACGTGGAACTAACCTCAGTAAGTGTATCTTCGAAAGATATGCTTACATGCAAGCTCGTATTCGTCCTGTATAATTAGAGGAGGATATATGCCAATAATGGAGCCCTTCGGTGAGGCTGCGTGATGCTCAGCAAAGAAGATACATATTTCAGCATTTGAGATGGTCCGTCGCAGCGCATATCTTTTCCAAGCGTAAGTATATTGGGCACTCAAAGAGATAATGATGGTAGGATAATACGTACTGGAGAAAATGGGATTTGAATGTCATGGGATCTGTATTCCACTGCGATCCCTCGAGGAAGAGACTCACGCTCTGGAATTATGTGAACGCGGAGGACGAAATCCATGTCGCTTGGTCTTCTTCGGGGTCTTCAGTTGGGTCTCCCGCAGTACCTGGCGCTTACGGCGACCCTTACCACGTGAACGATTGGATATCGGGACTGGTAGAATGTCATCACTTCCCATGGAATCCTCCGTATCGTTCTCCGCATTTCTTGAGAAACGATGAATCGAGTGACGCTCGGAGTGCAAAGTTCCATTTCTCGACTTCTTCACCCCCCTTGAACTATGCTGCTGTTCCTCTTCCTCGGAATCCCCTGACTCGGAACTTCCGTAGCCCTCAGACACCTCACCAGACTCCTCACCAGACTCCTCACCCAGTTGATCCTCATACCCCCGTTTACGTCCTTTCTGTCGTAGCGGAACTCCACTAGGACTCCTTCCCAACGTATGAGCACCCTGCCCATTCCTTTCTGTATTGCTGCGTTCCCGAGGTGGTTCGGGAGAACGAGAAACGTTTCGATGGTCATCGCGGCCGCCTTGATCGGAAATGTTCCCCTGGCTCCTTCCAATCTCATGAATCGTTTGTTTTACCTGCCGGACATCCCCGTTCTGAATTGTAGGTTGACGAAGAGAGACTTGTGGTGACGACTCAGTGGCGTTCGCTCCCGTAGTTGTCGCAGCACGTTCTTGCCTCTGCGTCCCAGACCTAGCCTTCGCATTCTTCTTCTGTGCTTCTACCTTCGCCTTCTTATCCCGCTGCATACATTCCTTAATGAATTCAGTAGCAATCCAATGGTTCTGAGCTGCCTGTAGAACTGGGAACTTTTCTTCAATCTTCCTCTTCAACGTCAACAACTGGCTTGCATATTCGATCTTTACCGAGGAAAAGGTACGCTCGCCTCGCTGCAGACCCAGACGTTGATACAAGTATGATCTTATTAGGTCCTTGATACTATTGGCCATCTGCGGATAAACCGGATAGTCTTCACTGGAAGAAGCATCACCGGACATGTTCTCTCGGTAGAGTCGATTGAAGACCAAACGCGATGATATCAAAGTCCCAGTGGGACGCCCAGGCTGATCCGTCTGCTTCATTCGCCTCTTGTACGCCGCGGTGGGTACTCCAAGTGCGTTGGGGGGCACTACAAACACAGTGGAGACCTGGTGGTTGCTGTTACTGGCTTGCTGCACAGACGAAGTGTTCACATCAGCAGTAACTTGAGGCATGACACGAGAAACCATTGTGGAAGCTACTCTACTTGGTCAACAAAGGCAAGAGGGAGAATGCATAAATTAAGAGAATCAATAACTGGTTAGACGAAATCACACCCATTTGACTGTAACACATGTACATCGAAAGACGTGAGAGGATACGTACCTGGAAACGTTTCGCGAAGTGTTGATTGGCGTTGCTGAACTGCGGAAGGAAGGTCGCCAAGGGGAAGGAAGACTGCTTCAAGGAACAGAGTAAAGCATGTGTTAGCAGGGAATGAGGGGATGACGTTGATGGGGAACGATGTCACGCAGTCTCCACGAGGAATACAAGGAGAAAGAGAACCTGATATGTAGTCCTGTGTCGTTGAAAGACGCCTCGATGTTGTGATTGAGCAGACGACGGAGAATGAAGAGGAGGGAGTGGCTGACAGAGGATTGAAAATCGGAAATGGTAAACTTAAGAGAAAGCCGTATACAACGGAAGAGGAAAACCGCGGATGATATGGGGGTTGAGGGCAGGGTCTCGAAAGAGAAACTGATGGTGGATCATGCTGCTGAAGTACCCGGCATCCGTAGGAAAGCGCGCGAGATAGCTTTCGGTTGAGGAAGAACCGGAGCGCAAACGTGAAGGATTCTGGCTGTGATCTGGTTTGAGACGGAGCTGGAATAGGTTAAATTGTAAAGCACAAAATTGACATTTCGAAGTACCTTTTTGTACCAGTTTTTCATAATCTTTGCAGCATTTTGTGAGATACACCTCATAATCAACGCCTATCATGAAATGAGAGACAACCTAGAAGTCGTGATAAAGCCTGCGAAGTCACTTACTCTCTCCTCTCCCTCTTGAAAGGTTCTCATTACATTTGGAGAAAATGTCTGGTCATGAGATTGGCAGGAAGCGCAGAAGCAGATGGGAGCTCTGTATTGAGAGCACTGACCACGAGCCCCCACTTCGTACCTGTTCTCCCCAATCAGACGATGGAGAATTGCTTGCAGAAGATTGTCCCGCTAGGAAAAGAAGATGCAGATGGGAATACCAAGTAGAGAACGAACATACGGTAGCAGTATCAGAAATGAATGCTATGAATCATGAATCTATGCCATGTCCCACTTCTGAACCAGGACCTGCAATGCCCATGATCCAGAACTGTAGCTTCAAAGAGGCAGGTTCATGCCAAGCGAGTATTGGTGGCTTCGAGAATGACGATTACGAAGTTGAAGACGTTCAAAATGCTTTGCCCTTCAATGATGGGCAGAAAGATTGTAACCGTTCCGTAGATCTATGTAATGAAAATGGATTGTCCTTCTCTGCTGTAGCACCTTCTTCAGTTCCTCAATCATGGTGGGAAAGAGATTATGAATCGATCGGCAGTATCGAGAATGAAGAAGGATATGTTGAAGAAGCTTTTTCAACTTGCGCATCTGAGTTCAAGAGACTAAGTGCTTTCCTCTATACATCAGAACTGGCTGGTGTTTCTCAACGAACTGTAGAGAAACTGATCTCAATCGATCCCATCAGAGCCTCTGTGTCGTACAGAAGCATGGCTGCCTATGCCCAAAGAACGTCATTGGCACAAAATTCATACGCTGATATGTGTCCTGAAGGCCATTGCGTAGCGAGAGGAAGACTGAAGAACTCTAAAACGTGCCCGGTTTGTAATAAGCAAATGAAGGGTTCCAAGTACTGGTGTATGGAACCCTCTTCGGCTTCAAAAGCATTATGTCGGACAAAAGACTCGTTCCAGGAGCTAAAGAACGGATGGGATCGAATTCGACACTCACAGGAAGAAGAAGAGTGTAAGGATGGATACCAAGACTTCTACCATGGCCGTATGTTTCGACGATTGTATTCCACTTATACCAATGCAGAATCGGATGACCTTCTCGTTTTCTTCACTTTTTCCACCGATGGGTTCGAGTGTACGAGGAACAGAAGGGGAGAGGCAGTTTCTTCATGGCCACTTGTATCTACAATCCTGAACTACTCCCCGAAGGAGAGAGCAAGAGCCAACAACGCTCTCGTCTTTGCGATTGTTCCTGGATCGCATAGCTCAGAATACTTTGATACGTTTCTCCAGGTGCTGGTGGATGATTTTCGAAACCTTGAGAAAGGAATCTCCGTTCTTTGTCATGACAATCAGATTCGAAAAATAAGAGGGTACGTGACTTTCTTCACGGCAGACTGGCCTGCTGCATCAAAGGTGCTGGGCTATGTAGGGCATACTGGTACTTCGTTCTGCAGATTCTGTCTCAGACGAAAAGAGTACATTCCCGTGTGTAAGTCATCTTACGTCGTTCCTCGTGTCCGGAAAGACACTGTGAAAGACCTGATACGTTGTCGTCGAAATGAGCGACAGCAGTATCGTCTTCGTGATATCATAAACGTAGAGTGTGTACCACAGCGAAACGCCACAGACATAGCCTCCACTTGGAAAAGTTTGAGACACGGATTAGATAAAGATGTGAACAGGAAAAGCATCGCGAGGGTGACTGGCATCAAGGCAGATTGTTCTCTTCGAAGGCTTTCCATGGACTTTAAGTACTCATTTCCGTATGATGTCATGCATCTGGTTCTCATCGGCTGGACGAAGCACGTGACAAAGCAAATGTGCGGTTTTCATAACAATCATAACCAAGCCCAGGAGCTGCCCAAATACTGCATAGCCAAAGAAGTCCTTGCAAAGATCAACAACCACATGGAGCGGGCAACAAGTGGTATTCCAGTGTCATTGGGTAGAGCTTCTTTGCCACTAAGTGAGATAGCAAAGTATAAGGCAGAGGACCTGAAAAGACTTGCGGAGATATACTTCTTGCCGTACCTGCATCGGTTCAGCTTGGACAAGAATAAGATCAGGTTGTGGTGGCTCACTTCTCGGATGGTTCAAATCTCATTTGGATAACGTTGTGATGAGGATACAGTTCTTGACCTGCAACGAGTTGTAGAAGAGGTCTATGCTCGATTTGTCCACCAGTATTACGACGGAGCATCAGATTCATTCTGCTTCACGCCTTCCACGCATGCGATACTTCATTTACCAGATTTGTTGAAAGAGTGTGGCCCCCTTCCGGTCACTTCACCATTCTTAATTGAAAGGCTTCTTGGAGATATGGGAAGGCAACTGACATGTAATACGAATTTGAATTTCCATTTGTTCCACAAGAACTGTAGACTTTTCACATTGCGAATTATGAGCGATGGCCTTGCCCCGAGAACATCAGAGGAGGTGAATCGGATCTTGGCTGAAAATCAGGACAACTCTGACATATTCACTGAACTGGATTCTGAGCATGAAGAAGCAGAAGGCATTGTCTTGCAAGGAAAGGGCAGGACCGTACAGAACTTGGATTGTTTCGACACGACAGTTGCGAAGTTTGTGAGAGAAAACTTCCCAGAGTATATAAACTCATATCAAATACGCGGGGTTAAGCAGTTCAAATCTCCTCTGATATCAAAGGGTTCCATCCGTGTTCCCATTGAGACTCAAAAGTGTTTCCAAGACCGATATAGAATAAGAGAAGATGCCCGTCAGAAGTTTTGTATCGCTGCAGAATTTGAGAGGGTTTCCCAAGACAATGATGAATCATATGCGTCACTTCCTTCAAGATCCAGTTTTGCTGAAAGAAGGGTTGCAGTTGATCTCTACTATGGAGACGTCCAAAACATATTCGAGGTCGAAGTTATCATTGTGGACAAGAACGTAAAACGTGTTGTACATGCCTCATTTCTTGAGATTCGCTGGTATTATAGTTGTGCGTACGATGAGTACCTTGATCTTCGGTACACAAAGGACAGAAGGAGATCGGAAACAACAATTGAGCCATCGAACTACGTTAAGAGATCCATTGGTTTCCTAGATATATCAAAACGCCGCTATTTTCTTGATGAGCTCAGAAGAGAACATTTGCTAGGACCAAGACAGGTTGAAATGCCGTTTGTTGACCTCTTAACGTCGTAAATCAATACAATCTTATAGCATCACCTGAGCCGTCTGTTACGACCTCTTTCTCGGATTGAGGTCGGCATGGAGAAAGATTAGCTTCGCAGCGGTAGTCAGCTCTTAGTCTGTCATGAATATCCTTTGGGCATTTTGGGGAGACGAATGCGTGGAAAGTTGCCAACGGCCGCCATCGCGATGTCCGATATCCCTGAACAGAAGCAGGAGAGCTGAACGTCAGCAACACATCACAAAACGTACTCATTTTGTTTTCGAATGCAAGCCGCAATCCTCACCATATCTTGCTCGTATCGGAAAGGAAACGTTCGATCGAGAAAGATACTTCCTCATATGCTATAAAGTTAAATCCGGTAAAGTGTTACAAACTTGATGAATCGAGGTAATGCGTAATGTAAATATGAGTAGTACTAGTTCAGACGTACGGCGACGTAGTTAAGAGGGAAACAGAAGACCATAACCCATTTTCGTCCTGGAGATTGCGGGTGAAAGTCCAATTCTTGAAGAAACCGATTTCGTGAGGAGGTCATCATGTGCTTCTTCCGTAATGAATTCATCAATGTAAGATGTCACGTATTCGCGTTAATCTTGTGCATGCGAAACCGGAACCGTCCGTATTGTTAGAATGTAACGAGAAGTGAAGCAGTTCTGCCTCGGGTGCGACGGAGTAGTTTTCTACGACGAAAGCAAACAAGCGTTGTTCCAAACGATACAGGGCCGGACGCGTGGTCTAGAATACCCAGAGCAGTACGTGTACAAGAGAAGCAGGCGAAGCTCAGAAAACAAAGTCGAAACAGTTACAGTATCCCGCTACACGTTAAACGTGTAAAGTATCGCAAAAACTAGTTGTAGAATGTGCGGTTACGGGATGTAACGCGTCCCACTTCATGGGACGCGTTACAAGCTTTGGTGGAGTTGCGGCGCAACGCTTGGTCTCAGTACGTTGTCCTTAATTGTCTCGGATATGTCATTCCATGGAAAAGCGCCCGACGGCTACAAAGCATGGAAGATCCCGGAGAAATTGAAATGTCCAATGAACGAAGTAATGATTCCACAACAGACGACACATTTGGTGATAGAAAATTTGAGCACCTCGACCGTGTTGGAGAACAAAACTGTTCACAAACTCACTGTTGCACGAGGAAATGAATTCATACTTGCTGACATTGAAGCCTCTCGGAAACGTCGATGGCGTCAAAAAGGTGAGAATAGAAGTAAGGAAAACGAGAAACGGCGGCAGAGATAAAAAGTTAAGAATGCGGCCGAATCTCCACAGTCCAGAGCATCTCGACTACGTAAACGACGTGAATGGTACGCTGGAAGGCGAGAGTCTTCAAAATCGAGGAAGAAATGTAGCCAACCAGGTCCATGCAACGGTTCAGTTCGTTGCATTGATGATACCAACTCTGTGGAGCTGTCGGTTTAATCTAATTCACGCGATGATACTGTCACCTCTGCTTTGGACTCGCCTAACAATACTATTTGTCAATCCGATACAGAGTACTGCAATGATAATATCGGCCAAGTATCATCTCGTGGCAAATCTCTCGAGACACAATGCAACTTTCATAGTGAGAAGTTTTTGTACGAGATAGTCGTCGAGAGGCAGACGCGTAATATTATACATCACCTGCTAATCCCCATTCCCGATGTAACAAAGTCAGGCTATGAAGAAATACCCGTGATACAACAAAAACGATGTGAACTTGTTCCAGATCGAGAACGCTCCAAGCCTCAGGTTGGAAACGAGATTGAGTCGCCTTTAATAGGTCACAACAACAGCTTACCGGCAGTGGAAAGACCGCCACTCCCAGCCCACATCTCAGAACGTCGTAAAGCAAATGGTGCAGAAAGGAAAATCAGCGTGGATAACGATGTTTGTTCTCCTCACAAATCGCAGAACAAAGTAAGTGAAGCAGTGCAGATATTGATCGATGTATTCGGTCCTGAGTTCTCCGATGATGACAGTAATGGAGTTGAGTAGAACGACGTGGTCAGTTTGTGCACCATATAATAGAAAGTGAGTGATGTTTGAATGATTCCAGTGTTGAAGGCAACAACCGAAGAGAATGGGTGCGGACAGATCAAGAAGGACGGATAAGCCTGCGGTGTGATCAGCAGAGTTTGATGGTGGTCGAAGTGATTCACTAAGGTTGCACCATCACCCAAGCGCAGTGACACGGCATTCCAAGCGGCATGTTCAATGTGTTTTCCGACCTGGAATTGATGATGGCAAAGATGCGTAAAGCTAAGTACATTAAATTTGCAAAGCACTCAAGGGTGAATGTCTGTAGTAGGTAACGTTATCCAAGTCGCCTTCTCTTGACATCTACGGGAAGCATACATAGCCTCACGATAAACGGATGTCAGTAATGCGCATTATCGCACAAAATCTTCATCAGAAGTGCGATCATAATCATACACCTTGAGAACAATGAAAGCAAGTGTGCGATTCGTGACGTCCAATAACGGGGTTTCTTTCAATGCTGGCGTGAATCCATTCCAGCCACATGCTTGTGAGCTAAAGTTTCGGCACATTAGTCTCCCACTTCGGTAACGTCTTCTTCGTAGAGTTTGATCACACAGTAAATGTCAATCGGGTCTTGAGTATTCCATGTCTGGAACATGAACCGTGAAAGGAGCGGCAGGTGTAGAATCTGCGGCTCTATATTGGGATACTGACGAACCGTTTCGACAGAAACAATACACATCCATTATTAGCAAAGCATCGTGCTTCATTGACAGCCATTCTGTTGGCGTGCTTTTGCCAGTTGAGAGCCACAATTTGACATCCCATCCCATATGGTGAGCTATGATAGGTGTGTAATTAGACGAATCCACTCTCGTGCCTCTCGTGCCTTTTGGATAGACTCTTTGTCAGTTCATGAGAGCTGTACTCGCGGATGGCGTTGACCGCCTGGGTTCCACTTTCTCACATTTTGGCGACCTTCTTTTCGTTCAGTGGCACACTCTCTTCCAGAAAAGCCACTGGTCTACGTTTGCATAATATCTTGCGACTGCCACCCGCAACAAATACTAACTGTGACATTTCTTTCGTTTTGGCGGGTTTCGAGTTGGACAGCTTCTGAGATCCTGAAGATGATGAATAAGACGGTTCTTTCCCCCTCGACGTGACTGCTTGCGGAGATTTTTCAATCCCATCTGAGTCTTAGTTTTATATTCGAAAGCTCGGATGGTTTGGATCGAATGTACATAGAATGACCAGTCTTCTCCTTCAAGAATACGCGACCTCTAAGCTTCTCAGAACGCGGAAGTACATTAACATG
Organism: Gracilaria gracilis; assembly: GCA_030374805.1. NCBI lineage: Eukaryota > Rhodophyta > Florideophyceae > Gracilariales > Gracilariaceae > Gracilaria > Gracilaria gracilis. The sequence continues at coordinate 67,751 of JARGSG010000047.1, read as the reverse complement.
CTTACCAGCGCGGTCTGGCTATAGAGATAGTCACCCAGTTTGTCACATGTGAGTGATGCAGCTCTGATTTGCTGGGGATGCCTGAGATGGTTCCCAGGCTGAGAATGACATGATAGTTGTTACCGTGTGAGAAGGCATGTTCCCTCATGATGTTGAGAACGGTTTCGAGTGATAACTCTGATTTCATGGTGTGGCCATGGGTGACGACAAGGCTGTCGTCATCGCCATCCAACATGTCAATCTCCACACAGCGACAGCATTTTTGCAGTACTATGCGATACATGTGAGAAGTCGTGTCCTCCCCCTGAGTTGATCCGATTCTAGATGGGTGTTGTGAGAAGAAGAAATGAGATACTCGTTAAGAGGACGAGACATGTCGTGCTTTTGCATGATGCGTTTTGGGTCAACAATGGAATTGAAAGGATGATGCAGCATAGCGACTAACAGCTGCGGCGAAATTTTGTTGACGGCGTGCTGCTGAAACAGCTCGGCATCCTGAAATGGTGAGAATTACAGCAGCGATGCAAGAGCACTGGGGCGACTGGCTCGCTGTGGGGTGACCTAGTCTGAAAGATTGAAGTCATGACCTGTGTGTTAGCTACTTTGGCAACTACATTAGCAAAGTCTGAAAAGGAAACGAAATAGCCGATGATGGGGCTGCGATCTGGCCGTTCTGAGTTCTGGAACTCCTCGACGGTGATCTTGAGCCAGAAAGCCTTGACCACGTGCGGAATGGGCGACTGGGGAAGACGCAGAATATGTCCCCACGCGGCGAGCAGCGGTGCGTTGAGTGGTGTGATATGGGCGTGCGTGGTAGCGACGTACACCGCCGGAGATCAAGAGATCCGGAGATCCATTCGGCGCTGGCGTCAGCGTGATGCGCAGCATAGTAGAAAATGTGGCTATTGGCATTGAGACTGGCGACCTACGACAGCGGAACGGCCTTGTGCAAGAATATGTGCGAGTGGCGGTAATCGATGTGGTTCTGGGTTGTGGCGAGCCTGACGGAGGCGGGCAACAGCAGGAAGGAATTGGGGTGCGCGGCAGAGGGGTCAACGTAGTGGAGCACGGCGTCGGCGGTGCGGTGAGAGTGAGCTGCTTGCGCTTCCGACGCTCCTTCTTTGCCATACGGGCGAGCCTGAGGCGCAAGCCGGTGAGCTTTCTCTAAGTCGCCCGGCAGCGATACGAGGAGGACGTGTACGTCGGTCGTGACGGGGCAGGGCGGTCTAGTGGCGGTGGGAATGGGAAAGGGATAGGGGAAGGGTTGTGGGGGAGGTGGGTAGATGGGGAACGGGAATCGATGAATGGGGGCGGCGGCGCGCGGATGGAGGGCGACGCTCGGCTTATGTAGCGCATGGTGCGTGTGGTGAGTGGCGCCGTGTAAGCGATGGTGCGTAGATCAGCTGCTCCGCCGCCGTTTTGTCGTTGTGCCTGCATGCGCTGCGGACATGCTAATTTTCTGGTTCCATCGTTTGACAAGCCAAAATCTTTCGGCACTTTAAACCATCTGCGAGACAGCGAGGATCATCTTCGCCCAGAGCAGGTTTGCAGGTCACGATGACGTGCAAACCTGCTCTGGGGTTTGCCAATGACGTTTGAGCCTCGAGAGCCTTGCAGTAGCTCCTTTGACTTCCATGACGGATGTTTTCCATTGCTCGACTGCCGGTGAGAGCAGAACGCAGCCAATTACAGATATGTACCGTTACATTATGTCCACAAATCTACGCTCTAACCCTCCTTCCCAGACCCCCAAGCTTCGATGCGGAACACACAACCAGGTCATACAGCTCAGCACAGAAACCAATGAGGGATTCGGATTGCCAGTCTTACTCGTGAATCATAACTTTAAAAGCGAGCACGTCCATCTCACATCGACCATGTTCTTTTCGTCGACTCATTAAGACGTTTTCGTTATTCATCTACATATCTCTGCTCCACTGCAAACCATAATGAAGTACTTGAAGATCTTTGTTTTGACTGTTATTTGTTTTATGTGGCAAACCAAGGCCACCTCTTCTACATGCACTCTCAATTCCACAATCTACAGTTTCAAGTTGGCATCTCTGAACTGCACAGTCGTTTCAGACGGACCTGTTGAGTTCAACATTAATCTTTTCTCGATTCCGGACGCCGCCCTGTTTCGTTCTTACAAGAAGAATTTCCGCGACATCAATCCTATTCTTATCGGGGAAAATGTGCTCGTAGTAGATCTGCCTGCTGCAAGAGCACTGTTCGACACAGGTTCCTTTCTGGTTTCGGAAAAATTACCGCAGTTTCCATTGTTCGAAAATGGAGGTCAACTGATGCGCAATCTTCGCGCTGCTCCTATTTGGCCGTCATCAATTGATTTCGTGTTCTTAACCCATGGGCACGCAGACCATGTGGCCGGTATTGTGACAGAGGATGACAAACGTGCGTTTCCAAATGCAGACGTATTCGTGGGACTTGTGGAGCACGAGTTTTGGTCAAATCCGGCTCCGACCGCGCCGGGATCTTTGGTTAGCGAAAGTGATCTTGGTAAGTTGAATCATATCAAGTTATGAAGTGACGTCCTTCCACATACGTATTGTTTACTAATGTGTACCTGTTTGGTGTGTGTTAGCTGAGTTTGCCAAGGTTTACCGGGATGCAGTAGCACCATATGAGCGAACTGCGTGGCTGCATCTAGTGGATTCTGAAAACGAAGAGAAGGCATCGCCTGTGGAAGGAGTTCGATTCATCAACATCCGGACATACACCGGGTCATTGCTCGATTGAAGTGAAACAGGGCGGTGAAAGAATGATTTTCACTGGCGATGCGTGGATCACAGTGGTAAGTTAAAGCACTTTTTCGTGATGAAGATGATGGGCCTGGCTATTGATATCTATAACTAACGTGGCTACGTACCGCTAATTTTAGGTTGACGGGGTGGGTGATACAGGTGAATCAATTACAAAATCCGGAATGGGGCTTCTTCTCAGAAAGCAATCGCACAGAGGCTTACCTCTCGCGCGAAAGGCTTATAACGGACGTGGCCAACACGGAGACTTTAGTGGTGTCGTACCATGAGAATTTCCCGGGACTGGGGTTTGTGCAGGAGCGAGGACCATTCTTTGAGTGGTTGCCGAAGGCGCCTCAGCAGCTGGGAATTGGCGTGAAACGAATGTGCTGACAACTGATAGCGTCATTTGAGTAACCTTTTGTTGATGGACTCGATGCTTTCCGAGCTCGTTAGACTTGACGCGTCATGGATGAGGAATGGTATCATCAGACTATTATCAACATGACAAGTAGTCCAGAACAGTAGGCCTCTTGTCCAAGGTGGCAACGAACGGGTGAATCATTATCATACATAAACATACAGCCAATGGCACGGTGTGGGCGACTCGACGCCAGAGCCGGCGTGCGCGGTGTTTGATTCACATGGCGAGCAGAAGTTCATTCAGGTATGAAAGCGCGGTGGACCACGCGCGGCCGCTCGCACGACTCGTCGCGAGGACGTCGAGATCGGGCGTCGTTCGTTGTCGGTTGTTGATGGCAGCCACGCCTCGGCTGCGGCGCGCCGATTGGCGTACAGGAACACTGTCAGCGCCAACGGAATCTCCACCGCCCACTTAGCTGCACTCGCAGCCACAAAACCGGCGGGCTGCAAAATGGCACGTGCAGACGACTGTCGTCACCCGCGCTGTGTGGTCCTTTTCTCGAGCCTGCGCACAGCCGCTTGTTGCACGCGCCATTGCACTGCCGCTTCACTCACTCACTCTTCTGTGCCCAGATCTGCGCCCTCGACACCTTCAGCATTCCACACGCATACCGCCCGCTTCCCTCGCGTCTGCTTCCTTCACGCGCTCGCTCTTCTCTACGCCATGGGGTCTACCGACCCTCATTACGACGCCTGGAAGGACAACAAAGATGGCACCGCCTGCGTTCACGATGACCGCTATCTAGAGCCGTTTGCAGACGCCTTGCGATACCGCTATGCAAAGTATTCGGAGATCATGTCTGGCTCAAAGGTCAAGGCTGTCGTCGTCCCGCATCAAGGGCCCTGGCTTGATCGCAATCCCGCCTGGGCCACCTTCTGCGTTCAAGACCCTAACACTTTTCTGTACGATACTATGTTTTGGGACCCTCCGGAGAAGTTCAAATGGACTTCACCGGATCACGTCAAGCGCCCGGAGTCGCTGCGCATCTATGAATGACATGCGGGAATGGGGTCTAATGATCTCAAGGTTGGCTCATATCGTGAGTTTGCAGATAATGTGTTACCACGTATTAAGGAAACGGGTTATACTGCCTTACAGATTATGTACATTACGGAACGTGCGTACTATGCTAGCTTTGGCTACCACGTCACCAATTTCTTTGCGATTAGTTCCAGATGCGGCCAACCGGAGGATCTTAACTACCTCATAAACAAGGTGCATCAGCTTGGATTGTATGTGCTTATGGATGTAGTCCACTCTCATGCATCGAGCAAATCTATGGATGGTATTAACAACTTTGATGGCACTGACCATCAATACTTTCATGAAGGTGAGCGGGGGCGACATTCTTTGTGGGCTTCTAGACTTTTCAACTACGGTAACTGGGAAGTGCTCCGTTTCCTCTTATCCAACCTCAGATGGTACATGGAGGAGTATCACTTTGACGGTTTCCGTTTTGATGGCATCATATCAATGCTGTACTTGCATTCTGGAATTGGCGTGCAGTTTACTGGTAACTATAGCAAGTACTTTGGTTTCCAAGTTGATGTTGATGCATGCGTTTACATGATGCTCGCTAACAAGCTTTTACATGACCTTTACCCTGATGTGGCACTTACCATCGCAGAAGATGTGAGTGGTATGCCGACACTATGCGTGCAGGGATTGGATTTGATTATCGCCTTGCCATGGCTATTCCTTACATGTGGATAGAGGTCTTGGAAAAAGAAAAGGATGGAAACTGGAAGATGGGCAACGTGGTTTTCACTCTTACAAATCGTCGTTGGAACGAGAAGTTCATAGGATACTGCGAAAGTCATGATCAGGCACTGGTGGGAGACAAAACCATCGCGTTCTGGTTGATGGACGCGGCGATGTATACTGACATGAGTTGTAATGGCTATCCCACACCCGTAATCGAGCGAGGCATCGCTCTTCACAAAATGATTCGATTGCTCACAATGTGCTTGTCTGGCGAGGGATACCTTACGTTCATGGGAAACGAATTTGGGCTCCCAGAATGGATTGATTTTCCGCGTGAAGGAAACGGTAACTCGTACCAACATGCGCGTCGCCGATGGGATCTTTGCAACAATGAGGCTCTTCGTTACAGGCACTTATACCAATTTGAGAAAATGATGCATGCTTTGGATAATGAACATCCCATCTGTCGATTCCAGGCGCACCAGTACATGGTGCTTCAACAAGAAGGCAACAAGCTGATTGCGGTTAAAAAGGGTGATAGGTTGCTGTTCGTGTTCAACTTTCACCATTCGCAGTCGTACAGTGACTATCGAATTGGAACATACTGGGCGGGTCGATACAAACTTGTTCTTGATTCAGATGGCACGAACACTGGTGGACATGGTCGGGTATATTGGGATGTGGTACATACTACTAGTACTGAGGCCTGGTATAATCGACCATACTTCTTGCAGTTAAACGTCCCAGCGAGGACATGTCAAGTGTACTATTGCTTCGAAACCTGGGAAGAGGAGAGAGAGAAAGGGGAGAAGGCCAAACAGACTACCAAAAAGGCAGAGAGTGCGGTTGATTGTGCGAAAGAAAAAGCTAGTACGGAAGTTGAGGAGGTTGCAGCGGTCGCAGTCAAGAATGACGAGACAGTGCGCTTGAACGGCTCACAAAAAGCCCCGGGGAAGCGACAGGAGAAGGTTGTAGCTGGGAAAGCGTAGACTGAATCTGTCTGCTTCATGGATTTGTAGGACGGGTTCTCAATCCAGTATTGGACCCAAGCATTGGTTGTTGTCTATGTATGATACCTTTAACCTGGTCCCACTATGTCGCTGGGATGGGAGGTGCATGTGTGTATTTGTCCTAGTTAAACTTCGAGTTATGTTTTGTGTGAAGTGCTCTGCGATGCGTACGTCATTCCGAAAGATGTCTACCTAGCTAGTTTGTGCGTTTGCTGTGATCATCGGCGCCTTCTTCACGAAGCTGTATTTTGGTAAAAAGTGTGGTTCAATTTCATTGTCCTGGCATTGTCATCAGCAGTGGGTGGAACGATCCTGATTCTTGACTGGCAGATCAGGATCACGGTAGCACCTCACGGAAGGGTCCCGTGACCAACGGGGAAGTTGTGGCAGGGTCCTTCCTCCCTAGAGGTTAGGATTATTCTGTCCCTCTTTTTTGTACAGTATCTCCCGTGGTATCAGTTGATACCTCAACTACTTTTTGCACACCCTGATGTGCGAAGGTATCAAACTCGTTCTCCCGCCACAACTCATTTTTCCATCTACGACAAAACCCCCTTGTTTCTCCTCAAAATGAGCGTGCGCGACACCATTGTGCTCGAGACCATGAGTGCTGTGCTGTGCAGCGGCATCAAGGACTACAAGGCGAAACAGATTGATGTCCCAGACCTGCTGCCTGGAGAGCTTCTGCTTCGCGTTACGCGATGTGGTGTATGTGCTGGGGATGCGAAATGTTATGCTGGAGCACCTATGTACGTTGGAATATCTTGTCCAGGATAGTAGTCTACACAGTTTTCATGCGTTTCTCTAACCACAACATTAGGTTTTGGGGGTGATGATACACGTCCAGCGAACGTACAAACGCCGGTGATCCCGGGGCATGAATTCTGCGGCGAGGTGCCTGTATGCAAGAGAGAAGGTGTTGATGTCGGCCAATACGTGACGGCTGAGCAAGTCATGGCAATGCAACGAATGCTTCTATTGCAAGAAAGGTTTGCGGTGGCTATGCGCTCTTCATGATATATTCCGCTTCCATAACAATGTTCATGGTGGTATGGCACAGTTCATGAAGATTCTATCCAAGGCTACAGCTCACATATTCGCAAACTCTTTAAACACTGCTGATATGGTACACACAGAACCTCTCAGCTGTTCCGTGCATAGTTTCGAACGGCCTGATATTGCTTTGGGAGATGTTGCAGTCATTAATCGGTGCAGTCCAATTGGTTTGGGTATGGTGGCTGCAGCACGTCTCCGTGGTTTTTCTCGGCTTATAGCGGTCGACCTTGACGACACGCGTCTCGAAATTGCTCGTGAATGCGGCGCTGATATCTTGCTTAATCCGACGAGAGATAATGTTGTGCAAACGGTGAGGGACATAACTTCAGGAAATGGATGTGATGTGTACTTGGAAGCAGCTGGTGCTCCTTCCAGTGTGATACAGGGTGTACATTGTTGTCGGAAAGCAGCGACGATGGTAGAGTTTTCTGTTTTTAGGAAAGCCACCACCGTGGACTGGACTATCATCGGAGATACCAAAGAACTTCTTATAAAGGGTGGCCATTGCTCGGGAGATCGAGGGTATTCAAATGCAATTGATTTGTTGAAGAGGGGTCTCTTGCCCACTGAGCGAATTGTATCTCACTCGTACCCCCATGGTGAGGTCGTGGAAGCCATTGGCATGGTCATTGATGGTTCCAAATCTGTGAAAGTTACGGTCGATCTGCATGCGGAATGGTAAGCGGTTGCTCTAGGTTCGTATGTTTCCACTTTGGCATCGAGGAATATGAGTGAGCGTACAAGAAACGATGTATCGCTAAAGAATTCAAGCAGATACAGTAGTATCGAGGGTTAGCCGTCCTAACTCTCGTTACAAACGCTGGTTCTCGGCCAGCCTTATACACGACCGACGGGACAGACTTCAGCAATACGTTCTGCTAAAGCCCATGATAGCTTGGTACGCCTTCTTTTGGCAGAACGTGGGATTCTCATTGCACCTCGGTTACCTAGTACGCGTATGATAAACGAGAAGCAGGTGTGATATGCTTGAATGAGCCAAGATGTTCAGAGCTTGCAGCCATTGATGAAGAAGCATTCTTCTGTAAGGAACATTTTTCAGTTCCGTCTGATGTGAGGTCAACGAGAGAATCCAAAAAAGAATTTATGACACGCAAGTGACCATCATGATGTTGCTCTCTGCTTTCGTGAAAAGCTTGGAGCAAATCCAAGAGTAGTATGCGTACCTTCTTCATAAGAAGCACAATAAATTTAAAAGCAGCTACTTCGGCAGCAGCTGGCGGTCTAAAATCACAGGCAGCAGGAGAGCCCTTTGTTGCGATAACATGTAGCTCTTCGTTTCTCTTTTGAAGAATATTCACTAACATCTGTGCAATAAACGATCAGAAGCAAACTGACACATAACTCCGCTTCTAGCAGAAGATGGCAGGAACAATTGAAAGTGTGTTCGGTTCAACGGCATTGGACTGGATATTGCAGCTGCTCTTCTTCCCCTCCGGAATTATATCGGCTTTAACTTTGCTGCTGATGGTCAAGAGAACAAAGTACCAACTTCTGGAAGACCACAAGATAACAAAAGCAGCACGATTTCAAAATGACAATTAAACGTCGCGACGCTTAAGAGATGACGAAATCCAATACTTCTGCAATCAATACAGAATTTCACACACTTAACACAGCTGCCTGAGAAGTGAAAGGGAGATAAATGCACAAAGCTGTGGATTTTGTATGGGAGATGGAACAGGAGCGTATCTGAAGCAACCTTGTGGTGATTACGCGCATGTACGATGTATGAAAGATGCTTTACAGCAAGACATTGCTACCTTTGCAGATTATAGGGATTCCATTAAGAGCGTGTTTGACATTAAACCCGAGATGGATCGCACGCAACGTTAGTACACGATACTCTGTACACGGGACAAGAAAAACAAGACGTGAATGGAGTTGTGGAAGACGTTCTCTGTTTGGGGAGGGGAATGATGAATACAGTATGCGAAATACACATTCAATCGCTTGGGAAGGCGTTACCTCGCTGCACATTGGCGTCAGTCGAAACACATGAGATAGTACATGATGATAGTTGCAGAACCAGGTACTATACGCACAATCATACGCAGGCATGCATGCATGAGTGTGTGTATGTGTACGTGAGGGGGGGTGTATTTGTTCGGAAGGTTGTGTGCGTGCGTGCGTGCGTGTTTTAAGCGACAGTGTGACGGTGAAAGTTGGAGATGGTGAGTGAAATAAGCGTTTTCTAAGTATAGCCTCCTCACTATTAGGATCTTCCTTTGGTACTACCAGCGCATCAATCAAATAACTGAGAGCAGCGAGAGTAACACAGCCCTGGGCGGCAGCAAGTGACCATCATGATGATTCAGTGCGCATGAATGGATTACGTTGCATCATGAAATGAATGCGCTTGTGAAGGAAGGGTTTCGAGTCCTGAACAGTTGGAAAGCGTCATTGTCACGGAGATTGACCAACAGCTATCACAACAATCGTCTTTCGCAGATTCTGAAGTGCACTAACGCCCGCCGCCGCAGTCAGTCCCCCTGTCATATCCCTCACCGTCGCGTACAACAGATGGAACGATACAAACTTCATGTTTGATAGACATCGTGATAGTCTCGCGGATATCTCTCGGTGGACGCGGCGATGCGAAGTTGGCGAAGTGTCGCATGAGAAGAAGCAGTGCAAACTCCGGCCCAAAACTTAATGGACAGAATGAGATCATTTTAAAACTTGGGCCTTATCACGGCAACCTTCGGAAACAAACGGAGATATAGATCACATTCTGTCAGAACTCTGACAGCATCAATGTTTTTTACTTGTTGCCTGCTCAGATAAGTGGCATCATGGCGGACACATATAGGGCTATCATTGAAATTTTCGAATAAATCACGGCCTCATTTAGTACCAAATTAGTCCAAAACCACTGTTCACAGGGTACATCCGAGTTTTTGCTTTTGCAAAACATCTCATACCGCGTCAGACTGTGACTTTCAGGGGATGTGTCCAATTTTAGTATTATTCATGGAGAAATATTGCACGGAAGTAGACTACCATCCTCTTTAAGCACAAGGTATCCTTCCTAAAACTGAACAGTAAACAGTCTTCTGCACTCTTTCGTTAGTGTTTGGGCATTTTTTTTATGTACCAATACTTCGTAGAATTCGTACTGTGATGGTAGGTGAATCTTTCAGCAAAGTAAATGAATCTAAGAAACTAGTGGTTTCGTATGAAAAGTAACGGGAGAAACACTAAAATGGAGCTCATTCGTATAAACTTGCAATTTTTATACTCCAGTTCTACAAAAGCGCAGATTGGTTTCAAGGATATTCTTTTAAATCTCGGACCGTATCTGACTAGTGAGTAGGTTATAGTATATGTCATTGCTTGAAAAGTGCCATCTTACCAAGCACAGCCTGTAAAACTTTGGTCGAAAACAGAGAACAGGAAAAAGCTATATTCTTCACCTTGTCAATAAACTGGTGAAACAACATCTTTGTGTAGCATTGGGGCGTACTTCGACAAAATTAATTAGAATACCTCCTAGAATTCACCATTTGTAAGCGAACCGACTTGAAGTCCAAAAATGAGAATAGCTTTTGTTCCCAATTTTTAGAAGGTCAGTATGGTCAGCACTTACAAATTTTACCAGCGCAGAAGCCGTCATGACAATTAACATGTGCGTGTCTCTATCTTTTTGCTGCCTTGGGGAGTGCAGAGGAAAAAAGTTATGATGGAGGGGATGTGTTTCATCGCCGGAACTTTTGAAAATAAAACAGTGCTTGAGAGAATTTGCGCCCTCCATTCTTTAGCCCATTTGTTGCATCGCGCACCTTCTCGTGCTTCGTACCATTCAAAGTACACCAACATGCCTCCTCGTTCGAAACGTCCGTGCTTAAGTGACGATTCACTGGCGGTGCGTAGATTGCACGAGATGTTTGAGAAGCGAGAACTAACTGGAGAAAAATCTACAGCCGATGTGTATAAGATGGCTCGGATATTTAAACCGTATAAGCTGCATAATTTCCCTGCAAATTTCAATAATATAAAAAATCTTAAGATAGAGTAGACAAATATTTTATATATTAATATTTTTCTCTTCATATATTTTACTGGCTCATATAGAAGAAAATGCGGTGTTTACACTGCATGCCCAATGCATAGAGGCACCAAGAACATAATCGAAGCGTTTTTGAGTAAGGTGAAGAAGATGGCGCTGACGAAAGAGAGTCAGACGATATTGCGCAGCTAGAAATTAGACCTGGAGAGTTCTACCCGTTTGTCCTTGAATCCAGTTGGAAAGACAAGGATACGATGAGAAAGTATGTCTCATTGGCTATATTGCTTCCGTCTGGAGTGAAGGCCGACAATATTCGAACGCAAGTTGTCACAAATGGTACTAATTTTAAGTTAGTTGTCCGATGTCCTGAAGCTATGACGGATGGGAAAGTGCTACAAAAATCGTGGTTAGCGAAACAATTTGATCCTATGAAGAGTTATCATACGAAAATTCTTGGTTTTCAGAAAACGTTGAAGATTAATCGCCGATATGTAGATGAAAATTTCAAATCATTCTTGTAGTGCAATGCCCCAAAGGGGAAAGAACCACGAAGACGTTCGGGATCTCCTTCACACGAGGTAGCACAGCAAGCAGAACCCTTCCAGGGGATGACACGACAGAGTCGGTTTGTAAGGCCGAGGCCACCCTTCACGCCAGGCGTAGGAAGGTAAACCTGAAGGTTGGATCCGTGTAAACGGTGTGTGTGTATCCTCAGATGAGGCGGTGTTTCCACAGAGGTGGCAAGCGTGGCCGAGTGCCAGCACAAGCCGCGGGTCGCGGAGAACAACCCGAAAAGAAAGGGGAAAAGACGGAGAAGTCACGAGAGTGACTAAGGAAAACGGCAAAGCCGGAGGACACCTTATACAAGGGCGAAACATGACAGCGGTTGGTAGAATACTCCCAAACTGGGTTCCTTTAGATGACGCAGGGTGGTTAGACTACCGTATGCTACGGAGCCTTCCTCCTGATGGAGATAGAAACGCTCGTAGGCGTGAAGTCTAGAGCCGAAACCCTGGTTGGGGGAGGTTTACTGGGTGCGACGGCAGGGTCGCCGGCGCACTAAGTAGTGGCGCTCTCCCCAAAGGGAATTAAATAAACTAACTAAATTGACCCACATGCAGTGGTAATTACCCACCTTGTGTGGCACAACCTCCACGTGTATGTGGCCAACCTCCTGCACTCCACGTGTCACACGGACTTACCCACTCTAGTGGTCGCCACCCTATTCATATAGGTAGCTACCCGGTTCACCGGAATTATGAACAAGTCCCTACAGAATCTCCTCATGAGGGCGTTGCACTACAATTCTGTCGCATTAGTCTACCATTTGCCGTTGAGTCACATGTTCCAAAAAAGCAAATTCTAGAATTTCCAGGGGACAAATATTTTTTTAAGGTTGATCTCAAAGCACCAAACGATATGTGTTCACGAAGTGCACATATTGTTTCCGTGTAAATTAGTTAAATTAATCCACGAAGAACAAGTTTTTATAATGAAGTAAGGGGAGGGCAATAGTATGAAATACTGCCTGCTGTTTCTTGTTTACATTTTTATGCAGTTACGAGATCATAAACGGCGATAATTATACTTGCAGACGGTTAGAGAATTTATCACCACTGCGCTTCTCTACAAATTACGAAAAACAAAAAGTATCTGCATTTCCCGAGACCCCCAGGAAAATCTGTTGAAACAGTAGCGATTAGTGGTTGGTAGAAAGGACTTAGATCTTTACACCACTATCTCAAAAATGACTGGTTCTTAGTAATGAAACTCCAACTCAACCCAAACGGAGAAGCAATGCTATGAACTTGTGAAAATTGGTTCCTTTCAAAGCTACGCTGGATCGTAGAGCAGAACTATATGTATATAGGATGGGTTTCTCACAACCTGAGAATGGAGTATTCTGAACCATCAGGAAGTCTCCCGGTGTGTGCAAGAATTCTCTTGCACTCGCACTCTGTAAACCAACATCTTGTGGATGTTCTGGCGGCCAAGAGCCGTCAAAGCGAAATGTACTATACACAACAGAACCTCATTTTTTGCGTTGATTGAAGAAACCCGCTGCGCTCTCGTCTTGTGATCAACTTGTTAGCCTCTATTGATAGTACATTGATAAAAACGGATCCACGCACTGACTTTTGCGCTCTAGTAATCAATTTGGGTTAACGTAATAGCCCTGTTTCACGAATATGAGGTACTTGTATCAACACATTAAACTTCTTTGCCCTTTCATCGCAATGTATTCCGCTCCTTGGTTTTGGCTCCATTTCCCCTCAAAAATTTCCATAGATCATTGTATTAATTGCAAAACATTTAATCCCTTCACCGTGCATAAAATCGTTTTTAAAAATTTTTTTAAAGCGTAATTGTTCATAGGTCTTTGATCTGTGAGTAACGCGAAACAAAATTAACGTACTGCGATCACTACGATCAAAAACCAACAAACATTGGTGCACTTATCGCAAACACAAAACGCTGTACAGACTTTAGTCAGACCATGTTTGTCTCCAGGGTCTTTAAGACAACTATTGGTTGGGGAAAAAGAATTCTACTTGCGTAAAATCTTGTGCAAAATTTTTGCCTTACAATCAGTGAACGGATGCTCACCTACGAAACATTGTCCGCTCACTTTAACTTTGCATCATTCTCACAGTTTTTTCGATCTTTCTTTGACGATTATAAATATTCGCATGGAATGGTAGCTCTACTGATAACGAAGAAAGTCGATATGGGCAAGTGTTTTTGGGCGTAGAACCATAACAGAACGAACGAAGTAGGCTGTTACTCTTTGAATCCTTGTAGGATCTTCGTAGGCAAACATCATGATTTTTTTTCATGTTTGGCTGTTCACGGCGTATAAAGTTTCCCATGATACACGAAACGCACTAATGAGAACGCCCAATCTTCTCGGTTTTCCACAGGGCGTTGAAGTACTTGACGACCTTCCACTCTGATTCAATCACTCAAAAAAAACTTGAGTCTTTTCATTGGATGTGTTGGGGCTATCGACAGAAACGCTATCAAAATAAGGAAGCAATCTTGCTCATACGCTGCAGTATTCTCTTACCGAAAGCGCTTTGACGCTCTCGCCACACAGGCATGTGTGGACTCCCGGTATCGGTTCCTCGACGTTTCAACTCGTTGGGCTGGATATACGCACTGTGAGTGCAACGCCAGAGGCGGAAAAATACCACAGAGACGTCCGATATCTACATCCCTAGGAGGTGAACCAGCAGACATAGCCTCTCTGGCAAGGCATGTCGAAGTCGGATGTAAACCAAGACCAAGCCGTCACGACGGAGCGTTAGAGAGTTGAACCGAGAATCGTCTGCACACCACGCGTCTGGGTGAAGGTATCCTCGCAAGAAACATGGGTGCACAGAAGTGGGGGAAAGGAAAAAGAAATCCGCGAGAGCGGATAGTGCAAAGAAGGAAAAGGGCAAAAGAGGCAAAGGATACGGTAAACAGCGGTGTTATCCTTGTATAAGTCGAATGCGGCAAACAGCGGTAAAACACTCCCACAGTTGGGTTTCTTTAGAGGACGCGGAGAGGATAGACTATCCGTAGGCAACAGAGCCTCTCCTTTTGATGCAGTCGATGACAGCCGAAGGGGAGGAAGTCTAAAGCCAACCCTGGGTGGACGACGGCGGCCACCATGGAGGAAAAAGCTCAATCTCTTCCTGCTCGTTGGTCGCTTTACCTGTGGGAACAGCGCACACCCCTGCGACCACAGTAACCGACCTTCACCAACTTCCTCCCGAATCCTCGGATACAAAATACCCCCCTCCTCTTACTCCAGTCATCAACCTCAGCATAAGTGGGGACCAACCAACACTCCCGGGGTATTCACCAAATTCCACTCCCTACTGCTGGTGCAGAGCGAACAACAGACTGGTGCAGAACAGGGACAGTATTACGGCGCGATAGCGATTCCTTACCATGCGGGGGCATCAACGGGCAAGAGAGCGGGCAATACTTGGCCGTACTACTATTTGCTTGTTGGGCTTATTCCGAACAATCAGCAACCGGCCACGCGGCTACGGCTTGCGCCGTGGCTTCACCCTATATTGGCTTTCGAAGAAAACCTCGTCGCTCATTATGTCGACGGCAGTGCACCTCTTGCCGGGTACCGGTCTGCTGTCGTCACCACTTTGTGGGACTGGCACCGGCGCGTTGCCATGCCTGCGCACCACGCTTCCAGCCATCCCTTTGAGTCCCGCGCCTAAGTTCATGTGGCGCTTGTGCGGATTGGATACCAACGGAAAAACTGGGCTCCGTTCGAGTTCCTCATCCCGCAAGATATGTAATTCGACATCGAGCAGTACCGCATCGGCGAGGAGATGAGCTACTGTCACCGGGGTTTGCCGTTAAAGACTTCCGCTAGGCAAGGAATCTCGGCTGTCCATCGAGAAGCTATGTGTTGGCAAACGGTGATCATTCGAGCTGAATTCCACTATCTTGCATGGCGATACCGATCACTCTTCCTTCACGATTGCATCCGCTTTGAGCGTCGTTGCTGTTCCTTATTCGGGTAGTTCGTCCCATATGAAAACTTGGAGGTAAAACGCATTGCTCCCGCTCACCTACAAGGTCGGCATGTCTCTCTGCCAGCCTGGTGGGCTCAGCTCGAGACACCTATAAACCTCAAATATGGCCCAAACCTGGCCGAGATGTGTTCGGAATGTGGCGGTTTAGCTCGAAAAATTTCGAAGAACGTGTAACTACGGAAAATAACTACTTTCGCCAACGGACACTTGTACACCTCGGGCATATTTAGGCCAAATTTGGGCCATATTTCTGCCATATGAAGAAAAATAAAACTTCTTTCTCTCCGCTTTATAAACGTTCTCACAACTTTTCGAGTTAAACGGCCACATTTCGGTCATATCTCGGTCGTCTTTGGGCCATTTTCGACATGCCCGGGGTGCTACATAGAGTTGCACCCAGTCTTCACCTATTTCGGGTCATACCTTGTAATGCATCCGCGTTGCGGGGTTTGGTCGGTTGTTGTCAGCGAATGGGCCGTCCGCCCTGTGCCGTAAATTCTTAGCGAGGCATTGGACCGGTACAGACTGTAGTTCCATCAGCCGCGCGAGTGGACCGGTATCTTTCAACTAGATCTAACCATCCCCCTTGGAGATCAGGGCGAACGCCGACCCTATAAGAAATTTTTGGAGAAGAGGAGTACAATTTGAGAGTGGGTGGCACTTGTGGAGGATACGTGGATGCCAAACGGACTTCATATTGAGTGCGCGCAATCTTCGTTTGCAGCTTAATTTCGTGGTGTCCAATTGGAGGACGCTCGCTAAGCGGATTGAACGCATATGGAGTGCAAACGTTACATATTGCACTCCTTCTGCGCCCACATTGTTCGTAGTCTGTGTTGGATGTTGACCTAGTGCTGTCACTGAAACCAAAAGTGCAGGGGAGCATGGGCTGTTTTGGAGGGCGCTGCAGGAAAAGCGCATATGCGCGTGTGTGCAAACTCAACATGAAACTGGCTTCTGATTGGTTACTGCAAATGTGCACATGCAACGTACTGTGTACAAGTGTTATGGCATTACTTGGTTGTTCTGGGCTACACGTGTGTAGCTAACACAGATGGTATGCTGGAGCGTATGCACAGTTATGTACGTGGACATGTTGAACACATTGATGCAACTTGGTGCACTATGGTGATGAGTCAGGTACAGTCATGAGGATTACACGAACTCTGTGGTAACATGTTGTGGAACATATGGCATTGAGTGAATTTGTGGTTACGTGGTACTTGGTGAGCTGGAGCATACACATATTGGTGTGGTGTACGGAATACAGTGTATTGGCACAATGTGAATTTGTGCATGGTCATCGTTATGTGTAGGCACGTAACTTGTTGAGTAGGCACGTAACTTGTTGTGCACTGTTGTGCACTGTTGTGCACTGTTGTGCACTGTTGTTCCTTGTTGGTTGTAAGCTGTCATGAATTGTGGCAGTGTTACCATGTTATGTCAGATGATGATTGGTAGTTCTGAGTGTCCCTGCTTAGTGGCTTAGGTTTTACTCCGAGTGGAAGTGAGCGGTAGTGCGACGACGTAGTGCTATATAAGTTGTGACAGAAGCACCTCAAAGTAAATCCGAGCCAGAGCTGGCGAACTTCCTTTGCATATCCCCACCTTCCCTTTTGCATCAACCTTCCCTTCTTAGCTATAACCTCCATCAGGTTATGGGCCCAGCCCCGCTGACCTCTGCCGTTATCGTTCGTCTCTCGCCGCTCTTTCACACCGCCGTTCACCCGTTTCGCTGTTTCTCTATCACCGTCTTCTCGTTGCGTCGGGTGTGTTGACCGTTTTGTTGGTTGGTGTTGGTATTCTTTTTACGGTTTGCGTTCCTCCCTGAGGGCGTTGTGTTGGTAGTGGTTCGACGTTGACTCTCTATCGTGATTGTGTTTGGGTGCTCGTTGTTGCCTTCGTTGTCGATCGCTATCCGATTCGTTTGGTCTCCCTCTATTGTTCTTGTTGTTGGGATCCCCGCGTCGTGTTTGCGGGTTCTGATCCGAGAGGTTGAGCCCATTTTTTTATCGAAGTCTGGGCACTAGCTTTGTGCTCAGCAGTTGGTGTTGAGGTCCGTGCACTACGTGTGTGCTCGGCATTTTTGGTCATCACTGCATCACCTGTGCGACGAACGGTTGATCCGAGTAATCGGGGACGGGAGCCAGGCGGCTTGAACCAAGGCGGACGTGCTGACTAGCGGGCTCCACCGGTCGTTTCGGGCGGATACCGGTGTTGTACCGCGAGCGCTAAAGGTAACGGGGTGCCGTGGCGTACTGCACTTTGGTTTTGGTGTTTGACTTTTGTTTGTTGAACCTGACTGTGTGTTAGGTGCTTGGAAGGCGGTGTGGTTGTAAGCTGTCATGAATTGTGGCAGTGTTACCATGTTATGTTAGATGATGATTGGTAGTATTGAGTGTCCCCGCTTGGTGGCTTAGGTTTTACTCCGAGTGGAAGTAAGCGGTAGTGCGACGACGTAGTGCTATATAAGTTGTGACAGAAGCACCTCAAAGTAAATCCGAGCCAGAGCTGGCGAACTTCCTTTGCATATCCCCACCTTCCCTTTGCATCAACCTTCCCTTCTCAGCTATAACCTCCATCAGGTCATGGGCCCAGCCCCGCTGACCTCTGCCGTTATCGTTCGTCTCTCGCCGCTCTTTCACACCGCCGTTCACCCGTTTCGCTGTTTCTCTATCACCGTCTTCTCGTTGCGTCGGGTGTGTTGACCGTTTTGTTGGTTGGTGTTGGTATTCTTTTTACGGTTTGCGTTCCTCCCTGAGGGCGTTGTGTTGGTAGTGGTTCGACGTTGACTCTCTATCGTGATTGTGTTTGGGTGCTCGTTGTTGCCTTCGTTGTCGATCGCTTTCCGATTTGTTTGGTCTCCCTCTATTGTTCTTGTTGTTGGGATCCCCGCGTCGTGTTTGCGGGTTCTGATCCGAGAGGTTGAGCCCATTTTTATCGAAGTCTGGGCACTAGCTTTGTGCTCAGCAGTTGGTGTTGAAGTCCGTGCACTACGTGTGTGCTCGGCATTTTTGGTCATCACTGCATCACCTGTGCGACGAACGGTTGATCCGAGTAATCGGGGACGGGAGCCAAGCGGCTTGAACCAAGGCAGACGTGCTGACTAGCGGGCTCCACCGGTTCTTTTGGGCGGATAACGGTGTTGTACCGCGAGCGCTGAAGCTAACGGGGTGCCGTGGCGTACTGCACTTTGGTTGTGGTGTTTGACTTTTGTTTGGTAAACCTGACTGTGTGTTAGGTGCTTGGACGGCGGTGAAGGCATCCATAAGGAGCTTTTGATCCGTGCAATTGACTCATTGGCTTGTCCAGTGGGCTTTTAGTACGGGGAGGCAACGTATCGAAGGCTGACCTCCCATTGGGATCAGGCCGCTTGTGATCTTCATTGATTGCTCGCTAGAAGCGTACCTTGGGTGTCAAAGTAGCTGCCGTTTCAAGGTCGCGCAAGTTCTTGCAAGAGATCAGAGAGGGTTTTACTTGGAGAAGGCATATCATTGGCCATTAACCATCCTCTGGACGTCTCGTAGAGAGCATCGCGCCTTCTCCTTGAACGCGGGAGAGGGTTGACTGCAGAAGTCGTTTCCTACCCGGACGGTCTCCGGGGGTCAGGGGTCCGACTCCCTAGAGTACCGGGAATAGTATTTCCTGCCAGTGGGCCCGACTATTGAAGTTTTCTTTTGTTTTTTTATTGTTGTTATTGTTGTTGTTGTTTGCTGCCGTGGTTTGCTGTTGTCCTGTTGTGTCTGCCATTTCTTTTATCCGGGATCGCTTTTATCTCACTCTCGTGTAATGTACTCGTTCACTGGGATCAAGATTGAGAAGTTGGGTGAGGATAACGTCCATATCTGGAAGGAGAAAGTTCAGCTTGTGCTTGCGCTCAAGGATCTCAAGAATCACCTTACCAGCTCTCCACCAACCGATCCAGAAGAATTGTCCAAGTGGGAAACTCGCGACTCAAACGCCAGAGCTATCATTGGACTTACGCTCAGTGACGAACATTTGGATCATGTGCGCGCTGTGGAGGCTGCCGCCGATGTGTGGAAGGACATATGCAATGTTTTCCAGAGGAAGACTCTTCTCAACCGAATCAATGCCAGACGTGCTTTTTACACCGCCAAGTTGCGTGACGACCAGAAGACGATGCAATTCATCAATCATGTTCGTCACTTGGCTCTGATCTCAAGAGCATGGACGTCAAAGTTGAAGAAGAAGACATTGCAATGGCCATCTTATGTGGACTTCCGGAACGTTTCGAGCACCTCATTGTCGCTATCGACACCACGATCGGAGATCGCGAACTTAGTTTGGAGTTCGTGAAGAGTCGTTTGCTGCAAGAAGAGCAGCGAATGAATGATCGTGCCAAGGAGGAGTCCGGAAGTGACGCAGCTTTGGTCCGGCGTCAGAGGTCATTGAAGTCAATTATATGTTACTATTGTGGCAAGAAGGGTCATATCCAGAAGAACTGTTACAAGAGACAACGTGATGGGGCTAACAAAAATCAGATCGATGCTGCTCACCCCAGTGTGAATACCGGGCTCAGCTGTGAGCTTGGTGCGAGTGGCGACGATTCTGACTTTGTATGTCTCATTGCGACAGGTGCCGATAAGGCTACTAACAGTGACTGGATTATTGACTCTGGTGCCACTGCACACATGACGTATGATGACTCAATGTTCCAAACGTATGAGAGCAAGGTGTCCTCTGGCGTGAGTATCGGCAATGATTCCAAACTAGAGTCTGTTGGTCGCGGTAGTGTGGAGCTTGATTTGACTGTGGAAGGCGCCAAACGTAAGTGCAAACTGAAACAGGTGGTGCACGTGCCATCCTTACGGTACCACCTACTTTCAGTGTCGGCGATCTGTGATCTGGGCTGCAAGGTAGTGTTTGAAAGAGAAAAGGTATGTGTTTACAAAAAGTCGAAAGTGGTTGCCTCCGGGTGCCGTTTCAAAGGCCTGTACTACCTTCGCACTGCAGCCGAACAGCGTACAGATGTGGACAGCGCCCTTGTGTCAGATCTCTCTCTTTGGCATGCTCGAATGGCTCATGTGAATGTGGAAGGCATTAAGCAGATGGCTTGCAATGAGGTTGTATCAGGGCTGAATGTGGATTTTGCACAGAAGCTGGATGTGTGTGGCTCGTGTGTAGTAGGAAAAGCAACCCGTGCTCCGACTCCCAAGCAAGGGGGGAACGAGCAGAACACGTACTAGACCTTGTCCACTCGGACGTTTCAGGGCCAGTAAGTGTGAAATCCTTGGGAGGCTCGCACTACTTTGTCACATTCATCGACGACCACAGCAGGTATTGCTTCTTGTACATGCTCAAAACCAAAGATGAAGTGTTCCAAATGTTCATGAGGTGGCTCAAATTTGTGGAAAACCAGACTGGACGAAAGTTGGAAACCATCACCGCACGTGAGAGTGTGCTACGTGCGCTGCGCACTGTCAACGGTGGTGAGTATCTGTCCAATCGTTTCCGCAAAGAACTCGAGCGCCAAGGTATTGAACATCAGCGAACAGTGCCGTACAATCCACAGCAGAATGGGCTTGCCGAAAGGTTCAACCGAACACTCATGGACTTGGTCAGATCGATGTTGCACCACAAACAACTGCCAAAGAAATTTTGGGCTGAGGCCTTGAATGTAGCAGTGTATGTACGCAACAGAGTGACCTGCAAAGCCCTTCCTAGTAACTCGACTCCATTCGAGCTGTGGCATAGTCAGAAGCCTGATGTGAGCAATCTGCGTGTGTTTGGGAGCCGATGCTGGTACAAGGTTGTGGATCACAAGCTGAAGAAGCTGGAGGACAGAGCAAAGGAAGCCATCTTCATTGGGTACACTTCTGGGTCCCACGGGTACAAGTTGCGGGATGGTAAGAAGAGAAAGGTGATTGTGTCAAGAGATAACAAGACGCACGCAGGTAGGGTAGAAAGGGAAGTAAGTAGAGATGGATATTGAAGAAAGAGAAAGTAAAACAAGTGAAGGTTGACGGCCTTGGGTCGACCCGTTTACTCGAGGGTCGTCGATCGCAACCTACAAATACCCTAGTGCGCGCTTCACCGTCGTCGCAGCAAGCGACGACGGCGGTCGTTACAAGTTGCACGTGTGTGCAGTTGTACACGGAAAGCGCGCGCAAACTAGAGTACAACAATTTCAAATAACTAAATCAATCAACTCTACAAATCCATTGCCAGTCCTTTGATTCAGAACCAGATCTAAAAAATCATCAATTTGCATGGCGGCACTACAACCGCCTTGCGCAGCCCAGAATCGCATATTGCATACAAAACCGCCCATTCCAGCCTAGAAACGCACATCCTCGCTATCTGCATAGTTAGTCTACTACTCTAAGCCTCGTCCAATCACAGAGCTCCACTTGGCCCATGCCACCATAACTCTCCGTACAATCCATGGCACTTGTAGACACCACGTTGCACAAGGACATTTGCAGTAGCCAATCATATTGCCGTTTCACGTTGGGGTTGAGCAGAGGCGCATATGCGCTTTTGCGAAGAGGGTGCCCAAAAGTGCCCATCGTCCCCTGCAACTTTGCTTCCAAGTAGTCCGAGACCAACCTGAGGGACTGACAGGCACTCGACCATGTCCCAACATCAACACTCCTCCTCGAGTCCCTGTGCAAGTCCAATTCGTTTCATAATTGCAATATTTTTGCAGGGCTCAGCGGTTTGGTTAAGATATCAGCATCGTTTAGCTCACTAGGAACATAGTCCACAGCAATGACATTGTCCTTCACCATATGTCTGATGAAATGAAGCTTCACGTCAATATGTTTGGCACGTCCAGAAGGGCATCGCTCACCAGCAGCCCAATCAATGGCACATTGATTGTCCGAGCGAATGGGGGCCTTCTCGTTCACATCAAACCCGCTCTCCCGAAGCACTCGCGATATCCAGATAACCTCTTGAGCAGCCATGGTCAACGCGTAGTACTCCGCTTCTCCAGTGGAGAGCGCAATCGATGCTTGCTTTCTTGCACCGAAGAAGCAAGTGGCCGATCCCAGTTTGATCACATATCCGGACATTGACTTACGATCAGTAGTGTCACCAGCATAGTCTGAGTCCACAAAGCCGTTCAAGTTCAGAGATCCAGCTCGGTAGTGCAACCCATGGCCACACGTCCCACGCAAGTACCGTAGTACTCGCTTTGCAGCTCTGTGACAGTATGCTGTGGGAGCGTTCTGGAATCGTGCAAGGATAAGGACTGGAGCAAGAATATCAAGTCTCGTGCGCAATGCCAAGTACAACAAGGACCCAATCATCTGCTGATATAGTTGCACATCCTTGGCAGTCTTGTCCTCCTCCGCTGCTAGTGATGAGAAAAACGACTCCACCATTGGACTGGGAGCTGGCTTGGCGTTGTGCAGTCCAAATCGGCGTAGCACTCCCTCGATGTAAAGGGGCTGTCCAAGCTTGAGGCCCGTAAGTTGACCCTCAGAATCCGCTGCCCAAGTCAACTCAACGCCAAGGTAGAAGCTCACTCGATCTTGAACTCGAAGTTCGTACAATCCTTTGAGCTCCTCCAAGAGTGACGAACGTTGCGCAGCAGTTGGTGCGAAAACCAGGAGGTCATCAACGTAAACAAGGATGTATACGTACGCGTTGTGCCCAATGCGGCGCCTAAACACACACGGAGCACTAGGGAGTTCTTCAAATCCTAAGTCCTTGAGATCTTGACTGAACTTTGTATGCCAAGCCAGGTGAGCCTGCTTAAGTCCGTACATGGCTTTCACCAACTTGTAACAGCATGGCTTCAGCCAAGGCACACCACGTGGAGACGTGACCCTAACGTCCTCCTTCAGCTCGCCATTCAAGAAGGCAGTCTTCACGTCCACTTGTGCAACAAACATCTGGAGGCACAAGGTAAGGTACAGGAACATACGAACCAGGTTGAAAGACACAACTGGTGCATAAGTCTCCATGTAGTCCTGACCAAAAGTCTGGTGATTTCCACCAGCAACAACACGAGCCTTGAAGCGCTCAACCGACCCATCTGCATTCCGCTTCACTTTCAGGACGATATGGGTTGGCAGAGGTTGCGATGCGGGAGAATGATCGGGTACCCATGTACCCTTGCTCTCAAAAGAGGCCAGTTCTTCTTCGATCGCAGTCTCCCATAAGCTTTTCTCTAATGGAGACGCAGACATGGCTTCCTTCAAAGTCGGTTCATCACTTGTAGTCACTTCAACTGTTTGCGATGTGGCAGCGCCAGCCATGTTCCACCACCGTGTAGGTGCGCGGCGTGTTCGTCGCGGGTACCGGGACTCAGGTTGTGAGCCAGTTGGCTCATTAGGCTCCTCCGTGGTGGATTCATCCTGGTTGTCATCCTCACCTTCACTACCGGTGAGTTCATTATTATCGACATCATCAGCTTCACCCGTTCTGTCAGTGTGCAATTCAGGTGCATGACTTTCCTGCAGTTCAGAACCAACATCATCGTCGACCACTTCGTCCATGCAAATCTCACCGGAGTGCTCGCTGTCACTCTTGCATTCCGAGTTGCAACTGAAGTCTTCATCAGAAGCGATCTCATCATCCATGTACCCCGTCAGATAGGACGCACCAGGGAAGGATGACTTGTTGATGTTGGGACATGGTCGAGTGCCTGTCAGTCCCTCAGGTTGGTCTCGGACTACTTGGAAGCAAAGTTGCAGGGGACGATGGGCACTTTTGGGCACCCTCTTCGCAAAAGCGCATATGCGCCTCTGCTCAACGCCAACGTGAAACGGCAATATGATTGGCTACTGCAAATGTCCTTGTGCAACGTGGTGTCTACAAGTGCCATGAATTGTATGGAGAGTTATGGTGGCATGGGCCAAGTGGAGCTCTGTGATTGGACGAGGCTTAGAGTAGTAGACTAACTATGCAGATAGCGAGGATGTGCGTTTCTAGGCTGGAATGGGCGGTTTTGCATGCAATATGCGATTCTGGGCTGCGCAAGGCGGTTGTAGTGCCGCCATGCAAATTGATGATTTTTTAGATCTGGTTCTGAATCAAAGGACTGGCAATGGATTTGTAGAGTTGATTGATTTAGTTATTTGAAATTGTTGTACTCTAGTTTGCGCGCGCTTTCCGTGTACAACTGCACACACGTGCAACTTGTAACGACCGCCGTCGTCGCTTGCTGCGACGACGGTGAAGCGCGCACTAGGGTATTTGTAGGTTGCGATCGACGACCCTCGAGTAAACGGGTCGACCCAAGGCCGTCAACCTTCACTTGTTTTACTTTCTCTTTCTTCAATATCCATCTCTACTTACTTTCCTTTCTACCCTACCTGCGTGCGTATCGTTAGGTTATGGGCCCAGAGCGTCGACAACTTGCAGACGTCGCGCTCATTTCTTACTTACTACTTTTCTTTGGAAGTTTTCCTATCTGCGTTAGAGTACCCCGCTGTTTTCTCTCTGGCAAATGGTGAACACATATCGCGTTTGTTAGTAACCCGCCGGCTCGAGACAAGGGAGACAGCAAATCCTGCTCTGCGTCCGTGGAGTACGGAGGTCGATGAAACGGGCTTGGAAGCGTAGGAGCGACCGTACTGCGCCGAAAGACCGAGCTACTTTCTCGTAAGAGACCAGCAAGGGTTCAACTGGGGAACGTGTATCTCGACAAGTACCCTCCTTGGGACGTCTCGTAGGGACTAACAGCGCCTCGCTCTGAAGTACGCAGAGCTTGGCAGGTGATCAAATCGTGCCTCACCCGGAGAGAGTGACCGGGGACCAGGGGTTCGGACCCACAGGGTAGCGGAGGTAGTTTCTCCTGTCAGTGCGCCCGCCTAAGAAGTTTCATCATCATTCCGGGTTCGAGTTGTACCTCACCCGTGAGCTTGCTCCAGGCGTCGAGTCTCCGAACTCCGCCTGTGATCGCGTACGGGACGCGTCCCGACGAGCGTTGCAGACTACCCCCATAGTCTCCGCTGGCGTCCTCGCTGTTGAGTGTTGAACTTGAATCCACTCCAGCTCCTCCTTTACTTGCTTTTGGGGAAGCGGCATTGCATCCTTCACTCTGCCCTTTCTGTTCCGGGTTGGTTGTCTCTCACCCGTGAGTATACTCCAAGCGTCGAGTTCCACTCCGCTTGTGATCGCGTACTGGACGCGTCCAGACGAGCTTTGCAGACTTCGTTACAGATTCTCCGCTGGCGTCCTCGCTGTTTAGTGTTGAGTCCTTACTCCACTCCAGCCCTACCCTTTTTTGTGAAGGAAGAATTGTTTCCCTCACGCGGCTTCTCTCATTCCTTCATTTCTCTTCTACTTGTGAAATCCATTGTACTGGAGGTTGATAACTCTGTTTTGGAACATGTCGGACTCAGAAGTTGAGTCTGAAACCAACTCTGGTGTCAAGATCCCACGCTTTCATGGTAAGCGTGGGGAAGATTATACCCTTTGGCGCCATCGCCTTCGTGCCGCATGCCGAATCAAAGGTGTCTGGAACGTTGTGGTATCGAGTTCAGAGCAATCCTCAACAGCTGCTACTACCCAAGATACGGCTCCAAGTAGCTCTCAAAGCAGCTCTCGTATCATGGCGAAACGGGAGAAAGCATGTGCTATCATTATTTGTGCACTTGGTGATTCTCGTCTACGAGTTGTAATGGATGTTGATGATGATCCCGGGACGCATGCTTGAACTGCTTGATGCACGCTACCGCCTCCAATCGCACAGTCCTCTCGGATCGCCGTACAAACGCAACTATTCCGTATGTCGTACAGTGGTCAGAACATGTCAGAATATGTGGACCAGTTCACTGCCCTGTTCTCGCAGTTGGATCGCATGGGCAAGGACGCTGCTATTCCGGAATCTCACAAGGCCCCGATGCTACTTGCCTCTATTGACCCCAGCTGCTCATTGGAGTCCACGGCAGCCGCACTTCGCACCAAGGACATATCTGATCTTACTTGGGACTATGTTGCAACAACTCTAATTGACGAGTATAATGCACGACAGATGGTTTCGGGAAGTTCTGGTCGCACTCGCACTCGCAAGAAAGGCTTTTTCAATCAATTGCTTTTTATTTATAGTGTTCCCAATGTCCCATGAAGAGCAGCAGGGTAACACTGTCAAGGTGTAAACTAACTTGGTCAATTACGAACCAACGCAATCATTCTTACTACTTATAGCACAGATTTACAACTGTGCTTCTTCCAATACATCTAGTATTTCGGTCGCCTCCTGTCTCTCTCCAGGTGACCAATCTTCCATTCCGAGTAGTACCTTCAGTCTTCCGTACTTCCAGTGCTCGTGCCCAAGTACATCACGTGCCTCCATTGGGTTCGCTGGGAACTCATTGAAGTACCATCGGATACCCATCATTCGGTGCGAAACTTTGCGCAACCGAAGAACGGGTGGGTATTTTCCATTCGCAGCACACGGGATTTTGCGAACGCGTCTTGCCGAGGCAAGTTTCCACTCCGCATCCCGTATTCTTCCTATTCCTTTTGTACACACATTATCAATTTCAGCTCGTAGTGCTGAAATTGAAGGATGTGCATTATACAGCGACAGCTGCCGACATGCCCGGTTCACCTT
The DNA here is from genome assembly GCA_030374805.1 of Gracilaria gracilis. Taxonomy (NCBI): domain Eukaryota; phylum Rhodophyta; class Florideophyceae; order Gracilariales; family Gracilariaceae; genus Gracilaria; species Gracilaria gracilis. Next base: position 40,691 of record JARGSG010000047.1, on the reverse strand, counting down.
CAACTGTCGCGATCTGTGTTCCAATTCAAGGTTCAATGCCGTCTCACGACACGATTGATAATGCCGTAGACGTTTGGAGGCGAGCACAATTCGTCGCAGAGCCGCAGACTCTAAACGACAAAGTGCACGCATCATTGGCACCCGATATGTTCCAAACCGAGATGCCATTTTTCCAAGAATCAGTTTGAAGAACGTTGCTTCAAGCTTCACTATCGCCATTTCCAAATGAGGCGTGAGCGGTACAAGAGCAAGAAAGGCAAGACCAAAGGCTCTGGAAGCTTCAAATCCTCTTCCGGCCCTGTCAGTCTGGACCACAAGGACGGTGACAACTCAGATGGTCACACCCAACACGAGTCTTCGGGGCGTGCGTATGCTGCCGCTACCAGCAATGGTTACCATTGTACCTTCTGTGATCGTGATGGACACACTGTTGATCGATGTCACATGAACCCTGACAACCCTGACAATCACTTGCCCAAGAGCATTCTTGACAAGTTGAAGGTGAGGTCTAAGGATAAACCCGGAAGTTCCAAGCCATCGACAAGGTCGTCCGGAAAGTCCTCAAAGATTGAAATCACAGGAATGTCCGTGGAGAAGTCTACCGTACTCCCACCAGCAGAGAGGGTTATGGACACATATGCAGACAGTGGTGCAACATCGCACTTCTTTTTCTCCAAGTCTGTATTTGTCCCCAGTTCGTTGCATGAAGTTAACGAACGAACCATATTGCTGGCTGATAAGTCTACTGTGACTGCTACACAACGAGGTGATGTCATACTACCGTTCGAGAATGCGAACTTGCGTCTCACAGATGCACTCTTGGTTCCTGATCTCGAATATAACTTGGTGTCTGTGGGACGTATGGCTGATAAGGGCATCGAGTCTTTCTTCCGTGCTCGCGATGTGCGTCTCACGCATGTTGATGGGTTTGTTATTGGATGCGGTCAAAGAGATAAACGGTCAGGTTTGTACACTCTGCCTGATCCACTCACGAAAGTTAACTCTAGGCATGCCCTTTCTGCACGCGACAATGACTTGGCTCAACTATGGCATCGAAGACTTGCGCATATCAACCCAAGAGACTTGCAGGTTGTGCACAAGTATGCCAATGGAGTGCCGAAGCTGGCTCAAATGGAGGAGGTCTGTCGCCCATGCCGACTTGGAAAGGCCCACAAACTTCCGTTCCTAGGCAAGTTTGATCGTGCCACTGGTGTCGGAGACATTGTGCACTCTGATATCCTAGGGCCCTTGCTCCCGTCATTTCCAGATCACTTCCAATACGCGACAGCATTCATTGATGAACACTCTAGGTATGCATTAATAGGGTTTATGGTACACCGAAGTGAGCTTGCAGAAGTATATGCGGCTGTAGCACAGAAGCTCCAGCAGCTTGGAGGAGCTCAAATTGCCAAAGTGCACTCAGATAATGCGGAAGAGTACATTGCTCTGCAGGAGAACTCTGCAAACGGTCTCCAAGGAACCTCGTTTTCACCTCCGTACACCCCTGAGCACAATGCAATAGCAGAGCGCATTAATCGCACAATGGAGGAAGCTGCTCGAGCGTTGTTGCTGCAGGCCAATCTGCCAGAATGTTTATGGCCGTATGCGTTGAAGCACGTTATATATGTGCGCAACAGAGTTCCCCACTCTACCACTGGATCCACTCCGTACTTTCTTGTAACTGATTCCACACCTTCTTTGAAGAATGTTCGAGTGTTTGGGTGTGCGGCGTACGTACTAAAGATGAACCCGGACACCAAGTTCGGGTCTCGTGCAATTGAAGGGGTGTACTTGCAGACTCTTGAGCATGGTGTCTACAATGTTCTAGTAACAGATGAAGATGAGATACCACGTATTATCAAGTCTCGACATGTGACGTTTGATGAGTCATCCTTCCCTGGTGCGTCCTATCTGACGGGCTACATGGATGATGAGATCGCTTCTGATGAAGACTTCAGTTGCAACTCGGAATGCAAGAGTGACAGCGAGCACTCCGGTGAGATTTGCATTGACGAAGTGGTCGACGATGATGTTGGTTCTGAACTGCAGGAAAGTCATGCACCTGAATTGCACACTGACAGAACGGGTGAAGCTGATGATGTCGATAATAATGAACTCACCGGTAGTGAAGGTGAGGATGACAACCAGGATGAATCCACCACGGAGGAGCCTAATGAGCCAACTGGCTCACAACCTGAGCCCCGGTATCCACGACGAACACGCCGCGCACCTACACGGTGGTGGAACATGGCTGGCGCTGCCACATCGCAAACAGTTGAAGTGACTACAAGTGATGAACCGACTTTGAAGGAAGCCATGTCTGCGTCTCCATTGGAGAAAAGCTTATGGGAGACTGCGATCGAAGAAGAACTGGCCTCTCTTGAGAGCAAGGGTACATGGGTACCCGATCATTCTCCCGCATCGCAACCTCTGCCAACCCATATCGTCCTGAAAGTGAAGCGGAATGCAGATGGGTCGGTTGAGCGCTTCAAGGCTCGTGTTGTTGCTGGTGGAAATCACCAGACTTTTGGTCAGGACTACATGGAGACTTATGCACCAGTTGTGTCTTTCAACCTGGTTCGTATGTTCCTGTACCTTACCTTGTGCCTCCAGATGTTTGTTGCACAAGTGGACGTGAAGACTGCCTTCTTGAATGGCGAGCTGAAGGAGGACGTTAGGGTCACGTCTCCACGTGGTGTGCCTTGGCTGAAGCCATGCTGTTACAAGTTGGTGAAAGCCATGTACGGACTTAAGCAGGCTCACCTGGCTTGGCATACAAAGTTCAGTCAAGATCTCAAGGACTTAGGATTTGAAGAACTCCCTAGTGCTCCGTGTGTGTTAAGGCGCCGCATTGGGCACAACGCGTACGTATACATCCTTGTTTACGTTGATGACCTCCTGGTTTTCGCACCAACTGCTGCGCAACGTTCGTCACTCTTGGAGGAGCTCAAAGGATTGTACGAACTTCGAGTTCAAGATCGAGTGAGCTTCTACCTTGGCGTTGAGTTGACTTGGGCAGCGGATTCTGAGGGTCAACTTACGGGCCTCAAGCTTGGACAGCCCCTTTACATCGAGGGAGTGCTACGCCGATTTGGACTGCACAACGCCAAGCCAGCTCCCAGTCCAATGGTGGAGTCGTTTTTCTCATCACTAGCAGCGGAGGAGGACAAGACTGCCAAGGATGTGCAACTATATCAGCAGATGATTGGGTCCTTGTTGTACTTGGCATTGCGCACGAGACTTGATATTCTTGCTCCAGTCCTTATCCTTGCACGATTCCAGAACGCTCCCACAGCATACTGTCACAGAGCTGCAAAGCGAGTACTACGGTACTTGCGTGGGACGTGTGGCCATGGGTTGCTCTACCGAGCTGGATCTCTGAACTTGAACGGCTTTGTGGACTCAGACTATGCTGGTGACACTACTGATCGTAAGTCGATGTCCGGATATGTGATCAAACTGGGATCGGCCACTTGCTTCTTCGGTGCAAGAAAGCAAGCATCGATTGCGCTCTCCACTGGAGAAGCGGAGTACTACGCGTTGACCATGGCTGCTCAAGAGGTTATCTGGATATCGCGAGTGCTTCGGGAGAGCGGGTTTGATGTGAACGAGAAGATCCCCATTCGCTCGGACAATCAATGTGCCATTGATTGGGCTGCTGGTGAGCGATGCCCTTCTGGACGTGCCAAACATATTGACGTGAAGCTTCATTTCATCAGACATATGGTGAAGGACAATGTCATTGCAGTGGACTATGTTCCTAGTGAGCTAAACGATGCTGATATCTTAACCAAACCGCTGAGCCCTGCAAGAATATTTGCAATTATGAAACGAATTGGACTTGCACAGGGACTCGAGGAGGAGTGTTGATGTTGGGACATGGTCGAGTGCCTGTCAGTCCCTCAGGTTGGTACCTAAGGGGACTTATACCAGAGCTGCCCACCCGATCGACCGCCTTGCACCATTGCGTACACATATTAGGTTCGCAGAGGACTCCCAAACAACAGTAGCGGCGATCGATGCCCATACGAAAATGAGAACTCATGTACGTTTCGCCGAAGAGTCAACCGCATCCATCGTTGAAAGAAGGGTTCCAGCGATGGTTCAGCGCACTAATCGGACGATAGACGGCAATACTGGGCATCAGACGAATGTCCACTTTGTTTCAGAGGAAGCAGGAGCAACAGAATGTCCACAGCCTATGAGCATTTCAACTGACTCTGAAGAGCCCAATGCACCAGAAGACGAGCAGAACACTGAGCAGATATCCCACATCATCGAAACTGAACAACAATCGCAGTCGTCGGAGTTGTCCACCGACACTCGACAAAGTGTCGTTTCGGTGTCTGGGGCAAACAATGATGCTCATAACACGGAAAATAACGTGCCACAACTCCCAGAATTGGCACACCCACACCACTGCAATCACTGCAAGTACAGGAGCAGTGACCGCCGATCCGAAAGATATCACTATGGAAGCGGCCCAAACGAGCCCACTGGAACCGCTTCAGACTCCAAATGAGAGTCTGTCATTGGATTGGGACCACGATGGTGCTCCCACTTATGACCACGAAATGCGTCGTCCGAACAGATTGGTACGAAATGTGTTCTCTGTGAGCATTAATGTGCCGTCGACTACGACGCAAACCGGTCCAATTCCACATAACGGTCACCAGAATGGTGAGGCGTTGTGATCCGGGTTGGTACTTTCAACGTGAGAGGTCTCGCACATAGCGAGGCCGAAGTCCACCGTGCATGGAAAGTACTAGGTTTAGACTTTCTGTGCGTTGTGGAAACATGGCAACGTCCCTCCGATGAGGTGTCGTTGGCATTGCCACATGTGAGTGTGGCGCTGGAAGCGGAGTATAGGAGTCGTGCGCCGAGAGGGTGGGATCACGATTTTTCCATCATCAGCGCTTCTGTACGAAGGTCGTGGGCAAGTACGGCACCGCAGCATACCAAATCCTGGCACTGAGAGTTCGCCCAGATCTCAATGTGATAGGAGTATATCTTAGTCCGAGCGCTTCAGATGAGGACATAAAGGGATTCCTGGAGCGATTGAAGTCTTTGATCCGGGGTCCGACGTTACTGGCTGGGGATTGGAATGCCCGCCATGACGACTGGGATCAACGAACCAACAGGCATGGTCGCCGCCTCCGAGCGTGGATCCGCAAATGGGACCTCTTGCTGAGGGCTCCATCCGAGTTGACGCCAACGTTTCGCACCCAAAATGGTTCGAGTGTAGTGGATTTCTTCATCTCGAAGCGAGTGTCTGTTCGAAATGTGGCAACAACCAGTGGATCGTGGGATGCAGTCTCGGATCACAACATGGTTGTTGCCGACATTGACTGGATGACAACTCAATTCTCACCTCGAAAACCGAAGATTTCGAGGGCGCAACTCAAATGCGTGGACAGAATCGAAGACGCTCAGACATATTACGAAGCCAATTTGCCTAATGTGGCTTCTCGTTTTGACCACGCAACCTCAGAAGAGGGATCTGGAGGATGCATGTTGCCAACTCGTGGACACAATCAGTAGCCCCTGGATCACTTCCGTATCAATGCGTCCTGACCGCTATCGCTTCTTCTGGGATTCTAGTCTTGACCAGTTGAGTCGTGTGCGAACTTACATATTACAAACGGTGGAAACGAAGTAGCAACATTCAAATGTGGAATGTGTACAAGGTGATTGACCGATTCATTAAACGTCGGTTGTCGAGCAAAGAAGAGACAACTGTTGGACGAATTTCTTGATACCCGCCGAGGACGAAACAGCATCTCAAACAGTGAATCGAATCAACTCGGTGATGAAATTACGATCTCAGCATAGCGCACGGGCACTGGAACGTGGAAATCCATTAGACCCACAGGAGTACGCTGAGTTTATTGCCGAGTACCAGCCACCCGAATGTGGGGTGAAAGCAGTCACATTTGATGTTCCGAACTCGTTCCGGATTGCATTGGAAAAATCGATCAAGGATGCAAAGAAGGGGAAGATCGATTGGGCGCGATAACGTGGCATCGGAAATGCTACAGGTGAGTCCAACTTTGTGCGCTTCCACGCTTCTCAAGCTGTGGCGAGCGTGTGGCAAGTTGGCATATCTACCATCAACGTTGCGGCAGACACGTATATCGCCCATATACAAGAAAGGCGACATCTCGGTACCATCCAACTACCGACCGATCTCTATTCTGTCGCACTTGCGCAAAGCAATTTCGGCTGCATTAAACTCGATCGTGATGAACTATATCGAGTTTCATGAGTACCAGTATGGGTTCTCAAAGTACAATGGAACAGAACAGTCGATTGTGGAGGTGAGTAACATCATCACAAACGGCCACTCGCGTGTGGCAGTACTGGATCTAACGAAGGCGTACGACAAAGTTAACCGAAAACTATTGTCGCAAGTGTGCGCATCCAGGCTATAACCGAAGCATGCGGCAATGACTACTTTGCTGCTGCAACCAGTCAACGCTTTCATAAATGGAAATTGGAAAGATGAACAAGTACAAATGACTCTTGGAGTGCCTCAAGGTGACCCATTCAGCTGTACATTGTTCAACATGTATATTGATTCCATGCTATATCGAGTGCAGGAGGTGCCATATCATGTGTCGGATCGAGGTGCAAGTGCATTTGCCGACGATGTGATTCTGATGGCGAAGACTGATAGCGGGCTGCAACTACTGCTAGACATATGCAGTAGTTGGGGCAAAGAAATGCAAATGCCGTGGAACACTGCAAACGGCAAGTCGATAGTACTGCAACTGCCTGCAGACCAAAATCACTCTGCAATATTCACACTTGCTGGTGATAAGCTGAGCGTGGTACGTAGTGCAGTATATCTGGGGGTGTCTCTAAACACCAATGGAGTAACAACCGACAAGCACATGGAACGCGTACAAAATGCTCAACGTCGATTGGGAAGCCTAGCCGGTGCTGGTCTGCACCGGAATGGATTTGATACGCGCAGCTGTGTGAGTTTGTACCGCGCATTCGTGAGGTCGATTTACGAATATGCGTTGCATCTTGTACCGCTCACGCCTCATTTGGAAATGGCGATAGTGAAGCTTGAAGCAACGTTCTTCAAACTGATTCTTGGAAAAATGGCATCTCGGTTTGGAACATATCGGGTGCCAATGATGCGTGCACTTTGTCGTTTAGAGTCTGCGGCTCTGCGACGAATTGTGCTCGCCTCCAAACGTCTACGGCATTATCAATCGTGTCGTGAGACGGCATTGAACCTTGAATTGGAACACAGATCGCGACAGTTGAAGGTGAACCGGGCATGTCGGCAGCTGTCGCTGTATAATGCACATCCTTCAATTTCAGCACTACGAGCTGAAATTGATAATGTGTGTACAAAAGGAATAGGAAGAATACGGGATGCGGAGTGGAAACTTGCCTCGGCAAGACGCGTTCGCAAAATCCCGTGTGCTGCGAATGGAAAATACCCACCCGTTCTTCGGTTGCGCAAAGTTTCGCACCGAATGATGGGTATCCGATGGTACTTCAATGAGTTCCCAGCGAACCCAATGGAGGCACGTGATGTACTTGGGCACGAGTACTGGAAGTACGGAAGACTGAAGGTACTACTCGGAATGGAAGATTGGTCACCTGGAGAGAGACAGGAGGCGACCGAAATACTAGATGTATTGGAAGAAGCACAGTTGTAAATCTGTGCTATAAGTAGTAAGAATGATTGCGTTGGTTCGTAATTGACCAAGTTAGTTTACACCTTGACAGTGTTACCCTGCTGCTCTTCATGGGACATTGGGAACACTATAAATAAAAAGCAATTGATTGAAAAAAAAAAAAAAAGGTTGGTCTCGGACTACTTGGAAGCAAAGTTGCAGGGGACGATGGGCACTTTTGGGCACCCTCTTCGCAAAAGCGCATATGCGCCTCTGCTCAACGCCAACGTGAAACGGCAATATGATTGGCTACTGCAAATGTCCTTGTGCAACGTAGTGTCTACAAGTGCCATGGATTGTATGGAGAGTTATGGTGGCATGGGCCAAGTGGAGCTCTGTGATTGGACGAGGCTTAGAGTAGTAGACTAACTATGCAGATAGCGAGGATGTGCGTTTCTAGGCTGGAATGGGCGGTTTTGCATGCAATATGCGATTCTGGGCTGCGCAAGGCGGTTGTAGTGCCGCCATGCAAATTGATGATTTTTTAGATCTGGTTCTGAATCAAAGGACTGGCAATGGATTTGTAGAGTTGATTGATTTAGTTATTTGAAATTGTTGTACTCTAGTTTGCGCGCGCTTTCCGTGTACAACTGCACACACGTGCAACTTGTAACGACCGCCGTCGTCGCTTGCTGCGACGACGGTGAAGCGCGCACTAGGGTATTTGTAGGTTGCGATCGACGACCCTCGAGTAAACGGGTCGACCCAAGGCCGTCAACCTTCACTTGTTTTACTTTCTCTTTCTTCAATATCCATCTCTACTTACTTTCCTTTCTACCCTACCTGCGTGCGTATCGTTATGACTCATCAAACGTCACATGTCGAGACTTGATAATACGTGGTATCTCATCTTCATCTGTTACTAGAACATTGTAGACACCATGCTCAAGAGTCTGCAAGTACACCCCTTCAAGTGCACGAGACTCGAACTTGGTGTCCGGGTTCATCTTTAGTACGTACGCCGCACACCCAAACACTCGAACATTCTTCAAAGAAGGTGTGGAATCAGTTACAAGAAAGTACGGAGTGGATCCAGTGGTAGAGTGGGGAACTCTGTTGCGCACATATATAACGTGCTTCAACGCATACGGCCATAAACATTCTGGCAGATTGGCCTGCAGCAACAACGCTCGAGCAGCTTCCTCCATTGTGCGATTAATGCGCTCTGCTATTGCATTGTGCTCAGGGGTGTACGGAGGTGAAAACGAGGTTCCTTGGAGACCATTTGCAGAGTTCTCCTGCAGAGCAATGTACTCTTCCGCATTATCTGAGTGCACTTTGGCAATTTGAGCTCCTCCAAGCTGCTGGAGCTTCTGTGCTACAGCCGCATATACTTCTGCAAGCTCACTTCGGTGTACCATAAACCCTATTAATGCATACCTAGAGTGTTCATCAATGAATGCTGTCGCGTATTGGAAGTGATCTGGAAATGACGGGAGCAAGGGCCCTAGGATATCAGAGTGCACAATGTCTCCGACACCAGTGGCACGATCAAACTTGCCTAGGAACGGAAGTTTGTGGGCCTTTCCAAGTCGGCATGGGCGACAGACCTCCTCCATTTGATCCAGCTTCGGCACTCCATTGGCATACTTGTGCACAACCTGCAAGTCTCTTGGGTTGATATGCGCAAGTCGTCGATGCCATAGTTGAGCCAAGTCATTGTCGCGTGCAGAAAGGGCATGCCTAGAGTTAACTTTCGTGAGTGGATCAGGCAGAGTGTACAAACCTGACCGTTTATCTCTTTGACCGCATCCAATAACAAACCCATCAACATGCGTGAGTCGCACATCGCGAGCACGGAAGAAAGACTCGATGCCCTTATCAGCCATACGTCCCACAGACACCAAGTTATATTCGAGATCAGGAACCAAGAGTGCATCTGTGAGACGCAAGTTCGCATTCTCGAACGGTAGTATGACATCACCTCGTTGTGTAGCAGTCACAGTAGACTTATCAGCCAGCAATATGGTTCGTTCGTTAACTTCATGCAACGAACTGGGGACAAATACAGACTTGGAGAAAAAGAAGTGCGATGTTGCACCACTGTCTGCATATGTGTCCATAACCCTCTCTGCTGGTGGGAGTACGATAGACTTCTCCACGGACATTCCTGCGATTTCAATCTTTGAGAACTTTCCGGACGACCTTGTCGATGGCTTGGAACTTCCGGGTTTATCCTTAGACCTCACCTTCAACTTGTCAAGAATGCTCTTGGGCAAGTGATTGTCAGGGTTTTCAGGGTTCATGTGACATCGATCAACAGTGTGTCCATCACGATCACAGAAGGTACAATGGTAACCATTGCTGGTACCGGCAGCATACGCACGCCCCGAAGACTCGTTGTGGGTGTGACCATCTGAGTTGTCACCGTCCTTGTGGTCCAGACTGACAGGGCCGGAAGAGGATTTGAAGCTTCCAGAGCCTTTGGTCTTGCCTTTCTTGCGAGTGCGAGTGCGACCAGAACTTCCCGAAACCATCCGTCGTGCATTGTACTCGTCAATTAGAGTTGTTGCAACATAGTCCCAAGTAAGATCAGATATGTCCTTGGTGCGAAGTGCGGCTGCCGTGGACTCCAATGAGCAGCTGGGGTCAATAGAGGCAAGTAGCATCGGGGCCTTGTGAGATTCCGGAATAGCAGCGTCCTTGCCCATGCGATCCAACTGCGAGAACAGGGCAGTGAACTGGTCCACATATTCTGACATGTTCTGACCACTGTACGACATACGGAATAGTTGCGTTTGTACGGCGATCCCAGAGACTGTGCGATTGGAGGCGTAGCGTGCATCAAGCAGTTCAAGCATGCGTCCCGGATCATCATCAACATCCATTACAACTCGTAGACGAGAATCACCAAGTGCACAAATAATGATAGCACATGCTTTCTCCCGTTTCGCCATGATACGAGAGCTGCTTTGAGAGCTACTTGGAGCCGTATCTTGGGTAGTAGCAGCTGTTGAGGATTGCTCTGAACTCGATACCACAACGTTCCAGACACCTTTGATTCGGCATGCGGCACGAACGCGATGGCGCCAAAGGGTATAATCTCCCCCACGCTTACCATGAAAGCGTGGGATCTTGACACCAGAGTTGGTTTTAGACTCAACTTCCGAGTCCGACATGTTCCAAAACAGAGTTATCAACCTCCAGTACAATGGATTTCACAAGTAGAAGAGAAACGAAGGAATGAGAGAAACCGCGTGAGGGAAACAATTCTTCCTTCACAAAAAAGGGTAGGGCTGGAGTGGAGTAAGGACTCAACACTAAACAGCGAGGACGCCAGCGGAGAATCTGTAACGAAGTCTGCAACGCTCGTCTGGACGCGTCCAGTACGCGATCACAAGCGGAGTGGAACTCGACGCTTGGAGTATACTCACGGGTGAGAGACAACCAACCCGGAACAGAAAGGGAAGAGTGAAGAATGCAATGCCGCTTCCCCACAAGCAAGTAAAGGAGGAGCTGGAGTGGATTCAAGCTCAACACTCAACAGCGAGGACGCCAGCGGAGACTATGGGGGTAGTCTGCAATGCTCGTCGGGACGCGTCCCTTACGCGATCACAGGCGGAGTTCGGAGACTCGACGCCTGGAGCAAGCTCACGGGTGAGGTACAACTCGAACCCGGAATGATGATGAAACTTCTTAGGCGGGCGCACTGACAGGAGAAACTACCTCCGCTACCCTGTGGGTCCGAACCCCTGGTCCCCGGTCACTCTCTCCGGGTGAGGCACGATTTGATCACCTGCCAAGCTCTGCGTACTTCAGAGCGAGGCGCTGTTAGTCCCTACGAGACGTCCCAAGGAGGGTACTAGTCGAGATACACGTTCCCCAGTTGAACCCTTGCTGGTCTCTTACGAGAAAGTAGCTCGGTCTTTCGGCGCAGTACGGTCGCTCCTACGCTTCCAAGCCCGTTTCATCGACCTCCGTACTCCACGGACGCAGAGCAGGATTTGCTGTCTCCCTTGTCTCGAGCCGGCGGGTTACTAACAAGCGCGATATGTGTTCACCATTCGCCAGAGAGAAAACAGCGGGGTACTCTAACGCAGATAGAAAAACTTCCAAAGAAAAGTAGTTAGTAAGAAATGAGTGCGACGTCTGTGTTGATGTATGGATGTGGTCGAGTGCCTGTCAGTCCCTCAAAGGTGCTCCAAGTACTTGGGATACAAAGTTGCAGGGGAGCATGGGCACTTTTGGGCACCCTCATGAGAAAAGCGCATATGCGTGTCTCTGCGAACCGAACGTGATACTGCAATATGATTGGCTACTGCAAATGGCTACATGCAACGTGGTTTGCACAAGTGGAACGTGTTGTATGGAGCGAGAAGGGCAGATGGAACAAGTGGTACGCTGTGATTGGCTGCAGCCTATAGGTGGTGGCCAGTTATGCGTTAGCGGAGTATCTGTTATTATAGGCCATTGTGAGGGGTTGTGCAATGTATGCGATTCTGGGCTACTATGAAGGGGTTTGGAGCGAATGTGCGATTCTGAGCTGCGCGAGGGTGTTGGCTGTGCCAGACCGAAATTGTCAATTTTTTAGAGCAAGATATGGATCATGGAGTTGGCATTGGATTTGGCACGATTTGATTTAGTTGTTTGAATTCGTATTGTGTTTTGCGCGCGCTTTGGCTGTCAAAGTGTACACTTTGACAACGTGTGCAGTTATGTCGCTGGCTGCGACGGCGGCGGCGCGCGCTAGAGTATTTGTAGGTTGCGATCGCTGCCCGATCACTAAACTCGGGAAGAAGGTGGCCTACCCCCTTTGTTTGTCTTACTCATCTTCTTCACTACTTTCCCCTTTCCTTCTCTAATCTGCGTTCGTTGCGTTAGGTTATGGGCCCAGAGCGTCGACTATTCGCAGACGTCACGCTCTTCTAACTTTTCATTTGGATTCTAAGATGATAATGTAAACGCAGGTTAGAGAGAGACGTAAGAAGAAAGACAATAGAGAAGAAAAATAGAAGGAGAACAAGTGAAAGGGGTAGGCCACCTTTTTCCCGAGTTTACTCAACCGATAGTGATGGGAACCTACAAATACCCTAGCGCGCCTCGCCGCCGGCGCATCCGCCGCCGTCGCAGCATGCGACATCACGGCACACGTTGTTAGAGTGTACACTCGTACAACGGAAGCGCGCGCAAACATAATACGAATTCAAAACATCTAATTCAAACATTCAACTAATCCAAACAGCGCCAGATCTAAAGCCAGATGCTTCTTTCAAACAATCAGATCCAAAAAAATCACCAATTTCGGCCTGGCGCTGCCAACCCCTCAGCGCAGCACAGAATCGCACATTCTGTGTTAAACCCCTTTAGAATAGTATGCAAACGCATATCTGCTCCAAACCGCCCTACGGGGCCCATACGCGCACATACTCTGCTACTGCATAAGTGGCCACAAGCCACAAGCTGCAGCCAATCACAGCGCACCACTTGTACCTTCAGCCCCTATTACTCCACACAGAACCGTACACTTGTGCGCACCATGTTGCATGTCGCCATTTGCAGGAGCCAATAACATTGCAAGTTCACGTTGGGTTCACGAACACACGCATATGCGCTTTTGCTGCACCAGGTCCCAAAAGTGCCCATGCTCCCCTGCAACTTTGTCTTGCAGAGGTCTGAGAGGCACTCGACCACATCCATACGTCAACATAAGAAGTTTTCCTATGTGCGACAGGTACGCGTATTGGGCGACCGAGCGAGCGAGCGCGAAGGACCGCGCTGATTTCCCGCAAGTGACTAGCAGGGGCTAACTGGTGAACGCATATCTTTGGCTACTAACCTCCCTGGGACGTCTCGTACGGATTGTAAAGCCCCTCGCTCTGAAGTGCGCAGAGCAGGGTAGGTCAAGAAGATATCGCATCTCACCTGGAGAGAGTAGCCAGGGATCAGAGGTTCGGACCTCTAGGGTAACCGGAGCTAGATAACTCCTGCCAGTGGACCCGCTGCTTCTTTCTTCATCTTCTTTCTTGTTTCCGGGTTTGAGTTCTGTCTCACCCGTGGGTATACTCCAGGCGTCGAGTACCCGAACTCCGCCTGTGATCGCGTACGGGACGCGTCCCGACGAGCGTTGTAGACTTCGTTACACGGTCTCCGCTGGCGCCCTCGCTGTTGAGTGTCGAGAGTACTCCACTCCAGCCTCTACCCTCTTTGTGTAACATAAGCATTGAGTCCCTCTCACTGCTTATATTGTTGTTTGTCAAAAGTTACTTTTGTTTCTCTCTCCTGTTTTCTACTTGGTTTCCTGGATCTGGTTGTATTCGGAACAAGTCTTTCACAATGTCAGACTCGGAAAAGGAAACTGAAACCAACTCTGGTGTGAAGATTCCCCGCTTCCATGGCAAGCGCGGTGAGGATTACGCACTCTGGCGGCATCGTCTTCGTGCCGCATGTCGCATCAAAGGTGTCTGGAATGTTGTTAACACTGATGCTGAGCAGTCTGTATCCACTGATACCACTGGTACGGATGGTCAAGGATCTTCTGCAGAGGCCATTCGCACATTGTCTAAGCGTGAGAAGGCCTGTGGCATCATCATATGTGCACTTGGCGATGCTCCTCTACGTGTGGTAATAAACGTGGATGATGATCCGGCACGAATGCTCAAGATGCTTGATGCGCGTTATGCATCTAATCGAACGGTTTCTCGGATCGCGGTTCAGACTCAACTGTTCCGTATGTCGTACAATGGACAGAACATGTCTGAGTATGTCGATCAATTCACTGCATTGTTCTCACAGTTGGATCGCATGGGCAAGGATGCCGCTATTCCGGAATCGCATAAGGCTCCTATGCTTTTGGCTTCTATTGATCCGCAAAGTTCTTTGGAGTCTACCGCTGCGGCGTTGCGCACCAAGGAAATATCCGAACTGACTTGGGATTATGTTGCTACCACACTTATCGATGAGTACAATGCACGTCATATAACTTCTGGACGTAGTCGCAGTCGCAAGAAGAATAAAGGAAAAGGTTCTGGAAGGCAGTCTGGTACCTCTGCAAGTGCAAATCATCGAGATGGAAATGACTCTGATGATGCTCCTACTAATCGTGCACTGGCAGCTGGTAGCACCAATGGTCATCACTGCGATTTTTGTGATCGTGATGGACACACTCAGGACCGATGCTACATGAACCCAGACAATCCGGACAACCATTTACCGAAGAGTATCCTGGACAAGCTTACATTGAAGTCAAAGATAAGCCGAAGACCTCTTCAAAATCATCTGGCAAATCGTCCAAGATCGAAATAGCTGGCATGTCTATGGAGAAAGCAACGGTTCTACCACCCACTCAAAGAGACATGGACACTTACGCAGATAGTGGGGCGACCTCGCACTACTTCCATTCTGCTTCCGCATTCATTCCCAGTACACTGCATGATGTGGAGAAGCGTGGTATACAGCTTGCAGATAAGACATGTGTGTCTGCAACTCAGCGTGGAGATGTGATTCTGCCTTTCGAGAATGTGAATTTACGTCTGAGTGATGCACTCCTGGTTCCTTCAATGGAGTACAACTTGGTTTCTGTAGGTTGCTTAGCCGACAAACAGATTGAGTCACGTTTCCGTTCTGCAGAAGTTCGTCTGATTCATGACAATGGTTTCCACATTGGGTCAGGAAAGCGCGATAAACGTTCCGGACTGTACAATTTGCCGGAAACCGGTAGCGCATTTCACTCATGAACGAGCTCTTACTTCCAGCCAGGTTGATTTGGATTGCGCATTGAAGGCCTCGATGACTGCTTTGACACAGCTATGGCACCGAAGACTTGCACATATGAACCCCAGAGACTTGCAAGTTGTTCACAAACATGCAGATGGTGTGCCAAGTCTTGCGAAAATGGAGGAGGTCTGTCGGTCATGCCGTCTTGGAAAAGCACACAAACTACCGTTTCCCGGTTCATTTAGTCGTGAATCGTCAGTTGGTGACAAAGTGCACACTGACATCATCGGTCCCCTCACCACATCGTTTCCGGACAGGTTTAAGTATGCGTCAGCATTCGTGGATGACCACTCACGATATGTTATCATTGGATTCATGAAACACCGCAGCCAAATCAGTGAGGTGTATGATGGTGTTGCGCAGAAGCTCAAGCAGCTGGGAGGAGTGGCGGTGAAGAAACTGCACTCGGATGGCGCTAAGGAATACATTGCGTTACAAGATAATCCAGAAAACGCATTTGAAGACACTTCCTTTTCACCTCCGTACACTCCGGAACACAACGCTGTAGCTGAGCGCATCAATCGCACTATGGAGGAAGCAGCTCGGGCTATGCACATTCAGGCCAATCTTCCGGAATGTTTGTGGGTCTTTGCGTTGAAACATGTACAGTTTGTGCGGAACCGTGTTCCACATTCAACTACTGGAAGCACACCGTACTCGTTGATGACGGGAAATAGGCCGACATTGAAGCACACCCGTGTGTTTGGATGTGCAGCTTTCGTACTGAAGATGATCGAAGGAACCAAGTTCGAGTCTCGTGCACTTGAGGGGGTGTACTTGCAGACTCTTGAGCATGGTGTATTCGATGTACTTGTCAGAGATGATGATGGTCTACCGCGCCTCATGCACTCACGTCATGTCACATTTGATGAGAATTCATTCCCTGGTGCCGAGTACTTGGAGGAGTTTATGGACGATGAATGTGCATCTGACGCAGACTACAGTTCTGAGGCTGCGCCATGCTCCGACTCCGACGGCTCTTACCCAGATGATCCTGGTGACGAAGTAAATGTGGATGACATTTGTGACAGTACGAGTGGCCCCGATGATGAATCTGGCCCAATTGCCGAAGAAGCATTACCTGCACCAAGTAATGAAAGCAGTGATGATGGTGTGGACAATGCTGAAGGTGAGGGCTCTGCTGATGAAAGTGACCACCACCCTGCGAACGACACAGCGCACGAGCACACTGGTGACACGGACGACTCTACCGAACCACCACGATACCCGCAACGCACGCGTCGTGCACCCCGGAGGTGGTACATGGCTGCGTCTGCAACCACATCTGCAGTTCAGGTTACCACAAGTGATGAACCTACGCTGAAGGAAGCAATGTCCGCGACGCCCATCGAGCAGAGCTTATGGCGAGCAGCCATTGAAGATGAACTCGCATCACTTGAGTCAAAGAATACTTGGAAAGAGGACAAGTCTCCATCGCAACAACCACTGCCCACGCACATTGTGCTCAAGGTCAAGCGTAATGCAGATGGTTCGGTGGAACGCTTCAAGGCTCGAGTCGTGGCCGGTGGTAATCACCAAACCTTTGGTGAGAACTACATGGAAACGTATGCTCCAGTGGTTTCGTTTGGCATAGTACGTTTCTTCCTCTACTTGACTCTATGCTTGCAGATGTATATTGCTCAGGTGGATGTGAAGACTGCATTCCTCAACGGGGATCTCGACGAGGATGTTTGGGTAATGTCACCACGCGGTGTTTCTGGAATTGGCTCACGATGCTATAAGCTTCAAAGGCAATGTACGGGCTAAAGCAAGCACATCTAGCCTGGCACACCAAGTTGACGGGCGATCTGCGAGCCATTGGATTTGAAGAGTTGCCGAGTGCTCATTGTGTGTTTCGGCGAGCCAGTAAACACAAAGGCTACGCGTACATCCTTGTGTATGTGGACGATCTGCTAATCTTTACTCCATCTGCAGAAGAACGGTCTGGGATCCTGGAGGAGCTTCGGAGCCTGTACGAGATCCGTGTTGAGAACAAAGTAACTCTCTACCTGGGTGTGGAACTCACTTGGAGCATAGACGACGATGGTCGTTTAACTGGGATGCAACTTGCACAGCCGTTGTATATCGAAGGAATGCTTCGACGCTTTGGTCTTGACAGGAGCAAACCCAGCTCGCAGCCCCATGGTAGAATCTTTCTTCACAGGACTTGCGGAGGAGGAAGACAAATCCCCTCAGGATGTGCAGCTATACCAGCAGATGATCGGGTCTCTGCTGTACTTGGCACTTCGCACACGCGTGGACATTCTCGCACCAGTACTCATTCTTGCACGTTATCAAAGCAACCCAACACCATACTGTCCACAGGGCAGCGAAACGGGTTCTGCGCTACTTACAAGGAACTTGCAAACATGGGTTGAATTATCACGCTGGCTCCCTGAACATGGAAGCGTATGTCGATTCGGACTATGCCGGCGACAAGTCCGATCGGAAGTCCATGTCGGGATACATGATCAAGTTTGGGTCCGCCGTGGTATTCTTTGGTGCAAAGAAACAAGCTTCAGTTGCATTGTCTACTGCAGAGGCTGAGTACTACGCTTTGACCATGGCAGCGCAGGAGATTGTGTGGATGAAGCGTCTACTATCTGAACTTTACTTGGACGTCGATGGTGCAGTTCCTCTACACTCGGACAACCAGGTTGCGATCGACTGGAGTGCAGGAGAAAGATGCCCATCGGGTCGCGCCAAGCACATCGATGTGAAGCTGCACTTTATTCGGGAACTGGTAAAGGAGTTTGTGATTGATGTCAAGTACATTCCAACTGAGTTGAATGATGCGGACATTCTCACGAAGCCCTTAGGTCCATTGAGTATTCAGGCCATCATGAAAAGGATTGGACTTGGTCAGGAACTCGAGGAGGAGTGTTGATGTATGGATGTGGTCGAGTGCCTGTCAGTCCCTCAAAGGTGCTCCAAGTACTTGGAATACAAAGTTGCAGGGGAGCATGGGCACTTTTGGGCACCCTCATGAGAAAAGCGCATATGCGTGTCTCCGCGAACCGAACGTGATACTGCAATATGATTGGCTACTGCAAATGGCTACATGCAACGTGGTTTGCACAAGTGGAACGTGTTTTATGGAGCGAGAAGGGCAGATGGAACAAGTGGTACGCTGTGATTGGCTGCAGCCTATAGGTGGTGGCCAGTTATGCGTTAGCGGAGTATCTGTTATTATAGGCCATTGTGAGGGGTTGTGCAATGTATGCGATTCTGGGCTACTATGAAGGGGTTTGGAGCGAATGTGCGATTCTGAGCTGCGCGAGGGTGTTGGCTGTGCCAGACCGAAATTGTCAATTTTTTAGAGCAAGATATGGATCATGGAGTTGGCATTGGATTTGGCACGATTTGATTTAGTTGTTTGAATTCGTATTGTGTTTTGCGCGCGCTTTGGCTGTCAAAGTGTACACTTTGACAACGTGTGCAGTTATGTCGCTGGCTGCGACGGCGGCGGCGCGCGCTAGAGTATTTGTAGGTTGCGATCGCTGCCCGATCACTAAACTCGGGAAGAAGGTGGCCTACCCCCTTTGTTTGTCTTACTCATCTTCTTCACTACTTTCCCCTTTCCTTCTCTAATCTGCGTTCGTTGCGTCAGTCTGCAAGTTGTCGACGCTCTGGGCCCATAACCTAACGAGACGCACGCAGGTAGGGTAGAAAGGGAAGTAAGTAGAGATGGATATTGAAGAAAGAGAAAGTAAAACAAGTGAAGGTTGACGGCCTTGGGTCGACCCGTTTACTCGAGGGTCGTCGATCGCAACCTACAAATACCCTAGTGCGCGCTTCACCGTCGTCGCAGCAAGCGACGACGGCGGTCGTTACAAGTTGCACGTGTGTGCAGTTGTACACGGAAAGCGCGCGCAAACTAGAGTACAACAATTTCAAATAACTAAATCAATCAACACTACAAATCCATTGCCAGTCCTTTGATTCAGAACCAGATCTAAAAAATCATCAATTTGCATGGCGGCACTACAACCGCCTTGCGCAGCCCAGAATCGCATATTGCATGCAAAACCGCCCATTCCAGCCTAGAAACGCACATCCTCGCTATCTGCATAGTTAGTCTACTACTCTAAGCCTCGTCCAATCACAGAGCTCCACTTGGCCCATGCCACCATAACTCTCCGTACAATCCATGGCACTTGTAGACACCACGTTGCACAAGGACATTTGCAGTAGCCAATCATATTGCCGTTTCACGTTGGGGTTGAGCAGAGGCGCATATGCGCTTTTGCGAAGAGGGTGCCCAAAAGTGCCCATCGTCCCCTGCAACTTTGCTTCCAAG
This sequence comes from Gracilaria gracilis, assembly GCA_030374805.1. Classification (NCBI taxonomy): domain Eukaryota; phylum Rhodophyta; class Florideophyceae; order Gracilariales; family Gracilariaceae; genus Gracilaria; species Gracilaria gracilis. The sequence goes on along the minus strand of JARGSG010000047.1, from coordinate 20,981 downwards.
TAGTCCGAGACCAACCTGAGGGACTGACAGGCACTCGACCATGTCCCAACATCAACAGAGATGTGAGGTTTGACGAGTCTTCGGGCTAGAAGACCATGAGAACTTTGAGGAAGAGAACTATGCCGACATGGAGTTGCGTGACATGTCTAGTCCGGATAACACCTCCACTTCTGACACATCCAGTCACCCCAGTGAAGATGATCCTTCCGCACCTGCGCCTGATGTCCATGATGCGTCTGAGAGTACCAGTGATGGTTCCACATCAGTTCCACATGTTGAGCCTGAAGGGCAAGAGACGCAGCCTGTTCGTAGATCCACACGTGAGAGTAAGAAGCCAACGCGTTGGTGGGGTGGAACTGCTCTTCTGACAGCCAGTGATGACATTCCTTCTTCTTATAGTGAAGCTGTGTCACGTCCTGATTCCGAAGCATGGAAGAAGGCAATGAAGAGCGAGTACCAGTCACTGATAGAGCATGACACATGGGATCTAGTGCTTAGGCCAGCAGACAGCAACGTGATTTCGTCCAAGTGGGTGTACGTTCAGAAGTATGAAGCTGCACCATCTGGTGAACCAACTGTCAGCTACAAGGCTCGTATGGTTGCTAGAGGATTCCTGCAGATCGAAGGTGTAGACTTCTCAGAGACTTATGCACCAGTGGTGAAGTTCACTTCGATCAGGATGATTCTGTCGATTGCAGCTGTGCGAGACTTTCATTTGCACCAGATGGATGTGAAGACTGCGTTTCTGAACGGCGACCTGGAGGAGACAGTGTATATGGAGCAGCCAAAAGGTTTTATACAGCAAGGGAGCGAAGACTTGGTGTGTCGTTTGAAGAAAGCCATCTATGGGCTTAGACAGGCACCAAGGCAGTGGCATGCAAAGGTATACACGTTCCTTGTTGATGAGATGCAGTTGAAGCCCAATGACGCAGATGAGTGTGTGTACACCGGGATAATACTGGGATTTGTGGTTATCATTGCTCTATACGTGGATGACCTGCTGATAGCAAGTCCGAGCATGGAGACCACGAATCGCGTAAAGGCAGAGCTGTCAACTCGGTTCCGCATGAAAGACCTCAAGGAAGCTCGTATGGTTCTCGGATTCGAGATCCACCGTGATCGAGCTAAGCGACCTGTACCTGACTCAGTCTGCGTACACGCAAAAGGTCTTGGAACGTTTCGGCATGCATCAGTCTAAGCCAGTTGACACTCCGATGGAATCCGGTGTGGACTTGTCTGTTGTTGAGGAGGTACTCACGGATGTTCCGTATCGTCAGGCGATTGGCAGTCTCATGTATTTGTCTGTGGGAACTCGTCCAGATATCTCATACGCAGTGTCCAAACTTGCAAAGTATGTGGAGAAACCTGGAGAGACTCACTGGAAGGCAGTCAAACGTGTGCTTCGCTATCTCAACGGTACTTGCTTCTTTGGACTCACCTACGGCTCTACCACTGATCTGGAACTGCACGGCTATGTGGACTCTGACTGGGCAGGCGATGTTGCCAACCGCAAGTCTACCAGTGGATATGTGTTCATGATGAGCGGTTGTCCAGTGTCCTGGAGTTCGTGGCAGCAGGAAGTGGTTGCGCTGTCAAGTGCTGAAGCTGAGTATGTGAGTCTGTGCTCTGGTACCAAAGAAGCAATCTGGCTAAGGCGACTTTGGAACGGCATTGCTATTGTGATTGGAGTTGAGGTGGACGGGTCTGTCAAAGTCTTGGTTGAACCGACGCCTGTGTATGTTGACAACCAAGGCTCCATCGACCTTGCTCGAAATGGTGTTGTGAACAAGCGAACGAAGCACATCGACATTCGGTTCCACTTCACTAGAGAGGCTCTGCGTGACAAGTCCATCGTGCTGCTCTACTGTCCAACTGATTCCATGGTTGTCGATATGCTAAACAAGCCTCTTGCCCGCGTGAAACTCGAGAAGTTTCGCAAGGAGTGTGGAGTACAGCACCTAGAGCTTTGAAGTCAGTGACAGAGGGAGGGTGTTGGATGTTGACCTAGTGCTGTCACTGAAACCAAAAGTGCAGGGGAGCATGGGCTGTTTTGGAGGGTGCTGCAGGAAAAGCGCATATGCGCGTGTGTGCAAACTCAACGTGAAACTGGCTTCTGATTGGCTACTGCAAATGTGCACATGCAACGTAGTGTGTACAAGTGTTATGGCACTACTGGGTTGTTCTGGGCTACACGTGTGTAGCTAGCACAGATGGGTATGCTGGACAGTGTGCACAGTTATGTACGTGGACATGTTGAACACATTGATGCAACTTGGTGCGCTATGGTGATGAGTCAGGTACTGTCATGAGGATTACACGAACACTGTGGTAACATGTTGTGGGAACTTATGGCATTGAGTGAATTTGTGGTTACGTGGTACCTTGTGAGCTGGAGCATACACATATTGGTGTGGTGTACGGATTACAGTGTATTGGCACAATGTGAATTTGTGCATGGTCATCGTTATGTGTAGGCACGTATCTTGTTGAGTAGGCACGTAACTTGTTGTGCACTGTTGTGCACTGTTGTGCCTTGTTAGTTGTAAGCTGTCATGAATTGTGGCAGTGTTACCATGTTATGTCAGATGATGATTGGTAGTTCTGAGTGTCCCTGCTTAGTGGCTTAGGTTTTACTCCGAGTGGAAGTGAGCGGTAGTGCGACGACGTAGTGCTATATAAGTTGTGACAGAAGCACCTCCAAGTAAATCCGAGCTAGAGCTGGCGAACTTCCTTTGCATATCCCCACCTTCCCTTTTGCATCAACCTTCCCTTCCCAGCTTTAACCTCCATCAGTCTGCCCCCCGCGATGTCCAAATGCACTCCACGCGCACTCACAATAATGAAATAAACTATTAAAAAAATTAATCTGCCCTGACAAGGGTGTCCATTTGGAGTGCGAACGGCGTATAGATCGAGTGCAGGTGGATGCTGAACTCTGCAAAAGATGCGCTCCACTTGCACTCACAAAAATGAGAAAATTTCTTGTAGGGCGAAGAAGACCTCGATTTAGCAGGCTACATGGAAAGTATTGACTGGAAACCCGTCCCGATTGGGCAGAGTAGCTATCTCACCGGTGGTGTTGGGCATGGCCCTTGAATGGGTCACAATAACGCTCTAATGAGGGATTTCGTCCATTCCGATCAGTAGGAGCAACGTATATTTCCGCCAGCGAAGCTGCAGAACTCCTGAATGCTCCAAGACAAAGCCCAGACGGTTACCCGAGGGGATTGGTCGATTCGGACGATTAATACCGCTCTAGAGAGGAGAGTGAATCCAGGTTGGACAAAGAACCCGACTCCGCGGGCGATCATGACGATGAGATAACTGTCGGCACTCTTCCGGAGGATAAAGAACCTGTTTCACAGGAGTCTGAGCCCGCGGCTGCGGCGTCAGAGTCAGCTTCGGCTGCTCCAGCCTCCACGGCGACTGTTGGAGGTACTCATCAGACGGGGAAGAACCGCAGTGCAGTCATCGCGCAGTTCCTCGGAGAGGTTGGGCTGGGCGCCGATACGGCGACCGGCGACTTGGCCGCGATGCGGGAAGCCCCTGCGCAACGCCTTGGGGTGGGCAACCACTGAGTGAGGGGAGCGATAACAACCAGTTAGACTAGGTCCGAATGGTACCAATCGGACCACGTACTTCTGGATTTTTTCATCTATGACATGTTTTTTGTCCTTGGTAATAAAACGCCTACCTGACTGTTGGATGTCATGCTGTCACTGACATCAAGGTGTTCACATGTGGCAAGTCTAGAATGGTACCTTGGTATGTGAAACTATGACTGATGTCGTTCTGTACGCTCCACTGTGTTGGATGGTGGAAGAGCCACCATTGGATGAACGTGTCAGATGTGGTGCTGTGTCGAATATCAAGGTGTTCATATGGGTTCGTACAGACAGACTGTACACGAGGACACGTTGTCTAGAGTGTTCGAGGTGCACAGTGTGCACATGTAGCAATGTGGATACTTGGTACATGGTGCACGAGTGTTGACACTGTTGAGTGGTTGACATCATGTTCGGGTAGTGCTGCATGCACATGTATGTATCTGGATGCATGGAACTTGTTGGCTGTGTTTGGTTCACGTCATATGGTTTACAGGTACTTGTTGCTGACGTGTGACTTGGTGAGCCTAGACATACATATTACGGCGTTGTGTACTGATTACAGGTTGCAGGAAACAGGTGCGGGTGTTTGTGTATGGATTGTCGTGGTCTGGTCATTTTGGTGCGCTGTCGTATTGTGTGTATGCACTGTCATGGATGCGCATGGTTGTACATTGTTGTACGTTGTTGTACATTGTTGTGCAATATTGTACGGACTTGTTTTGCACTGCTGTGCACTGCTGTGCACTGTTGTGACTTGTTACTTGTAAGCTGCAATGAATTGTGGCAGCGTTACCATGTCATGTTAGAACATGATTGGTAGTATTGAGTGTCCCTGCTTAGTGGCTTAGGTTTTACTCAGAGTTGGAGTTGTTCGGTGGTGCGACGAAGAAGTGCTATATAAGTTGTGAGCTAAGTACCTCCAAGTAAATCCCAGCCCCGCTGACCTCTGCCGATTTAGTTCGTCATGATTCCCTTACCGCCGCTCTCCCTCACCGCCAACCTCCTTATTCATCGCCGTTGTTGATGTTTCCGTTGTTGGTTTGATTCCGTATCTTGTGTTATTGGTTGGTTTCGTTGGTGTTGTAATTCCCTTTTTCGATTGCGTTCCTCCCTGAGGGCGTTGTGTTGGTAGTGGTTCGACGTTGACTCTCTATCGTGATTGTGTTTGGGTGCTCGTTGTTGCCCTTGTTGTCGATCGCCATCCGATTTGTTTGGTCTCCCTCTATTGTTCTTGTTGTTGGGATCCCCGCGTCGTGTTTGCGGGTTCTGATCCGAGAGGTTGAGACCATTTTTATCGAAGTCTGGGCACTAGCTTTGTGCTCAGCAGTTGTTGTTGAAGTCCGTGCACTACGTGTGTGCTCGGCACTTTTGGTCATCACTGCAATACCTGTGCGACGAACGGTTGATCCGAGTAATCGGGGACGGGAGCCAGGCGGCTTGAACCAAGGCGGACTTGCTGACTAGCGGGCTCCACCGGTCGTTTCGGGTGGATAACGGTGTTGTACCGCCAGCGCTAAAGCTAACGGGGTGCCGTGGCGTACTGCACTTTGGTTTTGGTGTTTGACTTTTGTTTGTTGAACCTGACTGTGTGTTAGGTGCTTGGAAGGCGGTGTGGTTGTAAGCTGTCATGAATTGTGGCAGTGTTACCATGTTATGTCAGATGATGATTGGTAGTTCTGAGTGTCCCTGCTTAGTGGCTTAGGTTTTACTCCGAGTGGAAGTGAGCCGTAGTGCGACGACGTAGTGCTATATAAGTTGTGACAGAAGCACCTCCAAGTAAATCCGAGCCAGAGCTGGCGAACTTTCTTTGCATATCGCCACCTTCCCTTTTGCATCAACCTTCCCTTCCCAGCTATAACCTCCATCAGGTCATGGGCCCAGCCCCGCTGACCTCTGCCGTTATCGTTCGTCTCTCGCCGCTCTTTCACACCGCCGTTCACCCGTTTCGCTGTTTCTCTATCACCGTCTTCTCGTTGCGTCGGGTGTGTTGACCGTTTTGTTGGTTGGTGTTGGTATTCTTTTTACGGTTTGCGTTCCTCCCTGAGGGCGTTGTGTTGGTAGTGGTTCGACGTTGACTCTCTATCGTGATTGTGTTTGGGTGCTCGTTGTTGCCCTCGTTGTCGATCGCTTTCCGATTTGTTTGGTCTCCCTCTATTGTTCTTGTTGTTGGGATCCCCGCGTCGTGTTTGCGGGTTCTGATCCGAGAGGTTGAGCCCATTTTTTTATCGAAGTCTGGGCACTAGCTTTGTGCTCAGCAGTTGTTGTTGAAGTCCGTGCACTACGTGTGTGCTCGGCACTTTTGGTCATCACTGCAATACCTGTGCGACGAACGGTTGATCCGAGTAATCGGGGATTTTTTTTTTTTTTTTTTCAATCAATTGCTTTTTATTTATAGTGTTCCCAATGTCCCATGAAGAGCAGCAGGGTAACACTGTCAAGGTGTAAACTAACTTGGTCAATTACGAACCAACGCAATCATTCTTACTACTTATAGCACAGATTTACAACTGTGCTTCTTCCAATACATCTAGTATTTCGGTCGCCTCCTGTCTCTCTCCAGGTGACCAATCTTCCATTCCGAGTAGTACCTTCAGTCTTCCGTACTTCCAGTATTCGTGCCCAAGTACATCACGTGCCTCCATTGGGTTCGCTGGGAACTCATTGAAGTACCATCGGATACCCATCATTCGGTGCGAAACTTTGCGCAACCGAAGAACGGGTGGGTATTTTCCATTCGCAGCACATGGGATTTTGCGAACGCGTCTTGCCGAGGCAAGTTTCCACTCCGCATCCCGTATTCTTCCTATTCCTTTTGTACACACATTATCAATTTCAGCTCGTAGTGCTGAAATTGAAGGATGTGCATTATACAGCGACAGCTGCCGACATGCCCGGTTCACCTTCAACTGTCGCGATCTGTGTTCCAATTCAAGGTTCAATGCCGTCTCACGACACGATTGATAATGCCGTAGACGTTTGGAGGCGAGCACAATTCGTCGCAGAGCCGCAGACTCTAAACGACAAAGTGCACGCATCATTGGCACCCGATATGTTCCAAACCGAGATGCCATTTTTCCAAGAATCAGTTTGAAGAACGTTGCTTCAAGCTTCACTATCGCCATTTCCAAATGAGGCGTGAGCGGTACAAGATGCAACGCATATTCGTAAATCGACCTCACGAATGCGCGGTACAAACTCACACAGCTGCGCGTATCAAATCCATTCCGGTGCAGACCAGCACCGGCTAGGCTTCCCAATCGACGTTGAGCATTTTGTACGCGTTCCATGTGCTTGTCGGTTGTTACTCCATTGGTGTTTAGAGACACCCCCAGATATACTGCACTACGTACCACGCTCAGCTTATCACCAGCAAGTGTGAATATTGCAGAGTGATTTTGGTCTGCAGGCAGTTGCAGTACTATCGACTTGCCGTTTGCAGTGTTCCACGGCATTTGCATTTCTTTGCCCCAACTACTGCATATGTCTAGCAGTAGTTGCAGCCCGCTATCAGTCTTCGCCATCAGAATCACATCGTCGGCAAATGCACTTGCACCTCGATCCGACACATGATATGGCACCTCCTGCACTCGATATAGCATGGAATCAATATACATGTTGAACAATGTACAGCTGAATGGGTCACCTTGAGGCACTCCAAGAGTCATTTGTACTTGTTCATCTTTCCAATTTCCATTTATGAAAGCGTTGACTGGTTGCAGCAGCAAAGTAGTCATTGCCGCATGCTTCGGTTGTAGCCTGGATGCGCACACTTGCGACAATAGTTTTCGGTTAACTTTGTCGTACGCCTTCGTTAGATCCAGTACTGCCACACGCGAGTGGCCGTTTGTGATGATGTTACTCACCTCCACAATCGACTGTTCTGTTCCATTGTACTTTGAGAACCCATACTGGTACTCATGAAACTCGATATAGTTCATCACGATCGAGTTTAATGCAGCCGAAATTGCTTTGCGCAAGTGCGACAGAATAGAGATCGGTCGGTAGTTGGATGGTACCGAGATGTCGCCTTTCTTGTATATGGGCGATATACGTGTCTGCCGCAACGTTGATGGTAGATATGCCAACTTGCCACACGCTCGCCACAGCTTGAGAAGCGTGGAAGCGCACAAAGTTGGACTCACCTGTAGCATTTCCGATGCCACGTTATCGCGCCCAATCGATCTTCCCTTCTTTGCATCCTTGATCGATTTTTCCAATGCAATCCGGAACGAGTTCGGAACATCAAATGTGACTGCTTTCACCCCACATTCGCGTGGCTGGTACTCGGCAATAAACTCAGCGTAGTCCTGTGGGTCTAATGGATTTCCACGTTCCAGTGCCCGTGCGCTATGCTGAGATCGTAATTTCATCACCGAGTTGATTCGATTCACTGTTTGAGATGCTGTTTCGTCCTCGGCGGTATCAAGAAATTCGTCCAACAGTTGTCTCTTCTTTGCTCGACAACGACGTTTAATGAATCGGTCAATCACCTTGTACACATTCCACATTTGAATGTTGCTACTTCGTTTCCACCGTTTGTAATATGTAGTTCGCACACGACTCAACTGGTCAAGACTAGAATCCCAGAAGAAGCGATAGCGGTCAGGACGCATTGATACGGAAGTGATCCAGGGGCTACTGATTGTGTCCACGAGTTGGCAACATGCATCCTCCAGATCCTCTTCTGAGGTTGCGTGGTCAAAACGAGAAGCCACATTAGGCAAATTGGCTTTGTAATATGTCTGAGCGTCTTCGATTCTGTCCACGCATTTGAGTTGCGCCCTCGAAATCTTCGGTTTTCGAGGTGAGAATTGAGTTGTCATCCAGTCAATGTCGGCAACAACCATGTTGTGATCCGAGACTGCATCCCACGATCCACTGGTTGTTGCCACATTTCGAACAGACACTCGCTTCGAGATGAAGAAATCCACTACACTCGAACCATTTGGGGTGCGAAACGTTGGCGTCAACTCGGATGGAGCCCTCAGCAAGAGGTCCCATTTGCGGATCCACGCTCGGAGGCGGCGACCATGCCTGTTGGTTCGTTGATCCCAGTCGTCATGGCGGGCATTCCAATCCCCAGCCAGTAACGTCGGACCCCGGATCAAAGACTTCAATCGCTCCAGGAATCCCTTTATGTCCTCATCTGAAGCGCTCGGACTAAGATATACTCCTATCACATTGAGATCTGGGCGAACTCTCAGTGCCAGGATTTGGTATGCTGCGATGCCGTACTTGCTCACGACCTTCGTACAGAAGCGCTGATGATGGAAAATCGTGATCCCACCTCTCGGCGCACGACTCCTATACTCCGCTTCCAGCGCCACACTCACATGTGGCAATGCCAACGACACCTCATCGGAGGGACGTTGCCATGTTTCCACAACGCACAGAAAGTCTAAACCTAGTACTTTCCATGCACGGTGGACTTCGGCCTCGCTATGTGCGAGACCTCTCACGTTGAAAGTACCAACCCGGATCACAACGCCTCACCATTCTGGTGACCGTTATGTGGAATTGGACCGGTTTGCGTTGTAGTCGACGGCACATTAATGCTCACAGAGAACACATTTCGTACCAATCTGTTCGGACGACGCATTTCGTGGTCATAAGTGGGAGCACCATCGTGGTCCCAATCCGATGACAGACTCTCATTTGGAGTCTGAAGCGGTTCCAATGGGCTCGTTTGGGCCGCTTCCATAGTGATATCTTTCGGATCGGCGGTCACTGCTCCTGTACTTGCAGTGATTGCAGTGGTGTGGTGTGCCAATTCTGGGAGTTGTGGCACGTTATTTTCCGTGTTATGAGCATCATTGTTTGCCCCAGACACCGAAACGACACTTTGTCGAGTGTCGGTGGACAACTCCGACGACTGCGATTGTTGTTCAGTTTCGATGATGTGGGATATCTGCTCAGTGTTCTGCTCGTCTTCTGGTGCATTGGGCTCTTCAGAGTCAGTTGAAATGCTCATAGGCTGTGGACATTCTGTTGCTCCTGCTTCCTCTGAAACAAAGTGGACATTCGTCCGAGGCCCAGTATTGCCGTCTATCGTCCGATTAGTGCGCTGAACCATCGCTGGAACCCTTCTTTCAACGATGGATGCGGTTGACTCTTCGGCGAAACGTACATGAGTTCTCATTTTCGTATGGGCATCGATCGCCGCTACTGTTGTTTGGGAGTCCTCTGCGAACCTAATATGTGTACGCAATGGTGCAAGGCGGTCGATCGGATGGGCAGCTCTGGTATGCGTCCCCTCAGGTACCATCGGACTTGCCTTGGAAGAATCACGGTCGACTTTCCCAGGCTGTTTTGCAGTCGGGTTCACACTTTGGTTTGGTGTACTTGGCTGCTTATTGTGCATCAACTCCTGTGTTACCTTCACTTGGGACGTATACCAATGCTTGGCCCACGCTGACGTAGTAATCGGGGACGGGAGCCAGGCGGCTTGAACCAATTTTTTTTTTTTTCAATCAATTGCTTTTTATTTATAGTGTTCCCAATGTCCCATGAAGAGCAGCAGGGTAACACTGTCAAGGTGTAAACTAACTTGGTCAATTACGAACCAACGCAATCATTCTTACTACTTATAGCACAGATTTACAACTTGGCTTGAACCAAGGCAGACGTGCTGACTAGCGGGCTCCACCGGTCCTTTTGGGCGGATAACGGTGTTGTACCGCGAGCGCTGAAGCTAACGGGGTGCCGTGGCGTACTGCACTTTGGTTGTGGTGTTTGACTTTTGTTTGGTGAACCTGACTGTGTGTTAGGTGCTTGGACGGCGGTGAAGGCATCCATAAGGAGCTTTTGATCCGTGCAATTGACTCATTGGCTTGTCCAGTGGGCTTTTAGAACGGGGAGGCAACGTATCGAAGGCTGACCTTCCATTGGGATCAGGCCGCTTGTGATCTTCATTGATTGCTCGCTAGAAGCGTACCTTGGGTGTCAAAGTAGCTGCCGTTTCAAGGTCGCGCAAGTTCTTGCAAGAGATCAGGGAGGGTTTTACTTGGTGAAGGCATATCTTTGGCCATTAACCATCCTCTGGACATCTCGTAGAGAGCAACGCGCCTTCTCCTTGAACGCAGGAGGAGGTAGACTGAAGAAGTCGTTTCCTACCCGGAAGGTCACCGGGGGTCAGGGGTCCGACTCCCCAGGGTACCGGGAATAGTATTTCCTGCCAGTGGGCCCGATCATCATTTTTTTGTTGCTTGCTTTTGCTTTTTTGTGTACTAGAGCTCAGGAGGTTGAGTGTTTTCATGCCTGAGACTCTGTGTAACTGTTTCTCTACGCATTCCGGGAGGTTGCCCTTATGCATGTCTGAGTACAATGAACTTATCAGAAGGTTGCGATGTACATGTCTGATACTTCTGTTCGCCAAAGAAGCTCAGAAGGTTGTCGTTTTGCATGCCCGGGATGACTGTTATGCTCTCATTGTTTCCGGAACGTTGCTGTGTTTTTGCATGTCCGGCATCTAGAGGAGAGCTGTTAATCTGGAAGTTTGCTGTGTTTCGCATGTCCAGCGTATGAATATATGTGTTTCTGACCCGGAAGGTTGCTCTGTGTTGCATGTTCGGTGTACAGAACGTTTACGTTGAACCGGAAGGTTGCTATTGTGTTGCATGTCTGGTTGAACATTGAGATGATTGTTGCTCCGAGAGGTTGTTATGTGTTACATGCTCGGAGAACTGCTTTATTGCATGGACCTAGAAGGTTTTCATTTTTGCATGTGTAGGGCATGATCATGATGAATTTGATCCGGAAGGTTGCTCTGTGTTGCATGTCCAGTGTTCAAATGACTGTGGGTGAACCAGAAGGTTGTCCTGTTTTGCATGTCTGGTAAACCTACAGAAGAGAAGATTTTCCAAGAGGTTGTTATTTAATACATACTTGGAGAAAATATATGGTTCAAGGATCTAGAAGGTTGTCATTTGTGCATGTCTAGATCGCTTCTGTGATGGCATTGAGGCAGAAAGTGTGTTGCTTTGCAGGTTTGAGAGGAACTGGAATTCAATTTGCTTTGAAGTTCAGTGAGAGAGGGAGGTGTCTGAAGATTATCCTGGGATATGACCTCTCACTGTGTCGTCAGTTCTTTCCTGCTTGGAAGATCGTGTCTCATTGCCTTCGTTACAAGTGTTTGATTACTGCGATTGAGGTGAGTGACAGAGGGAGGGTGTTGAAAGAAGACCCGATGCTGTCACTCTCATATTAAGTCAAAAAGTACGCAAGTGTGGTAGAAGGACACTGGTCATAGATGTAAGAATATGGACTTTGACACATCTCATTAGGCTGTTGAACTGGCTGTCACCATCCCTCTGCACGATATTACTGAAAGGGTTGCATTGCACATATTACACCAAGTTAATTGTGCTGTTGGTGCTTGTGCGACTCGCTTGAAGTCAGTAACAGAGGGAGAATGTTGGATGTCATGCTGTCACTGACATCAAGGTGTTCACATGTGGCAAGTCTAGAATGGTACCTTGGTATGTGAAACTATGACTGATGTCGTTCTGTACGCTCCACTGTGTTGGATGGTGGAAGAGCCACCATTGGATGAACGTGTCAGATGTGGTGCTGTGTCGAATATCAAGGTGTTCATATGGGTTCGTACAGACAGACTGTACACGAGGACACGTTGTCTAGAGTGTTCGAGGTGCACAGTGTGCACATGTAGCAATGTGGATACTTGGTACATGGTGCACGAGTGTTGACATTGTTGAGTGGTTGACATCATGTTCGGGTAGTGCTGCATGCACATGTATGTATCTGGATGCATGGAACTTGTTGGCTGTGTTTGGTTCACGTCATATGGTTTACAGGTACTTGTTGCTGACGTGTGACTTGGTGAGCCTAGACATACATATTACGGCGTTGTGTACTGATTACAGGTTGCAGGAAACAGGTGCGGGTGTTTGTGTATGGATTGTCGTGGTCTGGTCATTTTGGTGCGCTGTCGTATTGTGTGTATGCACTGTCATGGATGCGCATGGTTGTACATTGTTGTACGTTGTTGTACATTGTTGTGCAATATTGTACGGACTTGTTTTGCACTGCTGTGCACTGCTGTGCACTGTTGTGACTTGTTACTTGTAAGCTGCAATGAATTGTGGCAGCGTTACCATGGATGCGCATGGTTGTACTGTGCATACTGTCCAGCATACCATCTGTATTTTTTCTTCTGGGAGTTCGTGAGTGCAAGCGGGTCCAGGGACGCAGTCGTACGAGACTAGTATCCTGCCGCGCCCTCCTGCAAAGGACGGTGGACTGAGGCCCTGTTCAATCAGGAATCTCCAGGTTATTGCAACCGGAGAGCCGAAGGAGTACTCGGGGAAACTTGGCGAACGCCAGCACCCATTGGGGGGAAGCCAGAGCGGTACAAGTCGAAGCGGAGCTTCGGGGCGGAAACCTGTGTGTCCACAGAGGCACTCAAGACTGCACTGGAGTGGCCGCGTTCGCTACGCAGTGACGGCCAAGTGGGAGCACTTGTGTCGGAGCGTCCAAAGCCCTGTGTTACGACCTTTCACAGGCGGCCCGGCTGCCACCCCGCCCAGCCTCAGGTTTGTGAAACCCTCTGGGTGTAGTACCCGCTCCATTGACACGAAGGCAGTGGTCCAGAGTTGACTGCTGTGGGGTTACCCCCCAGAAAACCTCATTTCAGGCATCTGAAAAATTCCAACGCCGATCCGGGTGGACGCTGTCAAATTTTCGTCGGAGGCGCCCCGACTCTGTAGAGAAGCGTTTTATCTTTCAAACGAGCTACAGATCGCTTCCGGCAAGTAACTGGATCAGAAGTTACAAGCCTCCGGAGCTCATCGGCAAATCGCCGTTTTTGACCCTTCTGGGGCACCCCCCCTCAAACGACCCCAAAAACGACGATTTCGCAAAACGTCCAAAAGTTACAAGTATCTTGCAACGTGTCAAAGCCGCCGGCGGTGGGCACATAAATCCAATCATTTGAGACCAAATTGGATCAAAGTTGGAAAGTAACTATATCGACGCTGAGCTATCCGGGAGTACCTTGGATTGCACCTGGACAAGTGCAAAACGAGTAAAAAGTAGTTTAAATAGAGTTAAGCAGGTTTCGTGAGAGAAAGTCCAAAAAAAGCGCAAAAAAAATTGAAAAAATTGAAAACACAAAAAAGTCGCAGAACACGTGAAAAGTGCATCAAGAAGCCATAAGAGCCATCAAAACCAAAGAAAAAGACAAAAAATTTTTAGAAAATTTTTCAAAAAAAATTGAAAAATGACTTCTCACCAAACCACGTCCTCTAACATTGAGAACCGTTTCAGCCCTTTGGCTGACGCCGGGGAGACCATGGAAGGCATTCGCTTCCCCACTTGATGGTAATAGCGAACCTGAATCCGAATCTTGGAGACCAGGTCTTTCAAAGACCGTTCGGAAGAAAGTTTCGCCGACCCCAGACCGCAAAGGCCCTCAGCCTGTGTGCACCCCGGACGAGGCGAGGGCCACCTTTGGAGCGTGTCGAACGCTCATCAAGTGCCCAAACTGCCATTCTAAGAATTCATTCACTCTAAATGGTAACTCTAAGTTTGGACCCACTGTGCGCTGCTCCGTCAAAGGCTGCCATCGCTCCTTTGGCGGTTCGCGATTCCATGAAATAATTCGACCATTTCTGGCGCCGAGCAGCCCAAGGAACAGCTCCCAGGCGTCAGTCGCATCCGCTCCTACGCCCTCACCGGTTGCCGAGCACCCCATCAGCCACACCAGCACACCCTCTAGCGCACCTGTTGCCGTCGTACAGATACCAAAACAGCAATGGGAGTCGATCTTGAGGAGATGCCAGACACTAGAGGATCAAGTTGCTCGGCTCACCCAGCAGCTCCAGTCCTCTCGCAACCATGCCACGGTACCACAAACAGAGACAAAACCAACGTGCTCTAGAAATTGAAGCACGATCTGTCGAGACGGCCGTTAACAGACAGCCACCTAACACGGCTCCGCCCAACACTGAACGAGCACAACCGCAGATAAACACTGTCCCTGAAGCAAGGACTGGGACAAATACTGGTGTAAAGACTTGGGCGCAGATTGCTAGAGAGGGCCAGCCTCGGTCATTGAACAAGTTACCACCCTCAGTTTCTTACTCGAATGTCTAAAATGGCTCACAACCTCAAGTCTGGAGGATATGCACCACTGCCGATATCTCAATCTCGGCCCCCGAAAATGGAAGCGCAGTACTTCCGTGGCATACCGCGCGGCCCCTACCGCCCTCTCATGAGGACACCTTCGCAGTGGACTTCCGAGCCGTTGCGTTATCGCTCTGTCCTTCATAGGACGTTCGATATTGGAAATCGTGACTGCGACTGACGTTGCTCACAAACTGGTTGCAGGAATACGTGCAGCCGGGTACACGCACATGCCTAACTTCGGCCGCCACCTCGAATGCCGTGTCATCGCGAAAGATGATGAGTAAGGCCGAACGACGACAGAAAAACCTGGAGCAGGCGCTATATCGCTTGCAGACTGCAGCAACTCGCACAACGTCAGCGTGGGCCAAGCATTGGTATACGTCCCAAGTGAAGGTAACACAGGAGTTGATGCACAATAAGCAGCCAAGTACACCAAACCAAAGTGTGAACCCCGACTGCAAAACAGCCTGGGAAAGTCGACCGTGATTCTTCCAAGGCAAGTCCGATGGTACCTGAGGGGACGCATACCAGAGCTGCCCATCCGATCGACCGCCTTGCACCATTGCGTACACATATTAGGTTCGCAGAGGACTCCCAAACAACAGTAGCGGCGATCGATGCCCATACGAAAATGAGAACTCATGTACGTTTCGCCGAAGAGTCAACCGCATCCATCGTTGAAAGAAGGGTTCCAGCGATGGTTCAGCGCACTAATCGGACGATAGACGGCAATACTGGGCCTCGGACGAATGTCCACTTTGTTTCAGAGGAAGCAGGAGCAACAGAATGTCCACAGCCTATGAGCATTTCAACTGACTCTGAAGAGCCCAATGCACCAGAAGACGAGCAGAACACTGAGCAGATATCCCACATCATCGAAACTGAACAACAATCGCAGTCGTCGGAGTTGTCCACCGACACTCGACAAAGTGTCGTTTCGGTGTCTGGGGCAAACAATGATGCTCATAACACGGAAAATAACGTGCCACAACTCCCAGAATTGGCACACCACACCACTGCAATCACTGCAAGTACAGGAGCAGTGACCGCCGATCCGAAAGATATCACTATGGAAGCGGCCCAAACGAGCCCATTGGAACCGCTTCAGACTCCAAATGAGAGTCTGTCATCGGATTGGGACCACGATGGTGCTCCCACTTATGACCACGAAATGCGTCGTCCGAACAGATTGGTACGAAATGTGTTCTCTGTGAGCATTAATGTGCCGTCGACTACAACGCAAACCGGTCCAATTCCACATAACGGTCACCAGAATGGTGAGGCGTTGTGATCCGGGTTGGTACTTTCAACGTGAGAGGTCTCGCACATAGCGAGGCCGAAGTCCACCGTGCATGGAAAGTACTAGGTTTAGACTTTCTGTGCGTTGTGGAAACATGGCAACGTCCCTCCGATGAGGTGTCGTTGGCATTGCCACATGTGAGTGTGGCGCTGGAAGCGGAGTATAGGAGTCGTGCGCCGAGAGGTGGGATCACGATTTTCCATCATCAGCGCTTCTGTACGAAGGGTCGTGGGCAAGTACGGCACCGCAGCATACCAAATCCTGGCACTGAGAGTTCGCCCAGATCTCAATGTGATAGGAGTATATCTTAGTCCGAGCGCTTCAGATGAGGACATAAAGGGATTCCTGGAGCGATTGAAGTCTTTGATCCGGGGGTCCGACGTTACTGGCTGGGGATTGGAATGCCCGCCATGACGACTGGGATCAACGAACCAACAGGCATGGTCGCCGCCTCCGAGCGTGGATCCGCAAATGGGACCTCTTGCTGAGGGCTCCATCCGAGTTGACGCCAACGTTTCGCACCCCAAATGGTTCGAGTGTAGTGGATTTCTTCATCTCGAAGCGAGTGTCTGTTCGAAATGTGGCAACAACCAGTGGATCGTGGGATGCAGTCTCGGATCACAACATGGTTGTTGCCGACATTGACTGGATGACAACTCAATTCTCACCTCGAAAACCGAAGATTTCGAGGGCGCAACTCAAATGCGTGGACAGAATCGAAGACGCTCAGACATATTACAAAGCCAATTTGCCTAATGTGGCTTCTCGTTTTGACCACGCAACCTCAGAAGAGGATCTGGAGGATGCATGTTGCCAACTCGTGGACACAATCAGTAGCCCCTGGATCACTTCCGTATCAATGCGTCCTGACCGCTATCGCTTCTTCTGGGATTCTAGTCTTGACCAGTTGAGTCGTGTGCGATCTACATATTACAAACGGTGGAAACGAAGTAGCAACATTCAAATGTGGAATGTGTACAAGGTGATTGACCGATTCATTAAACGTCGTTGTCGAGCAAAGAAGAGACAACTGTTGGACGAATTTCTTGATACCGCCGAGGACGAAACAGCATCTCAAACAGTGAATCGAATCAACTCGGTGATGAAATTACGATCTCAGCATAGCGCACGGGCACTGGAACGTGGAAATCCATTAGACCCACAGGAGTACGCTGAGTTTATTGCCGAGTACCAGCCACCCGAATGTGGGGTGAAAGCAGTCACATTTGATGTTCCGAACTCGTTCCGGATTGCATTGGAAAAATCGATCAAGGATGCAAAGAAGGGAAGATCGATTGGGCGCGATAACGTGGCATCGGAAATGCTACAGGTGAGTCCAACTTTGTGCGCTTCCACGCTTCTCAAGCTGTGGCGAGCGTGTGGCAAGTTGGCATATCTACCATCAACGTTGCGGCAGACACGTATATCGCCCATATACAAGAAAGGCGACATCTCGGTACCATCCAACTACCGACCGATCTCTATTCTGTCGCACTTGCGCAAAGCAATTTCGGCTGCATTAAACTCGATCGTGATGAACTATATCGAGTTTCATGAGTACCAGTATGGGTTCTCAAAGTACAATGGAACAGAACAGTCGATTGTGGAGGTGAGTAACATCATCACAAACGGCCACTCGCGTGTGGCAGTACTGGATCTAACGAAGGCGTACGACAAAGTTAACCGAAAACTATTGTCGCAAGTGTGCGCATCCAGGCTACAACCGAAGCATGCGGCAATGACTACTTTGCTGCTGCAACCAGTCAACGCTTTCATAAATGGAAATTGGAAAGATGAACAAGTACAAATGACTCTTGGAGTGCCTCAAGGTGACCCATTCAGCTGTACATTGTTCAACATGTATATTGATTCCATGCTATATCGAGTGCAGGAGGTGCCATATCATGTGTCGGATCGAGGTGCAAGTGCATTTGCCGACGATGTGATTCTGATGGCGAAGACTGATAGCGGGCTGCAACTACTGCTAGACATATGCAGTAGTTGGGGCAAAGAAATGCAAATGCCGTGGAACACTGCAAACGGCAAGTCGATAGTTTTTTTTTTTTTTTTTTTTCAATCAATTGCTTTTTTTTTTATTTATAGTGTTCCCAATGTCCCATGAAGAGCAGCAGGGTAACACTGTCAAGGTGTACACTAACTTGGTCAATTACGAACCAACGCAATCATTCTTACTACTTATAGCACAGATTTACAACTGTGCTTCTTCCAATACATCTAGTATTTCGGTCGCCTCCTGTCTCTCTCCAGGTGACCAATCTTCCATTCCGAGTAGTACCTTCAGTCTTCCGTACTTCCAGTACTCGTGCCCAAGTACATCACGTGCCTCCATTGGGTTCGCTGGGAACTCATTGAAGTACCATCGGATACCCATCATTCGGTGCGAAACTTTGCGCAACCGAAGAACGGGTGGGTATTTTCCATTTGCAGCACACGGGATTTTGCGAACGCGTCTTGCCGAGGCAAGTTTCCACTCCGCATCCCGTATTCTTCCTATTCCTTTTGTACACACATTATCAATTTCAGCTCGTAGTGCTGAAATTGAAGGATGTGCATTATACAGCGACAGCTGCCGACATGCCCGGTTCACCTTCAACTGTCGCGATCTGTGTTCCAATTCAAGGTTCAATGCCGTCTCACGACACGATTGATAATGCCGTAGACGTTTGGAGGCGAGCACAATTCGTCGCAGAGCCGCAGACTCTAAACGACAAAGTGCACGCATCATTGGCACCCGATATGTTCCAAACCGAGATGCCATTTTTCCAAGAATCAGTTTGAAGAACGTTGCTTCAAGCTTCACTATCGCCATTTCCAAATGAGGCGTGAGCGGTACAAGATGCAACGCATATTCGTAAATCGACCTCACGAATGCGCGGTACAAACTCACACAGCTGCGCGTATCAAATCCATTCCGGTGCAGACCAGCACCGCTAGGCTTCCCAATCGACGTTGAGCATTTTGTACGCGTTCCATGTGCTTGTCGGTTGTTACTCCATTGGTGTTTAGAGACACCCCCAGATATACTGCACTACGTACCACGCTCAGCTTATCACCAGCAAGTGTGAATATTGCAGAGTGATTTTGGTCTGCAGGCAGTTGCAGTACTATCGACTTGCCGTTTGCAGTGTTCCACGGCATTTGCATTTCTTTGCCCCAACTACTGCATATGTCTAGCAGTAGTTGCAGCCCGCTATCAGTCTTCGCCATCAGAATCACATCGTCGGCAAATGCACTTGCACCTCGATCCGACACATGATATGGCACCTCCTGCACTCGATATAGCATGGAATCAATATACATGTTGAACAATGTACAGCTGAATGGGTCACCTTGAGGCACTCCAAGAGTCATTTGTACTTGTTCATCTTTCCAATTTCCATTTATGAAAGCGTTGACTGGTTGCAGCAGCAAAGTAGTCATTGCCGCATGCTTCGGTTGTAGCCTGGATGCGCACACTTGCGACAATAGTTTTCGGTTAACTTTGTCGTACGCCTTCGTTAGATCCAGTACTGCCACACGCGAGTGGCCGTTTGTGATGATGTTACTCACCTCCACAATCGACTGTTCTGTTCCATTGTACTTTGAGAACCCATACTGGTACTCATGAAACTCGATATAGTTCATCACGATCGAGTTTAATGCAGCCGAAATTGCTTTGCGCAAGTGCGACAGAATAGAGATCGGTCGGTAGTTGGATGGTACCGAGATGTCGCCTTTCTTGTATATGGGCGATATACGTGTCTGCCGCAACGTTGATGGTAGATATGCCAACTTGCCACACGCTCGCCACAGCTTGAGAAGCGTGGAAGCGCACAAAGTTGGACTCACCTGTAGCATTTCCGATGCCACGTTATCGCGCCCAATCGATCTTCCCTTCTTTGCATCCTTGATCGATTTTTCCAATGCAATCCGGAACGAGTTCGGAACATCAAATGTGACTGCTTTCACCCCACATTCGGGTGGCTGGTACTCGGCAATAAACTCAGCGTACTCCTGTGGGTCTAATGGATTTCCACGTTCCAGTGCCCGTGCGCTATGCTGAGATCGTAATTTCATCACCGAGTTGATTCGATTCACTGTTTGAGATGCTGTTTCGTCCTCGGCGGTATCAAGAAATTCGTCCAACAGTTGTCTCTTCTTTGCTCGACAACGACGTTTAATGAATCGGTCAATCACCTTGTACACATTCCACATTTGAATGTTGCTACTTCGTTTCCACCGTTTGTAATATGTAGATCGCACACGACTCAACTGGTCAAGACTAGAATCCCAGAAGAAGCGATAGCGGTCAGGACGCATTGATACGGAAGTGATCCAGGGGCTACTGATTGTGTCCACGAGTTGGCAACATGCATCCTCCAGATCCTCTTCTGAGGTTGCGTGGTCAAAACGAGAAGCCACATTAGGCAAATTGGCTTTGTAATATGTCTGAGCGTCTTCGATTCTGTCCACGCATTTGAGTTGCGCCCTCGAAATCTTCGGTTTTCGAGGTGAGAATTGAGTTGTCATCCAGTCAATGTCGGCAACAACCATGTTGTGATCCGAGACTGCATCCCACGATCCACTGGTTGTTGCCACATTTCGAACAGACACTCGCTTCGAGATGAAGAAATCCACTACACTCGAACCATTTGGGGTGCGAAACGTTGGCGTCAACTCGGATGGAGCCCTCAGCAAGAGGTCCCATTTGCGGATCCACGCTCGGAGGCGGCGACCATGCCTGTTGGTTCGTTGATCCCAGTCGTCATGGCGGGCATTCCAATCCCCAGCCAGTAACGTCGGACCCCGGATCAAAGACTTCAATCGCTCCAGGAATCCCTTTATGTCCTCATCTGAAGCGCTCGGACTAAGATATACTCCTATCACATTGAGATCTGGGCGAACTCTCAGTGCCAAGGATTTGGTAT